>OW028574.1:66867796-67370296 GCA_932294295.1 Alitta virens
GCTAAATCTTTCAGACTCTGTTGCTGACACCCAGAAATTCAAGTTGTTGCTTTGGATGTCTGTATCACCATCTGTCATATATTCAGGCAGAAAATCCACTTTCATTAACTGGTTGTTGCCTGTTCCATATTCAATTGGGATTCGGTTGTAGTAATTCCCAGATGTATCCTTACATTTCAGTGCATATTTGTTTTTAGCATAGTCAAAATACGGTGCATTCTGAGGACAGATACACTCAGGGCGAGGTACATCCAGAGAATATCCTTTGTGCTTTTTGTAAATCTCTCTGAAAAACACATGGACATACAATGTCATATGTGTATCTAATGCATTCATCGTAATAAAATAATATATACATGTCTCATGATAGTACGCACAGTACGACACACTGAGAATTAAATAATCAAATCTGGGCAGCAGTTTACAGCAATCAAATTATCAAAGTGGTTGCTTATGACAATGGGAAACAGTCTCACTTTGAAATTATTATTAAGAATTAACCTCCAATTTCTGATGCTAAACTTCTTTCGAGCAATGCTATACAATCAAACGATTAAATATTTCCGTATGTTTAGAAGTGTGAAATTTCTCAATACTTACTCATGGACAAGCAACCCTTCATAGACTTCTATATTACGTACAACGGCCTTCAAATGATGTCCACCTTCAAATGCAAAATAAACTATTATATATTAAGCATCATAACAATGTACACTGTAACAGGAAAACTTATGCATTTATAAATTGGTTGTTTGACAGTAATGGTGTGATACTTGATAAATTCCATCACAACACCTCTTATATTTTTGCAGCCTCACAGGTATCATGCCTATGGCTAATTCTCACCATAATTTCGATAACTTCCAAGAGTGAGTTTAACTGTATTGGAATCAGCTGAAGTCAGTGGCAGAGAGTCAGCTGAAAATGAGTTGGAGGTTTCACCTTCCTGGAAAATTCTGTGCTCGGATTTGTTGGCAGTGTAGTCTATCTGAATATTGAAATGTGCAGAATAAATTACCCTGGTTGAAACTATAATAGTAAATTAAGTTAACACCTATTCATGGCAGAACGATATGGATAATTTCAACATCTAAAGCATTCACAAATAAGTCAAATACAAATACACTGCTTTTTGCAAAATTACTCCTAGACTCACTGGAGTGGTGTCATTATGTAAACCGTATAAGAAAACAATCTAATCAGCTCAAAATAACAATCCCCTTTTTTATCCATGTCCTTGCATCATTTATGACATGTCATATTATGTAATTTGTTTTATTGTGAATTAATCACCTGGATTGCTATCTGGTTCCAACCATTCTTGAGAGATACCTCTTTCTTCATTTGGCCCACAATGTTGTTATCATGACTGAAAATGAGCTTCATTTCTTCCACATCCACGGAAAAGTTACGGTAGTCTAATAATGTCCTGTCAATTAAAAATATGCCAAATGCAGTAAATCATATAATCGAAAGTGACGGAGCTAACTTTACCCATGTCAAAATAAATGGTGGGAAGGTTTGATATGTGGTCTTATGGATATGCAATATTAGGCGATATTAGATCATGCACGAAATGCAATATGATAAGTAAAAATTACCCATTTGTTGACGTAGTGTCTAGTTTGAAACTCAAAAACAAAGTTTCTTTTGAATCTGATGGGTTCATGATATGCAGATCAGTGAAACAAAACTTGTCGCTTATTCTCACTTGGCGTTCATTAAATTCACTGATTGCTTTCACGGAAGGAAATTTCCCGACAGAGTGATTGGCTGTTGGAATGAGGCAACCATCTTGACCTATTTGTAACGTCCCATCACTATTGAATATCTTCTTGGCTGAATTGAATTAAACTTTATTACCGGCAAAGTATGTTGTATGAAATATAGACAAAACTATATAACAATGTAAAAACATGATAAATGGTTAATCTGGTTGGTAATGATAAAACCGCAAAACTATATATGTAGTAAATAAAAATAAATAAAAAATAAAGTTACCCGTTATCTTCTTGGCTGAGGAGCTGGTTATGCAACTGGTTTGGCCTGAACATCTTACAACTGCACCAGGACTGAACCTTCCATTCAAATACGCTGGTAACGTGACGTTGTCATCAGTACAGCTTGCATCAAATGGGGTAATGTTCACTGATGTGAACTTCAATTGATATGGCATGTGAGGCTGGTGGATAAGATGCTGCGAGTGGCTTACTTGCAAGGTGGACAGAATTGTCACTATGAGGAGATGTAGGCCCAGTGAACACTTCATACTGCCTGCAAGAAAGGGTATAGAACTAATTCACCAGAACAATGAGTTTTGAAGTTAACACCTTGCCAGCCCTTATAACACAATGTTATGACCCTTTTGACATGTCATAACATGTCTAAAATAGTGTACGTAACAGTTGTGGCTTTTGGGGGTTTCATGGCCATGAATAATATAGAATTATGGCAACGAGGGAAATATCAAAAATTAATATTTTCCCAAACCTTCACATCTCAACTACTACCATACCTACATACATTAAATTAAGAAGTCAAATGTCTAAATAATGATATTTATATGATAACTTTTTCATGATAATGGAAAATACGAAATACTTGCTGAAAATTGTGTTGTTTGCAACATTACCTAAAGTCTGGCACTCTATATTTTACAACGAAAAAGTAAACAACATTCACTAATTTTGATTCAAGCTTTATAATTAAAATATTCTATACAGTGTCGAGGGGGCTTAACAATAGTGACTAACAGTCTTCTTGGGCCTCCTCACTAGGCCATACCAAATTTCGACAAAGTTGTCCGATCTGAGCCAAACCTTCCAAAAAGTTGTGGATAGGGGCCTTTAATTCTGCAGCTTACTTGGCTATAGGTCAACCTATACTTTAAAGCTCCTCGGTGAATTGAAAATACAATTTTATGCAATAACGGTATCATCCGATTTCTATGACATCAACAACACTCCATGCAGTGTATACGATCTTACAGAAATGTCAAACTGAGTAAAGTAAACACTGTTAAATATGGTGTCAACTCTGTTAAGTATCAATGTGATAAAGCATGAAATGTATTGCCTGACAGTATTAAATCTAGTCATGATCTAAATTAATTTCAAAATATTATCGCCAAATGGGACAGAATTGAATGTCTTTGTGGTTTTTGTCTTAACTGTCCATTTCTAAGGTTTGAGGTTTAGATGTTTTAAAAGTTTTAAAATGCCTCTGTATAACTATTTAAATGTGTGGTTTTTATAATGCTTTTACTGTATATACATTTTTTTATGTCATTTACATTATTTATATATATCATTTTCATTTTACATATCTGTTACACTGTATTTTTCAAATCATTGTCGGTTAAAAGCACAATGTGTGTACCGACTTTAAATAAATTTTTATCTTATCTTATTTTATGTATATAAGGAAGAAGTATTTATCAAGTTTCACGCCCAATTTTAATTGTGAGACTATGTATAGTCAGTTCACTGCAAAAATACAATACATTCCTCATTTTGGAAACCCATATATTTTTATTGATTTATAAATAAGTTAACGCAGTTATTGTGAAAAGTTTACACTTATATTAAAATTATTCATTGTTGATTTTTTTTTCCAAATTTGCAGCAGTATGGTATTATATAGATATCAAATGATGCTCCAGGCGGATATTACTGATACGGATGAAATTACTATTCAAATGTGTTTTTTTTTTTTTTTTTTTTTTTTTTTTTTTTCAATTGGAAATATTCCATACAATAAGTGCCTTCAGCATGACATTTTCAGACAATGCAAAACGATCAAGCATATCATATCGCTTCCCATTGTATCGGATCAGTTTCAATGAATCCAGTCACCAATGACCTGTGCGTGCCTACAACACATTTTGACGATATTTTATAAAATATTAAAAGACAACAAATAGCAGTTCTAAGGATCCTAACAAACGTTATCAACATTAAAATTAATTTAGTAAAACATTTCACTCCAGTTGTTGACAAACCATTTTCATGGGACCACATTGTTAGTGTGTGTGGCAAACGTCATGATGTAGTTGTAGTATTTTTTTTTGTCTGTGTGAAAATTTAGCCTCATGTTTCGGCTGTTGGTACCATTTTTAAGAGCCATTCGCGTGTTACAGTGGCTTCACCCTGTAAGATGTGGCTAATGGTACATACATAGCCCTAATGTGATAAACAAAGTCTTTGAGATACAGATGGTTGACACCCTTGGTGAACTTCTGTTTCTGGGTTCTTTGGCATTTCAGTATCAATGATTTAAGCAATAACCACCAAGACCTCTTTGAAAGATCATCCCGTGTCTTTGTCAGTGACTTGATCAGTGTGATGGAATGTATTGCAAAGAAATTCATTTTTATCAATGTAATAGCCGAAGGCCGAAAGGCTGTAGACTGTATGATCAAGCTGGCAGGAGGTGGCAGCACCCACCACTTATAGGTCACGTGACCAATGATTCTTTTAGATTTGAGAAAAATGCCAATCTCGCGCATGCGCACAGAGGAGCAAGGAAACTCACGTTTAAGTACGAATCTCGTGGCCAACGCCATGATGGGCTGCGTCGATTCACAACTTGGAAGTTATATTATTTGAAGATAGGCTGCATGTATGCATTAAAAATAATCATAGTGTAGAACAGCTAATAAAATTTAACTAGGGTGTTTTCAGATCGAGAATCAACTAAATATTCAGATCTATATGAGTCAGAGAAGGCAGAGAAGCGGGTTAGCTCAGGTTCTTGAGCGTCATGGCCAACGTCATGAAGAGCGTCGCCCGATTCAAAACTTTTAAAAGTGGTCATACGCAAGCAGGCGGTGGTAAAAAGCAATGCATTTGACACTGTACTGGGAACATGCTTGTGGCTTTTTCATTAATAATAATGAAATGCATTGATATATATATGTATGTGTATGCATTACATTCATAGTGGCCTTCGGCATCATGCTGAGGCTTTAACATATTATTCGTGTTTAGACAATTACGTTCACAAAGATCTGAAATTATCAATGACTGAAATAATCACTTCATTGATGCATGTTTTAAAAGATCTTGCTGAGGGACTAAATTTCACAGAACCAGTAGGTGTATTTATAAGCTAAATGATGTCAACAACCTAGAACTGAAATAATTTCTCAAATTGTCACGAAAAAGACAGACATCACACATTCATTTCAACCAGGTACAGTTAGTTTCATTAAAAACGGTTGACTCTAGACGGCTGTAGTGACCTATACCTGACTGTGATCTAAACATGCTAAAGCCAGCTGCTTCTGTCCACTTCTATAGCTAATAGTCGGCTTAAATTTATCACCAGAAAAGTGTGAACATATAGGTAAATGTAAGAAATTAAGGTAATATTATCATAAATATGTACTTTTAGATCCAATTTTGAGTAGCCAGCAATTACAGCTTTGGCTGGGCTCAATTTGATGGACCGTTTTTAATGAAACTAACTGTAACTTCTGATCAACTTTCATCAAACTCAAAAATTTAATTAAAAGTAAACGAGACTCCAAGATACAAACAAGTTCAAACTCAACTATCACTTATTTGGCTATTATTTGTAATTGTATCACACCCATGAGCAATCAAGGTTTTTTTCTTCTTTTTCTTCTATGTTATGCAAGGTGTCCACCCAATGAAAACATATACAGTGGGTACAAAAATATTCATACTCCTCAAGAGTTTGCATGCAAATATGTCAACTTCAATTCAGCAGAGGGCATTATTTGGAACGTAAGAAGTATTGGACAAACTTTTAATCCGATGAGCTTATTGGACGGCATTTCATAGCATCACCATTTTTATTTAAATAATTGGTCCGACTGCATCTCAATTTTTATATAAAATTGCCAAAAAAAGGTTATTAGAATTTCTCGCAACTTTACAATAGACAAAACACTTCACGTGCATGTGAAAAAAAAAAGTTAGTTGAGCTAATAAAAAGGAACCAGCCAAACTCCATATATTGGGTATACTAACAAATACTGGTTAAGGTTTAAACTGTTCAACCTACCTTAATTGAAGATATTTACAAGTATGTCTTTCATAAGGCAGTTGAAGAAGCTGAAGTAGCTGAAGTAGCTGAAGAAAATGTATTTGAAGAAGTTGAAGTAGTTGTAGCAACTGTGTAAATACTGTTACCCTGATTTAACACTAATAATTATGCCATGTCACAAGAGCAAAATGGAAAAAAACACTCTAAAGCTAAAAAGCCTGAGGACAATGGGAAAGTCACAATGGTTATTTTAGTAGCACACACTATTGTTCCCACAGTTTGATTTTCGTGTCAATATATCAAATATCATGGTGTTACAAGGATGCGTTGTTCTGGGATTGTTTTAAAATTAAACTAGGGGATACTAGGGCAAGATGAAACAGTGGGCAAGAATTCAGTGGCGTCAGAGCTTCCAAAGACCTGCGGGGGCTGAAGTTAACTTGGTCAAGGGATGCTCAGCCCCCCCCCCCCCGTCTCCTATGCCAAATGGCAAGACGAAACATCACAGCTAGTTTTCATAAATTTACATAGGTATTGCTGCTGCCACCTGTTGATATATGTAAGCAATCTCATTCTTCAGGTGCCATCATAAGCTAGACTGAGTGTACACAGTGGTTCGAGCTGCAAGGCAGAATCGACTGCAGTCATTCATTGAACCTACCCGCCAAGATGCTTTATTGACAATTTAGACTTTTTTTAGCAAAATAAAGTTGCTAACATGTGCAAGTCTGAAATATCCAAAATCAACGAGCGTAGTTCCATTTCTTCCACCACGTGGCGACTGTGATTCTATTACTGGCGTTGCAACTCTTGTCCGAAGTTTTAATGTACTTATTTTGAAGATTCCAGACATCTGATTGGCTGAGAGGCAGTTAAATGTTATTATCTTTTTTCAGGGGCGATACGGTTGATGATCGTTTTAGTTTAAATAGAATTCACAGAAAAAAAAAAAGAAAATTTTCTGACGTCAAATTCAGGTAAACCGCCCATGTGACCAATGCAGAAAGAGATGCAGGGCCAATGAAGTATAATCTTATATTTCATCACAAATTCACGTTTTATGCCAGTGCAGAAAACAGGGGGCTTGTCTAAAGATAAATTTTTCTTTCATAGAGAAAATTACACATGTTACTGTTGCATCTCTGAAGGGCATTTCCCCACCATGTTTCCTTGTCACAAATCCTGATGAATATCACTAAGCCAATTATATAAAGACATATTTTTAACAATCAACGTCTCTCAGGGCAAGATGAAACATCTCTTGTCCATATGTTCTAAGTGATAAAATTGGTCAATTTTTGTTTTGTCATAATGGTTCCTGTTATAGGCCTGTTAACCATTATTCTAAATATCCAATGTGATAAATTTAAATTGTTGTCTCATTTGCGTATCCCTGTTATTGACTTGTCAATCATTATCCCAGGCACTAAATGTCAAAAGCGATTTGTGAAAATCTGCTTAATTGTTGTTTGATATGAAATAAATGTAAAAATAAAGTATATTAATATGGTAGGATAAAATGCAAGTATTTCATCTTGCCTGAATTGGTGTATTATCTTTTAAATTAATATTTTATTTTTTATATAACAATATACTCTTATTGTTTCAGATATCAAAGACTGTTTTTTTTACATACTAGCACATACACTGACAAATAGACTACGTAACTTAAACAAGTAAAATAAGTTTTTAAGTGGTTCATCTTGCCCTCCTCTCTCGTCTACCATTGTGCCGCGCTTGGACCTATATAATTTACCAATTTCGTGTTTTTTTGTGTATTATCATTACTAACTTCCTCGTTTGCCATAATTTATTCGAAATTTATGGTTTGTCTATTTTTAGAGAAAGTGCCCTGGGTTTTATATAAGCATGATTGTATTATATTTTAACTTTATCTCGGGTAAAAAATAAATTAAATATGGCTAGGACTGACCCCCTACTGCAGTAAGGGTTGCCTGTGTTAAACTTGTAATGTTCAGAATATTCAGTTACTCAGCGGTAAACTTTGTGAAATATCTTTAAAAGCTTTTGAAAAGGAATATTTGCCAGCAAATTCAATCCCAATATTTGCAATTTAATTTTTCCTCAGTCTGTCTATCTATTTAACATTAGGTAAAATGTTCCTTATTTATTCATAGATGTACAGTAGAACATTACCATAATCCACATGGGGTATAACCTGAACATGACTCACCTAGTATTTATACGACCCAAAAAGGAAGCAATGAAAAAACTTTTTTAAAATATTGATATTGAAAACTTTATTGAATGCTGAATTTAATACAGTATCTTTGTCATTATTAAAATTTGTTCACAATCAAGAGTTCAAGATTTCCTGGTATTAAGGTAGTTGTCGCAATCATTGGCACTATTGTGCCACCATGTATCCCTCATCGGATGGTTGCCTAGGAAACGCAGGAATATTTGCTGGTTTCTTGGGCACCTGAGGTTTGGCATGTGGCACAGGCGGTGGGGTTAAGGGAATGTTTGTTGACCCATTTGAGCCAGAACTGTCTGTATTGTTTTGCCCCCTAGATTGTTGTGCTCCGCCATTTTGTTCTTTTGGTTGCTCAGGCAACAGAAGGTCATCAATGGTAGGAGTGTCTACTAATTCCAGGTAATCACGAGTATAATTTGCATTGCTGTAATCACCGCTTGATTGAATATCTTGACTAGCCATTGTAGACAGACGAGTGTATCCAGGGATAGCTGGTTTGTCATTTGAGAAGTATGGACTAAGTAACTCCTCGAAGATTTCCACCAAATCACTGAAATTTGGTCGATCGTTTGGATTTGCCCGCCAGCATGACATCATTATTTCATACCTGAAAGAAGGTAAAATATATTTCTCACAATCCTCAGTAGGTCTTACAAGGTATGGACTACATGGCCAAATGTGCCATGTGCGTTTTCCATGAGAAGGATAAACGCATGGAAAACGCACGTAGCACATTTGGCCATGTAGAATAGATTTACCATTGTATAAGGTTATTATTTTATACTAACACAGCATCAGGACAGTGTGCAGGTCTCTCCAGTCTACCATTGCTCCTTAAGTACCTTCCGAACTGACCTGCCGGGATTTCGGAATATGGCGTCCTGCCTCTTGTCAACACTTCCCACAAGAGAACACCAAATGACCACTGAAAAGAGTAAGTAGCTTGTGTTTAGTTTTCTTAATTTTTTATTATATTTTTGCTAGCTGTTTTAACTTAAGATGCCTTGTGTAATGTGAAAATGGAAAGAACATTTACCACATCACTTTTCATCGTGAACTTTTTGGAATCTAAAACAACGCATTCGATAGCCATCCATTTATATGGTAATGGACGCTGTTTGTCTTCTGGTCTGTAGTATTCCTGCTCATAGATATCTCGGGCAAGACCAAAATCTGCTATTTTCACATTTTTGAGCTCATCCACCCTGAAATAGGTATCACAAATAAAAGACTTGTAAAAATTGAGACAGAAACAAGTTTAGTAGATTTGTCAGATCATCAAATTGATAATGCTTTGTTTTCAGCTAACTTACATGCAATTTCTGGCTGCCAGATCTCTGTGCACAAACTTTTGTGACTCCAAGTAGGCCATTCCGTCACATGCCTGGCTGGACAAATGCACCAGGTCTAGTACTGTAAAAGTCTGAAACAAACAAGCTCTTTATAGGCACATATATCAAGGACAATCTCAGATAGCATTCCAACTTGTCTCAACATCGGTGTGATGTTGGCGATGTTAATACGATGTTGTAACGACAGTGGTGTATATGGAAACGATGCTGGGCCGATTTGGAATGTTATCTGGGAAATATGGGCTCTATGTATTGAAGACGATGGCTTGCCCATCGAATTCCAGATTAGCCGAGGACGAGCCCCAAATTGTTATGATTTCTAGTCACTGGTCAGCTCTCTGAGGGTTGAGTTCAATAACCCTTCAAGCTTACACAAGGAATTCCTTAATGTGAGATATGATGGTTGATGTTCTGTACTCGATCTCTGGAATTTATTGTATTCATTCCTCAACTATTTGTAGGGGTGGGGGCCTAGCTTAGTGGTAGCACACTGGGCTTCCAACCACTGGGTCCTGGGTACAATTCCCGGTCGAGCCTATGTTGGACGGCTGTTTCATCCTCCGTCTTATTGCCATGGTCCCTACCTGTCCTAATTAGCCCATCAGGTGCAGAAATACAGGACATAAAGCCCTAATACACCACCACCACCTCAGCCATTTGTACAAATGACCTCAGTTTAGTGCAGTTGATTAGTATGACATCATCAAATTGACCTTTCTTCACAAGGATTGTTTGAGGATTATGTCTGGTCAATACTGAAACAACAGGCTGAGACGTGAATACATCCTATTGCCCATTACGTCACAACCCTACCAGCAATGTTAAAACAACCTACACAGTCATCATCGCAGTATGTGATCTTCTGAATAGGTGTCTGTGCTTAAAAATTAAAATATAATATTTTCAATATATATAGTGTAAATAATATGGTCCACAGTACATGTCCAGAGGAAAAACAAGTCTACCAAGCGTCTTCACTGGGGATAGCAAAAGATCTTGTTGTTTGGACTCTATAATGATTTGGCATCTTACAATCTTCTCACCTGATTCAAGCAGCTGGTCATATATGAGTAGATATATCTAAGCTTCAGACTAATTACAATGATGTTATATAATATTTGCACAATCGCTTACATTTGCCTTGTTTTGAACGAAGTCCTTCAACGACCCATTTTCCATGAAAGGTAGGACTACATAAACGTCCAACCTTTTGATGACGATTCCGATCAGCGACAAAACATTTTTGTTGTCAAACTCCTTCATGACTGACGCTTCACCAAGAAACTCTGAGATCATCGTCAAAGTAGCATCTTGCTCTACAATGGACAACATCAACATATACATTTGATATCACATTCTCTTATGAATATAATTACACTGTATTAAATTACTCAAAAATAATATGTTGAAATTATAAGTGGCCCCTCAGAAGCGACATAAAATTGTCTTAGATGGGTCTCCTTGCCTCTTTTTGTAACTGACTTTTCCCATGTTGCTAATCAATTATTTGCCATTGTCATACTCTGTATATTAAGTAATGCGATCATTTTCACAGATCCTCACTCTCACCTTTAATAGTTTTAACAGCAACTTTATAAACATCATCCTTGTCCTTCAAGTCACCGACATAAACGACTCCAAAATTCCCTGAATTGAACCAGTGATATTGAAAAGAAAAATATCGATTGTAACAAACAAGAATTTCATCATTTAAAAACTAATCAACACTTATTACCTTTTCCTATCTCACTATGACAAGAGAGCTTATCAGCATCTATTAGGCATGGTGTGATTTTCATTTTCAAAGCAGGATCAATTCGATTCAAGAGATTCCTTCTGTCCACTGAAATAATGAAAAATATGAATATTACTAAATATTTTAATGCCCGTAACAGCAAATGATGTGATAGAAATTGAACATGTAAACTTGATTTAAAGTAAAACGAAATGTAAATATTATATTTAAAATAGTTACCATATGGGTTCTCTTTTCGATAATAGCTGACTTTGTAACCCAGACCATCCTCTTTGCTCTTTCGCTTGCCTTTGATAAACTTGTATGCTGGGTAAGCCAATAGCAGGAGCAGTAAAACGATTATGATGGCTGCAATAACCCCTCCTTTGAAAGCTGGGTTATCCCACAGGGTAAACTCATACCTTAGAAATCCTACATGGAAAACATACCACTTCCCAATGCGTACCTGTGAAACGCAGAGGTAGCGAATTTCAATAATGGATAAATCAAGGCACTTTCATGTCTCACAATATTATTAACACATGCAAAGCATCTTTACCTGGACCCGCACAGCACCACTTTCATGAATATCAATTTCTTGGGCTGAAGGAACTTCATCAGATGGGGGGGAACAAACAACGAGATTGTTGAGAAGTTGTCTCATTTCACAAACACCATTCCCTACGCTGATGTGGTAGTCGTCTTCCTGGACTCCGTATTGAAGCTTCTCACCCTAGAAGAAGCCAAGAAGTTGTCATAGTACTCAGCTACATCACAAATGAAGCAACAATACTAATTCATAACTCATTACATTTTGACAATTTACCTGTAAAGATATTGTCTTTTGGCCTTTGTGTATTTTAAAGACCTGAACTTCTGGATCAAAATAATCAAGTTTGGGCGACGTGAAGATAAGTAGTTGTGACTTTCCAGGGAGACTTTCGGAGAGATTCAAGTAGGTCTTGACTCCATCCAATATAAGGCCCATGTGCCAATCCAGCTGATTGTCATTTATCCAGTTCTTGGTTTGTCGTTTGTGTCTCACATCAAAACCGCTATTACTATGGAAACCATCATTGCCAACTGATATTTTCACTTCCTGTTCTGCAACTGATCTTTTGTTTAAATGCTTGTATGATGAAGGCAGAGGGATTACTGGAGCGGGGCATTCCATCAAGGTGCTGTTTCTCACATGGCAAATCTGTTTCCATGGCAAAAGGAGAATATTTAGATTAATTTTTCTTTACAAGCTATACTCCAAACATTGCCTACCAATTATCCCAATGTATGATGAGTAACATAGTTCACACATGTCTCAAACTATATGCAAGTTAAAGAATTAGCAAAAAAAACTTTCTTAGATACAGTGATTTAACTACGACTAAATTAGGCTACGAAAGCCTGTTTGTATCAAATAGCATGCTACTGACAAAGAACAATATTTATTTCCTTACATGTGGACGCAGGTAAATGATTTCTGGTCGATTTGCTTCTTTCATGTAGACAATGAGTTGCGGAAAAGCAACTGAGTCTAAATTCTCTCCAATAACAGTTTGCAACACTCCACCCCTTAAAAAACACATTTAGACACACTTGATAATAATATTATGCATTATAATGACCAGCTGTGTGGTCCAGGAGCTAATTTTGTGTAAGCAGTTGAATTAGTGTCATCATACTCCAAACATTGCAAGGTGCATTTATGAAGCCAGATTCAAATCAGTAGATTGACTAAACATAGTGGCGGGTGAGCCCTAGACAATTCCAATACTTCTTACACGGTTATGGATTTTCTTGGATAAATGTCTTTTGTGACAGTTGACTGACCAGAAAGGAATGTGAGCCCTAGACAATTCAAAGACTTCTTACACTGTCATGGATTTTCTTGGATAAATGTCTTTTGTGACAGATTGACTGACCAGAAAGGAATGTGAGCCCTAGACAATTCAAAGACTTCTTACACTGTTATGGATTTTCTTGGATAAATGTCTTTTGTGACAGATTGATTGACCAGAAAGGAATGTGAGCCCTAGAAAATTCAAAGACTTCTTACACTGTTATGGATTTTCTTGGATAAATGTCTTCTATGACAGGGTCTGGTTTGTAGGTGAAAGGATGTCGATAGTTGATGGTAAATTTGTTTGCCAAGTGGATTCTGATGACTAGTGGCTCCCCTAGTAGGCTGTTGTCTCTGAGGGGTAATGTGTCACATACTGTCATAGTAGAAATACTGAAACAAATGTAATCATGGTTTAAAAGATTTAACAATATAAAATCACCCAGTGACAGGAGTGGATAAGCTAAAGTAGTATTTATTCTAGACTTTGCTGCACTGCGAAACGCATTCCCCTAGGGGCACTGGTGTGTGTACCGTGTGTACCGTGTCGCCCTCTGTTTAAGATAAGGCTCAGTGTCATGCATCATAGCCAGAGAGTATGCCGGTCTCGGAAGTTTTATTGAATGTTATACTCCTAAATTGCTAATTACATATTAGGTGTTTGCACACTGCTGGAAAACCACCGATTGTTGCTTTTCAAACGACTTGTGGCAGGCAGAGGTTCTTCATAGCCTACGAACATTCAGCAACTTGCTTTCATTGCCTGCCATGCTTACCAGTACGTACATGTTACTAAAAGGAGCTTTACCTCATGCTTTCGACCACTTCGCAGCCGAAATTGTTCGCTTGCCGCTCAATATATACTAAACTATGCTTGTTCCTTTGACTTCAGAGCTTACCTTAGGGTTGTATTAACAGCGCAATTCCGGCCACCGATGGTGACTGATCTGGTACTGTTTCCGAACCCTCCACCTTGGATCACTATTAGAGTGCTGCCTGCTTTCGGTCCATAGGTCGGATAAATAATATCTATATATGGTAACTGTGTGAAGAGAAAAAATCATTGAAGAGTCACCTGGAGCTTCTAATGCATCCAACTGATCTCCTCATGATAAATATCTTTGAATGGGAAACAAGTTGTCAGAAATGTCCTAAAATGTCCAAATATGATGTATCGCTCTTTTATACTTGACTTACACACTGTTTTCCAGCTTTTTTCAGATCCATTTCCGGTATACAAGGACATTGAAAGTCATCGCTACACTGTCCCCTAGGAACTATGCCATCGCTATAGCAGTTACAGGGTGACTTGGCAAATTCCCTAAATCAAGGAAAAAAATTATGAACAAGTAAGTACATAATTGATGGTTGAAATTGAAGGAAAAATAATAAATAAGGAGTTGACCAGAAAGCACTGAAAAAGGGGCCTGCTTTATCCTACCTATGCAACCAGAACAAAAATGAGTAGGCAAAATAGCAATAGGCCAATTAAAATTGCATAGGCCAATTAAAATAGCAATAGGTCAATTAAAACAGCAACAGGCTAAAAATTGTCCAATGTAATGCTGCAGCAATGGGGATTTTTATTTATTTTTTTGTGGACAACGATAAATTTGTTTTTTTACAATCTGATGGAACTACTTAAGCGAATTAATGAAGGAGCAGAAGAAGGGGATTTTGTCCCAGCTTTTGGTACTGTAAAATCTGAGAAATCTGATCAAACTACTGCATGCCTGCATACAGAACAGGCAAGATTCTAATGTCTTTTAAAGATTTATACCTTTGTGTCACATCTATTTCAGTGATGGCGTGATAGATTTCTTCTTTGGATGTAAAGTTGCCAAGAGGAGGACCATCAAATACAACACGCACAGCACCATTTCGGAAGAATTCGAGTACTCTTTCGTCACCCATATCCCAGTAGGACCCAAAGCCAAAAGTGTAGTTGAACAAATTCCATGACAAAATGTAGTTACTGTTAAAGCTGAAAGCAAAGAAAAAAAATTTATGAGTGCATAATGCATGGTCAATTTACAGTGATCACATGACAGGGACTTGAAATTTTTAAAGCTGAATGTAACTGATGAGATCTCAGTTGAAGCCAAATTTCAGCCTATAGGCTATACGCATTAGTTAATATAAATATTTAGCCTGTTGATGATGTATACTGTTGTTGTTTGAATTATATTATGTTGTATGACACTTTGAATAGCAATAAAGATCCTAGTTTAACACCATTGTGCTGAAGGCCACTTTTGTATAAAAAGTAAAACTTTCATCATTGCATTTCGGATGCCTTTTATCAATTCTTACCCTGCTCCTTGTACACCAGCCATTTCATATGGGGTGCATCCAACTATATCTGGTCTTTCAGCAATGACAAAGGGAGGGAAGCCAAAGTCTTCACAATTGTTCGCAAATCGGTGAATCACTTTCCACTCATTCTTCTGCCGCAGTTCTATTGACAGACTTTTACTCGGCATTGGTTTCAACAGATGGATGTCTACAGAAGTAATCTGAAAATATTGTAACAACTTACTTTACTTATTTACTTCAGAGATGTACCAGTTCCATGGATTAGCCAGATGTAAGAATTAAGTGTAGGGCCGATTACAGTGTTAAGATATGACAATGGGGAAAGAAATTAAACAATTTATAGTGATAAAGATTCAAGGGACACCAATGTTGTCACAATTAGGATGATAACACAAGGGTGCCCCTTTTATGTCGAAAAGCTAAGTATAGAGTGATATATTGGATTATAATAGTTCTCATTTATATGAGAGTTTTCTACTTTACAATCAGTTATGTATTTGTCCCGAAGCTAATTTTTCGCATACAAATGATATATAACAAAACAGTTTAAGAAAAAATTATAAATTGTCTGATGTATTACATAGTATTGGGAAAGCAAAAGCTTAAAACAGTGAACATAGATATATGCAGACGGAATACAATAACCTGAGAGGTTAAGACTTAGGACTTATACTTACCTGAGAGGTGGAGACTTAGGACTTATAATTACCTGAGAGGTTGAGACTTTGGACTTATAATTACCTGAGAGGTTGAGACTTAGGACTTATAATTACCTGAGAGGTTGAGACTTAGGACTCACAAGTGATGTTGAATGGCGTTTTAAAGCACAGGAAAATTGGCAGGCAGCTGATATCTGATAACATTTTCACCAAATTTGTGTTTAACTCTACGTATGTGTAAGGCATAATCCTTTTCGTGTGTTGAAATTATGTATTTAACACTGATATATGTGTCTGTAATTGATGACAATTTGTCTTCGAACAGTGGTTGTGTGAGCATTTATTACACACCGAGTTGGTAATGATGATGAAGATTATGATGCAGATATTATTTTTTTCAAGAATCGTATATAATTTTGAGTGCATGAATATCTTTCACTGTGCCTATCGTTTGGGGGATTTTGTTGGCAATGTGATTGCCTCATTTCATGTAGATTATAGAAAACAATCTTTAGGATGTAAAAATTGTCAAATTCTAGAAATTAATATTAGAAGTAAACTTACTAGATTTTGTTCTTCCAGACCAATTTCCACCGTAAAGCTCTCCATACCAGGAGCAGAAAACCAAGCAGACAGGTCACCATTATCAAATGGAAGTAATTTTCCATCATTCATGTACTCGGGCAGAAATTCTACCATTAGGAGTAAGCCTTGCTGTGTGCCATTTCGAGTTATCCCAACAAAAGTGGGAATTCTAGGATAAAATGCACTCGTATCATCATAACATTGAGCTGACAAATGGGCCGCAGTCTCCGGACACAAGCATTCGGGCCGCGATACGTCTGGAAGACGACCTGTGTGATTCCTGTAAATTTCTCTGCAAACAAATTAAATATCACAGTTTTTCAACAAGCCAGACACAAATAGCACATCCTTTCTTTAACAAGCTTTCGTTTTGGGTAGTTAAAGTTACAGTATCCCAGTCACGATTGTAGGTAGAAATAAAGCTTGAAGCTTTGAATGTAGTTACATGGATACAAACAATATATGTACGGTGTTAGCTTTTACAACCAAGTGCCAGAAATATACATAATGATGGCTTAGATTCCAGACTATATTACACTTCAATCAATGGGTGGGGTCTTTTACTTGCCCCAGCATAGAGTCCTTATTCAAACATAAAATCACACTTACTGATCAACCAAGATTCCTTCATAAATCTCTATGCTGTGAACTTCTCCTTTCAGTAGACTTAAACCTACGTAAAGGAAATTACACATCTTAAATTTTCAATCGATCGTTTTAATTTTTAAGCCAATATGTGTCCGTTAATCTTTATAAGAATTGCATGCATGATGTTCTGAACATCATAAATTGATAAACCATACTTTAAGACCAAATTGCCTTACAAATACTAGATTTGAGATAAACAATTCTGTTCATATTCTTGGTAGTAAAAAGGAAAAATCCACTCTATCACATCACCTATTTGATCAAGCATTAAGGTGACTAGTTACAGTTAAAGGTAATAGCCAGGTACAAAAACACAAGCTACAAAGCTATTGATGTTATGTTTGACATAATCAGCATGCAAAATGGTGAAAAGTTTTGAAGTACTACCTGATTGAAATTGGTTAATACAGTTGGTGCTGTTGTATGATGAACAATTGAAAGGAGGGAAATTCTTCAGCTCAGGGCAATCCATTGTAATTGCTGAAAGAAAAAGACTATAAATATTTTGCAAAGTGCTATATTCTAATCAATTTCATTTTATTTACTTACATATGCAAGTTTTGTGTGGTTCTGTATTGGAAATTTACCAATAGAAATACGCTAAAGATAACAATAACAAGGAGACTGTTTCTACAGGAATAAAAGAGAGATCAGACGTAAAATAAAATATCTTTTGAGTCCAAAAATCAGACACTTATTTTCGGCAAGTGCACTGCATAAAATGATTTCACTCAAATGTAAAGATTGGCAATGAAAGTAAGTCATTGTGCCCACTAATTCTAAAGTTAATGGTAGACGAAATAGTCGTCATAAGTCAATATGCTCATTATTTCTAAAGTTAATGGTGAACGAAATAGTCAATGTACGCATTAATTCTACAGTTAATGTTGAATGAAATAGTTGACATAAGTCAATGTGCACATTAATTCTAAAAATAATGGTGAAAAAAATAGTCATCATAATCATTGTGCACAATAATTTTAAAAATTAATGGTGAAAAAAATAGTCGTTTTTAAGTTTGCTGAATGTCACGTCATATCTTTTACTCACTTCAATGTACTTTCACATTCTTAAGGTCATTAAGAAATTATCTGATTTGTCCACTTTCTCTCACTTTAAGTGGTCCTATCATGAGGGTCTGACGTTCAGACTGTTATATGTCATGTCATCCTACCTTCGCAAAATTCAGAACATGGTTCAACCGGAATACTGTCACCCTGGCATCGTCGAAAGTAGAGACTACAGAGATAATCCTCCAGGCTCTCTCTGTTGGTATTTGGGCAGAGTTTTATATAAGCCTCTAGTGATCTTTGGAACATTTTTTCGTTTTCATTTTTATCGGAGGTGTATCTGTTTGGCAAAGAATAGAAGGAGCTTGCATTTGAATTCCGGCAAATGTCATTCTCCACCAAAAGACACTGTCCAAACTGTGGTCCTTAAGAAAAAAGGCAAAAAATATCATGTGTATGGAGAAGATGTCAAAACTTTATTTTTGTCAGCAAGGTGTTATATGCAGGGAGAGAAAGTTTAACTTCATCACATACCAACATTTGTTGGTAATCCCACTCGGAATGGTCGAATGCTGGGAGGACGTGGCTGTCTTCTTCTTCTGGAAGTTCTTCGAACAGGAAGTATCATTTGCAGCTCTCCCTCCAGGAAGAAACTGTAATACCCTACGTACCCAGCAGTGTTGTTAATCTGTTTAAACAAAAGTTAACATTATGCCCAATTTTAGTCTCAATTTTGTTCTCTTTGTTACTATGAACGTGAGCCAAAGGCATGACAGAAAAAAAATATCACTTCACAAATCAAAGCATGAATTACGCAACTAGACCCAGTAAAATATGTGCTTTGAGCCAACATTATGAATCAGTCATTGTCTGCTTTCTGCTTTAATCCATATACCAGTTCAGCCCAAAATGAACTGATCGATGTCAACTAACATTGAGCTGTGACTTAAAATACAATATCAGTTAACTTTAAAAGAGCTACCTTGAGCTGACCATATTCTGGTGCAACACCTCCTAATATGGAATGTAAGTGGTCAAGTGGGTCATGTGACTACTGAATATTTTTGAGTGTTTTGGGGCTGGGGTTTCTGACAGCCAGGCATTGACAGTTTTATACATTTAATTATGTCTCAATTAGGACACTAGCATCGGTGCCCCTTGTATGTAAATAAACAAAGTGTGAAATATAGCAAAGGAAATACAGCGTGTTACACAGTATTATTTAGCTGCGTTTGTCCCAAATCTAGTTTTTTTTATATACAATTTATAGCCAATGTTACTGTGTGTATTTTTTCAACTATGTTATGTTGAGTTTTGTTAAGAATAATTGGCTGTTGATACCTGATGCTATTTTCAGTAAGTTTATGTTTTACTTTATGGGCTCATTCGACTGACGATTTTACGTTGAGAACTTTTTAGGCCACGCCCACCTGCGCACTGGGGATTTTATCCTTCACCATATAAAATGACGTAAATTCGGGAATTCCGAGCCACTCAACCGAAACACCAATAACATCCTCCTCGTTGTCTGTCTCATCCAATGCCATCATCGCTGGAGGCGATCTTGACTTAGTGGTATGGCGTTGCAACGGCGTTTGTCTGGCTTGAACTAGTAGTATTTTGCTTTTTTGATCACATGACCCAGTTTCACAGACTTTAACACGCTATTTTCTTCAGGAAAATTGTGCTTCACAAAAGTTTATGACTTTTTGTAAAACTACCAGTCGAATATATTTCTTACTCCACGAAGCAAAATGTGCTCCACAAAATGCACAGTGGAATAAGCCCTATGTGTAAGGTATAACCAATTTCTTGTGTTGAAATTATGGGTTTCCTGCTGATGTATTCCATTGAATGATCTGACCTTTTATTGATAAATTTAATCCTTATTTGTACAACTTAAAGCAAGCACCATGCAGGTATTTTGTTGTACAGAAGATGTGTCTTGTGCTACTGAAGCCTAGTACACATGAGGGATCGCCAGTGATCGGGTCACCAGCAATTCAGTCTTCACCCCTTTTTATGACTTCAGTGGCAGAGCAGAGCACACGACAGGTCTCTGGTGATTCACTGGCTACCCTTGCTGCAGTATGTGACCATGTGCGTTGCTTATCTCATTATACAGATTGGGTCAGGTAGTTTTGGTCAGATTCTGAGTTGCTGGTCAATTCACATGGCAAAATCGTCCAAAATTGCCGGCTACTCAGTCGCTTAATATCAAGCAGTGCTTGTAATTCAGCGACTGAGTTGCAAGTCATAAAATCCCAATTGCTAGCGCATTCACACAGCAGAAACTTGTCCGTGCTTATTGGGGATAACTCGCATCAGTTTATTACATCAAGGCCTGACACAGAGGGTAACATTCCTAAGTGGGGTGATGGCCAGGCTAGTGGCTGCAGCCCATTTAGGGGTTTATACCACTTTTTTCAAGCTAATTATTTTAGTCAGAGATGAGATAACATTTTGAAAGTTGATCCACGTGCCATTGAATTTTTCCTGGCCTGTCACATAATACTTTCAAGTTATTAAACAAACCAGTGTTTTCCACCATTGATTTAATAAGCAGGACTTAGAGATGCTAAATTTGGGATTTCGTTCAGGAGCAATATAATCTCTACACTAAAAAATAAAGGTAGCAGTAGAGTTACACTTTACCAATGGCATTTAATTGACAATGGCATTAAGCAGATGAGCATGTACCCACCTGAATGGCTATTTGGTTCCAACCATCCTTGAGAGGTAGTTCAACATTTTGCTGGTAGCCAAAATGTCTAAAATGTAGTTTATTCTGCTCCACATCTAACCGGAAGTCGAAAAGGTCCAACAGTGTCCTGAAAGCGAGTATAAAGAATTTCTTTGACAAATGACAAAGATTTTATTTTCATAGATAGGCATGCAGAAATACAAATCATTTAGCTCATGACAAATTTAATTATACATAATTTCTACATTGCCCATCATGAGGGATGACATATTAAAGTCTGTAGGCCATAAAATAAAACATATGTACATGACAATAATTATCAAAAGATTAGTAGTAGTAGTAGTAGTAGTAGTAGTAGTAGTAGTAGTAGTAGTAGTAGTAGTAGTAGTAGCAGTAGTAGTAGGTAGTAGTAGTAGTAGTAGTAGTAGTAGTAGTAGTAGTAGTAGTAGTAGTAGTAGTAGCAGTAGTAGTAGTAGTAGTAGTAGTAATAGTAGTAGTAGTAGTAGTAGTAGTAGTAGTAATAGTAGTAGTAGTAGTAGTAGTAGTAGTAGTAGGTAGTAGTAGTAGTAGTTGTAGTAGTAGTAGTAGGAGTACTTGCATCAAAATCAGTAGCAGACTGATGAATAGAGATCAGAGGTGTCCACGCAAATGTTAGTAGAATACTACTAATGTTCCATCTGCGCGACACAAATTGCATAATAGCTAAAAACTACGCACAGTTAATACTATAGGTACAACCCTAGGGGACAAAAGCACCTTAATTACTAAAAGGAAAAATACCACTGTTGAGATACACGTAGCGCAGCAAACAATAATTTGTAAAAAAAAAAGAAAGATTTCAAAATTGCCAATGGGAGTCAGGCCGCCTTTTTAACCCTCAGCAAACGAAGTTCGAAAAGGGTTTTTGTTATCATCAATTTATTTTTGTGTAAATAAAAACCTTGAAGGTTAATTTTGTATACAATTATACCCAACATCTTTATGTGGCATAACATTATTGCTGAATTTCATATATATTCCTTAGGGTAAGTGCATTAGTGTTAGAGATCAGCTAGAAACGAAAGTCTGTGTAAAAATGGTGATTTTTACAAAGTGTTTTCAAAAGATTGCTCCCCATAGCTTTTCCCATTCCTATGATACAGATCAACTACCATGGAAACTTTCACCTCCAAAGTTTGAGTTTAAGCCCTGCCACCACCCACTTGAATTTTCCACGTAAATCGCAATGGAGCCAATAGAGCGACCAGGTCTTGAAAAGGATAACAACACATTGCTCCTTAGAAAACCATTCCTGAACTTGTTCAACACAGAATCCTCACCAAAGAAGATGTTTTCAAACATTGCTGTTTTGTTTTAAACATAGCACTGCCTATGCAGCAAACCCTCATGGCTGTATTGCTCAGCAAACATACGTAAACCATAACAGATGGTGAGAATATCCATTACCTTTCTTGGTCAAATTCCATTCACTCAGCCAGAATGCTATCTTAGTCTTTTTGTAACAGCAGGATAAATCTATATCACTGGTCAACTAGTAGTGCAATAAAACTTCAAACTTGGCTATTTTATAACAGAGTAAAACTAGGTTCACATAAACTAGACCCCTAAGGGAATTAAGGTGAAAATTTTTTTAAGAATTTCTCATGTAGTATGAAATCACAAATAAGTGCATATATACAATAAAAATAGATAAAATCACATATGATATTTAGACTAATTCAAATTTGGGTAATAGTAGTATTACACAATAAATTTCACATAACGTCAAATTACAAATAAATATTAATTTCATAAACCAGTGATATTCTATTAAAAACCAATCAGACTATTTAAAATGTATGCAATGAGAACATTATGCCTATAGGACCAATATTTCTACAACTCATTGAAGATAATTTCCTAAGTGAAGAAATCTTCTTTGTTTTTGTAGGGATTGTTAATTTCATGTATTAATTCATATAATTAATATATGCTCTATTATAATGCTCAGGCTATTTGAAATATATACAATGTGGATATTATGCATGTAAGAGCAATATGTCACAAGTTAATTTCAGTGAATTGTTGCATTTCATGATAAGAATAAACTGTCAGTTCATACTGCACAAATTGTTGACACGCTATCCCAGATTTTTGCAAAGCACACAGTGTGTTGAGACTGAACTCTGTTCCAATTATGATATTTTTTCACATTATACCTAGCTCTGCACTGGTGAACACAATAAAGTAAAAATAAACTTTAAACTCAGCTGAAACAAAAATCACTGTATGAGCCCATGCATAAAGATATTGACCCAATTTTTTCAAAATTCTGGGGAAATAATTTAATTAATAATGCTACTTGGCACCATCTCATCATTATATCTGACACAAGTAGCTGTACATGGAAGTTTCATGCCAGAAGGGGTATTTTTATCAGTTGAGGGAGCTATGCCTCCATTACAGCCAATGCTCAGGTGGTTACCTGATGGGCTAATAATAACAATGCGTAGGTAAAATATCATGTACATGTCAACAAATTAAGTATCTGTTTATTTTAGTATGGATACTGATCAGCTCCTGACCTTTGTTTGCCAAGCTCATAATTGCTATCCATTGATAAAAAGTATGCATGACAAATATGACTATACCTCTCCAAGAAAACAAGTCACTTTGGGTCTGCGCCAAACGGTTTGGTTTGACGTCGACCCACACTGGCTTGCCGAAACCAGCTGACATTGGGCTGACATTAGCCCGACATTGGGCTGACATTAGCCCGACATTGGGCTGACATTGGGCCGACTTTGGGCTAACATTGGGCCGACATTGGGCTGACATTGGCTGACATTGGGCCGACAGTGAACCTATGACTAGCCAACTTTCACCTTTTTTCTTAGTTAACTGTGCTTTCTTCATATCTATATTAAAATTAATTTTTTAGAATGGAGTTTTTGTGTCCTGCATTAAGTTTGTTTGCTTTTCACACAATATGCACTCCCAGTGTGTTGGTACCAAATTTTTAAATGGTTCTAAGATATATTTATATCAATACTGCTTGTTCAGCAAGTGTTGGGTCAAAGCAAACAGTGAGGGAAACTAAATTAAAATAATTAAAACATGCTTCAATACTGCCTGGCCCACATTTGATGTATATGACCCTACATGGAATCAACAATTATTTGGGCAAACAACAAACTAAAGGATTGGCCAGATCTTATAACAACATGACATCACATCAACACTTCCATAAACCTCAGGTGTGAAATGTAGTCGGTTTGATTGAATGCTCTATAACATTGGTACTCAATGAGTTATATAATTAGACCCAATACTGGGCCAATAGTTATGTAGTACAATTTTTATATTCCCCACGAGTGAGGAAGTAAAAATATATCACATAACCATTGGGTTTTATTTATATCCCACAATTTCTTTATTATCTTGTGCCTATTTTGCTGAACAGTGCTCAATGGCATGAGGTATAAAACGACTGATGAATATTAATTATTATCTATCAACCAATCAGATCACTGCATGACGTTACAAAACTGCAATACAACGTCATCACATCAAAACTTCCCCAATCATTGTAAGATAAATAAAGGATCTTACGAAGGATATTTATAAACCAGTTGTTAAATATTGATGTCAGAATTTATTTTTAACTTGGATAGAAAAATATTTATTATTTTGTTTTGGCCAGTTGTTTTACCGAAGTGACGACGTTGCTTTGACGTTGCTTTGACGTTGCCCTAAGCAACAGAAATAAATATAGCACAGATTTTATCTGTGGACTGAACAGACAACTGACTTCACGTGGCGTTTTTTGGCTCTAGAATCGTTAATTCTGGTCCGATTTCAAAACTTCTACGTTTTTTAGAGAGCTGACAAATTTATCTGGTGAGTCCTTGTCAAAATGTGACTCCGACTTTTATTTTAAAGCAGCGGCGCTAGTTCAAATGGCGAAGCTTTAAAGCAAACCAACCATCTGATACAATATCCATACCTATTTACCATTATCATGCAGAGACCCTCATTAAGGGCTGACCATACAATCTTTTATAGAGTTTGAGTAACTGGTCCAGCCCAAGCACATTTTGATATTTTCATAAATATAATTATGTTACCAGGATTTATACTTTTGGATATCTAAATTATGACCTTACCCTCTGGCCTTGGGGCTGTCCAGCTTGAACTTTACCAAAATCGTTTCCAGAACCGAAGGGATGGGTGATATCAAATCAGTGAAGCATAACTGATAGCCTGCAGGACTCCTTTGATCCATAGGGGGACTGTTGAGGGCTGCTGGTGACTGGATACGAGGGTCAATCATGTTGCAGCCATCTTGACCAATGGCTAATGGTCCAGTGCTTAGTATCTTCGTGACATTGCTGTTGGTTGTTTTGCACGAGGTGTTTTTTGAACAATTCACTTTCACTTCACTCACATTCTGAAAATTTCTTAGGTAACGTCTCTCCAAATATTCCGGAAGTTGGATGGTGCCCTTGCTGCAGCCAGCTTCCGGCGGAAGTACTTTAATGGGGGTGTTGATAAAGGCTGATTGTGAGCTGACAAAAAGGAAGTCGAAATTCTGAAGCAGCAGAACTTGAATACAAATCCACTTCATTTTTCTAAGAAAAAAAATAAACAGAATGATTTTATTCTTTTATGTCCGTTTCAATGCTGTCTGTCTATCATAACTAATCATTTCAATTGTAAATGTATTAAATTATTTAATATGTTCACATCAAAATGCGTGAATAAATATGATAATAATACATGATAATATCGTAATAAATACATCCATATAATTTTGGTTTCACTCTTTTCAAAATATTATTATATTACATGAAATAATATATGTTTAAGACTTTGAAAATGTCGTTTTCGTGGTGACATACTATATGAAATACTATTGAATCTATTGATAATGTATACCTTTAACTTTTACACCATGTATATAATAGTATATATATATATATATATATATATATATTTTATTCGACAGCTTCATGTCATTCCTGACACAATGTAAACAGAAAATACAAAGTAAATGACATACAATAACAATTAAAGAATAATAGAAAAGTAGTAAATAAAACTAGGTTCCAGCTGCGTTAAAGATTTGTTACAATACAATAGCAACATAATAATGTACAGTTTTCAATGTAAAGTTCAATCTTGTTATATCTATATATATACATTGTACAGCATTATCCATAACAAATGATCTAACACATAGCTAATGAGAACATTAAAAGGAAGGTATATACATGTATGTAAAAATATACAAGATCGAAGATATGGTATACTAATGTTTATAATGCAGATACTCTCAGAATGATGGTCAACATGTTTAATGCCGGACAATGGATGATGACTCAAACATTTATTAGGCATCAATATTTACCAGAAATTTTCCAAGGGATTTTAACAACTCAGGCTCTTTTGATTTCATGATGGTCTTAAATCTATCTTCATTGTTTAGTTGCTCAAAATTATCTATGTAAACATAGTGCGTAGAAGTAGACTAAGTACATGTTTCTGTCTGTTATTTTTGACAAATGTATCATGTATGATATTACTTTGTCAATAAAAGCATATATATAATATAATATTGCCGTTGCTTCCTGGTTGCAAGCAGACATATATATAAAAGAGACCAGATATCCACTGAATGCCATTGACAAATTAATATTTCTATTATACATGGTATGCTTAAGTAATAAGTGATATACATGAATAAAACAGACAATATACTTACTAAGTTAATGTACTGGCCTACACAGCTGTCATATGGCAATATATCCTGATATTTTAGGTAATTATGAGGAAAACATGTTTATGTGGTTGAATGACAAGGCACCACGTCCTGAAACACATACAATAAATAGGTCACAGACTATCTTGTCACGCATGGCTGAATCTGTTATGCAAATTGATACCCCTGGCTGGATAATAGGAAGTGGACTGCACCTTTCTCTAAAAATAGAACATCTGACGTAAATAGCAATTGATTGAACAAAAGAAACAGCCCCTTACTTGGCAGAAATTGGTCATATCGAAACTTCTGAGGAAAGAAAGAGCCATACACTGCCCTCCGAAAGTTTGGAAACATCTCAGAACATTCCACACTGGATGGCAATATATCTCTTTGATAGAGCTTGATAGGCTGTTATATTAGACTTATTAAGACACTTTGATTAGCTTTCAGACATTTAGCTAAACTTTAGACATTTTGACTATATCAAGAATGACTCCCCTACTGAGACAGCAGTCACATGGGAACTTCATTCAACAAGTTACCCAGGAACACCGTTTGTCTTTGGCCACTTATTGACAAAGACTGGGGCTATGATAAGATGATAACCTCATTAGTCAAAACTGCCGTAGGGGTAAATTGGTCTTCGCTCCTTCTTTTATGACTGTCATGTCTAATTACGTTAGCCCAAGACTACATTATGCATCTAATGATGTTTAGTTAACAAAGCACCTATCCTAGTAAGTCGTCTTGTCATAATTTATATCTAATAAAGAAATTGCCCCCCTTATCAGAATCATAATACATTGAATAGTCCTTTCATATACAAGTAGTAAACAAAAAGAGAAGTGTTTAAATATTTGGGGACCACTTTAGGGCAAGTTTTTGTCGTTATCAAGTCCCCACCCCCCCCCCCCTTTTTTTTCAATTGGGGGCATTGAAACTTGCAAACTTTTCCAAATTTTTTAATGGCCCCGATCTGCACTCAAAATATCGTGAACAATCGTAATAACAGATCATTATACATCATGCTCGATTTTGGTTGCGGTCAGCCTTAATTGATTAAACAACAATTTTCCCACCAGGAAGTAAACTGGTGACCTTGAATAAATCAGACGTGCTACATGGCCAATTGTGCCACGTGCATTTTCCATGTAACCCTAAAAGCCATGCGTTTTCCATGCGTTTGTCTTTCTCATGGAAAAAGCACGTGGCACATTTGGCCATGTACATAACCTACATTATAACAACTGTGCATGATGGTTAGGAGTCCAACATAGAGTTTTGTAGGATGATGAATCTATATTGGCCGAGACCAAACGCTATTATAATTTTTCCAAATCCCACGACACACCATCCACTATTGCTTACTTATTTATTTTTTATTTTATTTTTATATTTAGACTTGGTGACACATCTACAAGAGGTTTTTCATGTGACCCAGAATAATAATTAAAATAAAAACAAATGTATAGAATATAGAAAAACAGTTGTAACAGTTGCCCATTTAGATAAATATTAACATGATTTGACTCATTTAACTAAATCACAATTTTGCCTGACGTTTGAATCGATCAAGATTCAAGGATTCTTGAATATCACATGGTAATGCAAACCAAAATACAGATCCACGATAAATAAATGACTTTTTCAAGATATCAGTTCTATAATGTGGTACATGGGTATTCCTAGTACAGCTATTTCGTGTATTAACATCATTGACATCACAAGCCATAACAATGGCATTAACTAAATGATCTGGAGCATATACATTTGATTTGTCAAAAAGTACTCAATTCTTTGTGAAATAGTCTGCCAATTTAGTGGCTTTACTAGGTCAATACCTCTGGTGTTAATAATGTCAAAATTTGCACAAATAATTCTAGCTGCTCTATTTTGTAGTCTTTGAATTTTGTCAACATTGGCATTGGTGCAGCCCCATACAGTACATGCATAACCAAAAATATATTCTCCACTTATTACATACACTGCAACATCCAACATACACTGCAGCTGCAGCCGTCTAATATACACACCAGCCATCCAACATACACCCAGCCCTAGCCATCCAGCATACGCCTAAACTGGATGACAATAATCAGGGTGAGAGGCCGTACGTAGGCCGTAGAATCGGGTTGGAGTTTCTCTTCACGCGATATTCTCGGACGGCGAGGCAAACAACATGATGAGCGACATAGATTCACAACTTTTAAGTTATCTAATGTAAAATCGTCTTTCATTTGGTGCAGTCAGATCGCGAGTTGGAGAAGGCACAGAAGCATGTTCTATTTCCGTCATGGCGAACGTCATGAAGAGCATCGCCCGAATCACAACTTTTTAAATGTAGTATAGCTCATGCTGATTCCGTACGTATTTTCGGATCGAAAATAGACCAAATATCAGTTGACATCGTGTATTAAAATATACAAGATCAGGAGAGCCCTTCTAAGAGCCATGCTGTCGCTGACATAGGACCCCCCCCCCCCCCTACAACAGTGTATACAATAAATCAATTCGAATTTAATTTAACTTCAAGCTTAAAACTCGCCAGGTACAATGACGTTTATATAATAGATATATTAGAAGACAGGCTTGTGATGGAGGAATGACATTTATCAATCTGAAGCAAATCTTTAATCATGAAAAAGTTTCTATTCAACTTATAAGGTCCATTTATTGGAGCAAGATATTCATCTGAGAAAAGCAATGCTCTCCCGCTGACGTCCGCGCCCTTCTTCTTTGGTGTGCTAAATACCCCGGGTCGCCGGGTAGCTTGACCTGAAATATAATCGGGGAGCTGCACAGTTAAGAACAGTCTAGTTTATTTTACTAGACTAATGGTGGTTGGTCTAGTTTACTATTACTTTTTTTTTTACTAGTAGATTATGCGTCATTACTGTATTTATTTCATCAGTTATTGTTATTTTTCTTCCTTTTTTGGTTATTGTACAAGGTTCATAATTTTTTTCAATTTTTTCAATTTACAGTCTTTTCCATTGTTATAAATTATATAGCTTCTTGATAACAGATCGTCATATTCTATTTTTAGGTCGTTTTGTATTACTATTTCACATTTAGTGAGAATATGGTTTTGGGTTTCTTCTGCTTGTTTTCAGTCTACATTAATCTTTTAGCTTCCTTGTATGTCAGTCATTCGTGCTCTTGCCTTGAATATGATGTTTGTTAGTTGTCTATATAGTTGGTTTGTGTATTTTGCTTTTTCAGCTCCTATATATCCGTCTATTGTGGTAGTGGGTGGATAAGGGTATTTCTGCACCTGATAGGCCATCCAACATAGGCTCGACCAGTGGTTGGAAGCCCAGCACGCTACCACTGAGTTAGGCCCTTCTGGCATTTCATATTAATTATTATTTTATCGTTCCCGGATTTCTATCTTAAGATATGCTATATATAGAACCTGAAATGATATATGCTCTTGGTAATTTCCTAAATAAAGTAATGTAGACTTAAATTTCCACTGGGCTCCTCTGACTTTACACTTCCTTGACAACTGCCATCATAAATTAGATGAGTCAAAATGCCAGGGTCAGCGCAATGTTGCCTGGTATTTTTCTCTCCCATATTTCATATGAAACCTATATGTAAACTGCAAATTTTAACTTGTATTGTGATATTATTATCAGTATTTTGTATATAATTATGAAAATTTTAATCTTATTTTATGTTGTGATCAGTATTTTTGTTAAATGCCTCACTGGTTGATATGTGATTTATGTTTTATGTAAATCTTACTCTATGTTTTATGTAAATCCTACTGTAAGGATATTATTACCTTGAATTTTTAGCTATATTTAGCATATTATGATTTATGTATAAAATAATGAGAACCTGTATAGCATATTTCTGTAGACCGGTGTAGCTTTAGTTAGATTTAGTGAGTAGAGCTGTAGTTATATGTGACAAATGTATCTTTTCTGATATGAATCAATGTCAATAAAAGCCATATATATATATAAATAAATTTTACAATATTTGTGAGTCCTCAAATTATACACTTGGTTTTTATATGGTTTCCTTTCCTTAAGTAGCATTGTTTGGAAATATTCATATTGTGGGTGGCAAAAGTCAAATTTTTTTACAAAAGTGTACTTCAAGCAATGCAATAAGAAGGTCAGCTCCAGTACATGCCTATTACACCAGGTGGCAGTAGAGCTTGTCCGCTAGATGTCGCATGAGTAGTTGCATGGCTCCTTGCATAACAGCCTTTCCAATGAAGCATTATTTGTGAGGAAGGAGCAGTAGTGTTGGTCAGTGGCGTCCGGCACAAGAAATATGGACTTATCTGGGAAGAAAGTAGTAATAGTTGGCGGTGGGCTGGTATGTATGCAAATAATTTTTTACAACATTTGATACGATATAATATTTACAGTTATTGAAATATTTTCATTTGTGTTTTTACAACTATTAACTTAGTGCACTTTATATTTAATCGTATCTTTTATCAAATTTCACACAACATGGTACAAGATACTTATATAAAAAAAAAGTTCTCAATGATATCAGTTGTGTTCACAGTTCAAGGTACACACATGATGATTAAAAATGACTTTGTAAACAAAACAAAAAAAATTTTGCAAGTGTGCCAAGCACATTGACTTATGTCACAACAGTAGATTAATAATACCAGTCTATGCAATTATCTATGTGCCTTAAATTTGTCGTGAACCCAAAAAATTAATATGATATATGATTCAATATTATTTACCAATGCAAAGGACCCCATCTTGGCACATGGGTGTTCTATGACCTATGTTGGCCTTTCATGTGCCCTTGACCATAAAATGACTACTTCAGTCTTAAATTAATAGTTGTTAATATCACTTCAAGTCAAAGTTCAGTTGTTCATGAAATAGCATATGTTTAGATTTTTTGTTGTAAAGTAAATTGTAATATTAGATACCATATATCAATTACAGATTGCTGGTAACTTATCATATTTATGGAAATATAGGCCTAGTATTCTAGAATCAATTTACAGTCCAATTCACTTACTTGGTCAACCCACAATTGTCTCCATGTCTCAATGCTACTGGGCGTAATGATGATATGATATATGGCCTAACGGTATCCACGTCAGTATACCTCACTTCAACATTGAGACTACTAATTGCATTATATTGATTATTATCATTACATAACATTATACTTACATAATGATGCATTTTCAGTGCATTTTACTAAATCACCCACGTGACTACAATTGTTGAGGGTGATTCAAATGCGTTGTCAGGTGACTGCTCACTGACAATAGTCACATGATGGCGCTTAATGCTATCTCCTTCATTAAGGAGATTACGAGGGATTAAGGTGCCATTGTCTGTTTAGCATTGTGACATGGCACACCTGCTGTGTTTGTCAGAATTTGTGTGTCTGGCTGTCTATCTGTTTGTCTGTCTAGCTGAGTATTTAGCCTGCCTGTGTATTGGTACTTAGTCTACCAATTTGATAATCAATTCAGATTAGATAATAAATGAAATATCATACATAAACGAAATAAGAGTGATTTGTTAGATAAGAGACATTTGTACATTTTATAGTTTGTACCCAAAAATGTTAGCGCAAACAAAAAATTAAATTTTGCTTTGAAACGTCTGTTCCCCCACCCTTTTTTTCATCAAGTAGTAGTAGTTATTCAATTCAATTCCATTTATTACGATTCAGTTCATATTACAAAAAATAGATACGTCAAAGTCGATTTCAATAGGTGTGGTGAGCGACACCATGCGACGTACTTGCTCTTATTTTCATTTAAAATAGTAGGTAATTTATTTGACAACATCGAAGGTCAGATTTGACCCATTTGGTATATTGTATTGCATTGTATTGTATGGCATTGTATTCAGGTTCGGGGTCAAGTACAACACAAGTATATCAAGTATAAGTACTATTTATCTGAGTACTTAAGTACATGCACATTTGTTCAAGTACATCCTTAAATTTTGGTCAAGATCCAATTGGCGTCAGACAGCAGTAGCAGATTCAGAACGGGGTGGGGGGGGGGGGGGGGGTTTAAAAACCTTTATGTTCAGATCACTGCAGCTTGCACACAAAAACTAAATCAACAAACATAATATATAATATATATTATATAAGTTCTTAGGCATTCTAATGATCAGTATTTGGGCACATATTCAGTAGAAGCCCGCCCGCCATTAACGCAACCTTTGGCTGATTTGGTGCAAACTCTAGTGGTCTTAATGGCACTGTGATTTTACAAGTGAGGTCACCTCAGTCGACCAAATACGAGATATTTTCGCTATAAGACATGAAGGGAACATGGGAGGGCTAATTTCAAAAAGTCTTTCATGAGAGTGAGACAGCAATCTGGATACGCTTGATGGCATTGATTTTGATGCAGACGGTTGGCTTAACATTATTATATAATTGCTATCAATATTTGCAAGACAAGTGTGTAACTAATATGCACATACATTAAACTGGGGAATCCCCCTTATTTCTAACAGGTGATGAATTGGGATAAAGGCAATTGCAATGACCCCCACTGATTTCTCGTCTAATAGCTACCCCTATGTCTATTGTGTCTATTGTTCTACACAAAAGCAACTGAATAAATTGGGGTCAACTGATTCACTATACATAAATTATTTGCTAGTTTTGAATTTTCGCACAATCAGTATGTACAATTTAAATAATTAAACTGGTATGATTTAAATTATTTGTGTACTTTATATGTAACAGATCTATAATCTATATATTTGGTTTTTGTATCGAAGCCTGCCTCCATCTGTAAACAGTAAATTATTCAACAATTAGCTGCTGTAAAGTAACTGCTCAGTCTGTTGAAACCTAATTGCTATTTAGTCAAACTAGTAATGTTAGTCATGACATTCATGTCACTTGTGCACAAAATACAAAATTATATTCATGATAGATTATCTATGTTGCAATAATTATTATTAAACTGCCTTAAATCTGCATCTTAACATAATAAGTACTTGAAGTACTTGAAAGGTACTTGCAAGTCCAAGTACAAGTACTTCGTTTTGAACAGCTTCGAGTCCAAGTACAAGTAAAGTACTGAGTACTTGGTACTTAAGTCCAAGTACCGAGTCCAAGTACAGTCCTTGACCCCAAGCCTGATTGTATTGTATTGCATTGCATTGCATTGCATTGTATTGTATTGTATATAGTGCTTTTCTTTCTCACCAGGTGGGAGCTCTGAATGCCTGCTTTTTTGCCAAAAGAGGATACCAGGTGGAGCTGCATGAGATGAGAAGCGGCAAGTTTGAAATTTCTAAAATAATTTAGCTTTACTTCAAAATTACCTTAAATTATACTTATTCTCAAATCAGGGAACTCAAAGATTTTTTCGTTGGTCAAAATTCAATGAATATGAAAAATGAAAGTGTGACGTGTAATTTCACATCAATCTCATTGAGGATGGTTGTAAATATTTCATAGCTGTTCAGCAATGACATTAACATTGTGTGTCTTTTTACTTTAATACAGATATCAGACTCCAAGATGTCGTTAAGGGACGCAGTATAAATCTCGCGCTTTCTCGGAGAGGACGAGATGCCCTTAAGGAGGTGGGGTTGGAGGAATATGTGACGTCAAAGGGGGTTCCCATGCATGCCCGGATGATCCATGACCTTGATGGAACCAGGAGACCTATCCGTTATGGAACAGCTGATCAGGTATGTATTGTATTTTGATGTATTGTACTGTGTGGTGCTGTATCGTACTGAATTGTGCTGTATTGTGCTGTACTGTCTTGTATTTTATCAGTGGCACTGGTCCGAAGCCCAATCACTGACCAGCGGCTAGAGGCTGATGTAATGATGAGATGGCTGGAAGCCCTCGCTGTACTACCATGCATCCCAAGTGCTACATATGTTAATGATTGCTGAAATAAGAATTTGCACACAGAACTCTGTCTGAAATGGCAGGTGCCTTTAAACCTCTACTAGGTCCACTAGACTACCACTGTAAACGTCTCTACCATGGCCTTATAAAATAACAACTTTTTTTTATTCCTGAAACACCATGCCTATTGCAGTGCATATAATGTATTCTGTCGAACAATGAATGAATTATTATATACTAATTAGCATATCCTTTAAAACATGTTGAATCAATTCCATTTCAGTACATCATGTCAATAGATAGAAGAAAGTTGAATGAACTCTTGTTAGATGGTAAGGTTTTGATTTTCTTTAAAGATTGCATTTTAACATTTTACCAACCCAGCCGTTTCACCTGTCCGTTATTATGGCCATATGACCAAGGGTGTTCCCAAATCATTTCACTGTATTATTCTTTTTTCAGCTTCAGAGAAATATCCAAATGTCAAAACCTTTTTCAACCACAAATTTGTAACATGCGACCTGGACAGTGGAAATTGTGTATTCCAAAAGTAAGACTTTTATACTACAGTTTGTAACGTTTCTTGGAACCAATATATTCTTCATATATTTAAATTTATCTACTGGCAGCAAACCTATATCTACAAATGAAGCATTCAATGTGGAATATTTGCAATGTCACATATTAAGGGATGTGGTGGTGGATTAGGGCTTTACGTCCTGTATTTCTGCACCTGATGGGTTAATTAGGACTGGAACAGCCATCCAACATAGGCTCGACCGGGAATTGAACACGGGACCCAGTGGTTGGAAGCCCAGCACGCTACCACTGAGCTAGGCCCCCGTCCCCACACATATTAAGGGATTGTCATCCTGTCAAAAATCTTCAAACAAAGTTTAAATACTAAAATAAGTCCCATGTACCATCACAATTAATAATCCTAATTGTTTTAATGCCATCTAGTGAGAAAGGGGAGACAGTGGAAGTGACGTCAGATCTGATTGTTGGCTGTGACGGGGCATTTTCTGGGGTCAGGAGACACATCATGAAGAACACGTTGTTCAACTACAGCCAGGAATACATTCCCCATGGCTATCTTGAACTCTCCATGCCTGCAACGAAGGAAGGCAAGGTAACCGCATCAGCTTTGTTGCTTGTCTATGATGAAGTTCAGCTGCTGCTGCTGCTGCTTTCTTCTTCTTTCTACTTTCTTCCTCTTCTTATTCTTCTTCCTTTGCTGCTTTAAATTCTGCTTTTTCATCTTGTTTTTGTTTTTCTGCTTCTTCTCTTTCTTCTCCTTCGTCTTCTTTTTTATCTTCTTTTTCTTCTTTTCTTCTTCTTCGTCTTCCTTTCTTCTTCTTATTCTTCCAAATTGATATCAGAAAGAGGTTTTTGAGGGATACATAATCTCAATTATTTTCCTCTTAAAGATAATTGAAATATTGAATATTTATATACGCAAGCCAAAGAAAACATTGAATTTCACACGAGAACCAAGAACATATGAATGATGCCAACCACCTTGATAATTTTAACCAAAATGACTTTAAATAATTTTTCAGTTTGCCATGGAAACCAACTACTTGCACATCTGGGCCCGTAACACTTTCATGATGATAGCTTTGCCAGATTCTCATGACAATTCTTTTGTCCTTACTCTCTTCATGCCTTTTGACATCTTCGGTACCATCAAAACGGAACAAGATCTGATTGGGTTCTTCCAGAGGTATTTCCCTGATGCCCTACCACTCATTGGCAGGTTAGTTACATATGTATATATTCCCATCTAGTTGGCTATAAACACCCAAAAGATACTTTAGGTACAAGAAATTGTATTTTCAAACTTACTCACTTATAGGGTGGATATGCCAAACTCCAGCCCCAAATCACAGTGCCGTTAATTTGCAACAAAATTGCGTAATTCCTGGACATACTTGGGGAAATAAGTTGGTTGAAATTGATAAATGTATGTTATTTGCAAATACATTTGCTTATAATTGAGTAAAATATATTGATTTACATTGATACCAAACAACTTCAAATCAGATATGTCAAAAACTTCAAAAATGTGCCAAATTCCAGCCTTTGGTCTTAATTCCAGCCTAGTGTGTACCAAATTCCAGCCATATTCTTGCAAACAATTCCTGCACTCTTTAACTACTTGTCTGTGTTATGGAAATGGGAATTGATGGTGCACATGTATATGTGGTGATGTCAGTTAACAGATTAACATGATCTATCACTATATCGATTGGTGCCTACTGTTCATATTTTGCAATTTTGAACCCTTAGCCTGAATTCATACTTGTATATAATTCAACAATTATAAGTATATATCTACTTTCAGAAAAGAACTTGTGGAAACATACTTCAGTTTGACACCTCTGCCTCTCATTTCAATAAAGGTATGTTAAACATTCATATTTAGCAACATAACGATTTACACAAATAGCATAAAAATGTATACTTCATCAATTGCTTATCGTCTCATAGCTTAAGTCCAATAATTAGGGACATATACGTGAGAAGAGCAAGGAGTTGTTTCATAAAAATGATATCATTCGAATGACATCAAGCTAGAATTTAGATTTGGACCCAGGGCCTAACCCTAACCCTGACTGTTACTTTATATCTATCTTTGTAACCATTTGTTGCGTTTGTTTTGCAGTGTTCCCCATACCACGTGAAGAACAGAGCGGTTATCATGGGAGATGCGGCCCATGCTATGGTCCCCTTCTATGGCCAGGGAATGAACTGTGTATGTTATCTATCTAGCTATCTAGCTATCTATCTATCTATCTATCGATCTATCAAACTATCTATCTATCTATGTAGCTAGCTAGTTAATTATCTAACCATCATATATATATACCATCATATATAGGGGAGAGTGGGGCACCTTGAGCCATGGGGCACCTTAATCCATTGGGTCTGTAGGCAAGTTGGTTTGTCATTAACCTTGTAAATGGCAATGATGTTGTCCCCTTAGTGATAAAGAATTAGGTTTATTATTTATTTTCCTATCAGGACAATGTGAAAATTCAGAATTTAAACTTTTCACTACCACTGAGTAATAAAACAAGGCAAGATTGTTATTTTTCTAATATCTTCATTACTTATAGAATCCAGTAAACAATTTATCATTGCGAACTATGCAATATATGCCACAGATTGACCTCATTGCAGATAAGTTGAGATTTACCTGCATCACACCACATGTGTTTTATATGGAATTTGCTTACGCAGGGCACCTTGACACCTTGAGCCTTGCCATAAAACAACAATAACTAGTTAAAAGCATACTATTGCATTTATAAACCTTTGGTTATATTATAAGCCTGAATTTAACATGCCATATAGTGTATTTTATAAATATTTAATTCTCCTCCAATTATCACTTACCTAAGACACATTTTACTTGCCTTGGCCATTATAATTACTACCTTTTTATTACAAATTCAGCCTTCATATCAATACTTTTAACAGTAAATTTAGGCATGTTGCTTGACATTATTTCATTTCGGCTTGGTAATTTTCAAGCAAAATATAGTGCATTTAATATGTAATTGAACCCAAGGAATTGCCCTGGACATACAGACAATCATTGAGGTTGGGCCCTGCATTTATGTTGTTTTTTTATGGACTTTTTAACAGTATTTCTTAATATAACTCAAGAAACATGCAACTTGAGATAAATGATATTGCGTTTAACATACTATTCCTGAATAAATGGTTCATAGTTAATTACTGATAGCTCTATGTCTTTGGCAATTCGTCCTGTGCCACTATTGAAGCAAACTACCTCTTTTAGCAAATTCCAAGTGTTTGTTAGGTTGGCCCAAGGTGCCCCAAGTCTGGCTTCAAGGTACCCCATGCACCATGAGCCACTTGACCAATTTTTTTTAAAGATGACATTTCTCCCTCTCACAAATGATATGTACACTTCAACATTTTACATAAGATACCCAGGATGTTAAACTATAGTATGATGTTTACATTAGGACTGTATGATTGTCACTTCATGCTCCAAGGTGGAAATAGTAAAAAAAAAAAAAAAGGCTCATGGTGCCCCACTCTCCCCTAGCAGTATATGTGAGCAAGCTAACTGTATCATTCTAATTTTTGTCTATCTATCAATCTATCTGATAGTGTTATATCCATTTATTGTTTAATAATCTTTGACCTTGCATATCTTTTAGGGTTTCGAGGACTGTATTGTTCTGCATGAAATTCTAGACAAACATTTTGGAAATTTCGGTGAGAGTGAAGAAGATTATATGTCATATCAATGAAGAATTGCATAAGTTGCACGTGGTATTATGTTTCATAAAATCGTTCATGTTTATAAAATCGAGATTATTCTTCAGTACACTTGTGACATGTGTTGACAGATGATGTCAAAAAATATTTTGAAGCAAAATGTTAATGACTCTGTCCATTTAATAACATATAACTGGGTTATTTATCCGAGAACAGATCTAATGAAGTTTAATTATTTTTTACCACTGGCCCAACCCAGTCTGCATTTCCTCTATTTCATTTAGGTTTTACTGCAGCTTTGCCATATTTTCCAATTTTCTGTTTATTCATTTTCCACAGATAAGGCCCTGGAAGAATACACAAAGGTGAGAAGTGTCGATGCTAAAGCCATTGTTGACCTGGCCATGTACAATTACATTGAGGTAATAATTATATTATTATGATTTGCCTTTACAGCTGAATGCAGTGAAGTGCAGCCAAATCCAGTTCAAACATACTCTGGTGACGTCACAATTTACCTTGCTTGAGTGACTTTTAAATCAATCAAGAAATGAATCAAACTAGAATGTTTGCAAACAATCTTATCAGGTTTCCCGGTTCAATCACCGGCCCGGGAACTCTTTATGAGCTACATCCCAGCTGGATGTCATTCGGATGACACATTAAATTGGTGGTCCCTTGTCCTCGGTGTCTATGCTGAGGCAAGTGAAAGACCCCACGCATGGGGTAAATGTGTAACATATCTATCAATCTACCTATCTGTCGATCTTTCTATCTATCCATCTTTCTATCTATCTATCTATCTCTAATTGACTTCAAACAAAATTCCTTCTATACACGGATGACCAAGAATTCAAAACAATTGTGTCACTGAGTGAACTGGCTGCGCTTCCTTGCATACAGCTATAATGTGTGGTGTTCAACTTTCTTATCAGGAACAGGGTCTCAGAACTGATGCACTCAATGGCAGCTAAAACCTATAGGATAAAATCTCTGGTTTATCCAAGATTAATTTTTACACATGACACAATGATTATCCCAAACACAATTTCTTGGGTTTACCAATTGTCACTTGTTATTATAGATAACACAAATTATTCTTGTGTTTTCTTGCTGCAGATGAGAGAGAGCGTGAATTCCAGAATGTTTTTGATCCGCAAAAAAGTGGATAACTTCCTTCATTATCTGTTTCCTAACTCCTGGATCCCACTTTACACCACAGTGAGTCAATTATGCTAACAGCTGTTTCCACTTGAAACTATACTCCAGATGACATCATGTGAATCCAGACTTCCCATTGGCTGGAGGACTGCCTTAATTGACCAATGGGAGTTCTGGATTCACAGAAACATGGAGTTTAGTTTCAAAGTCTATGAAAACGTCTGTAAAATTGAACAATTCGCACTTTGGATATTACGTTTTGTAAAAATGAATGTGAAATTTCACAAATTTCTTCTTTTCTTTAGGTATCTTTCTCAAGAATTCGCTACCATGAGTGTATTAACAACAGAAAATGGCAAGATAAGGTAAAGGGTTCTTAAATTTAAGTTTTTCCCATTATTTCAATCTTATATTATCTGTCGTTCATTTGTAACCGGCGAAATTACTTGATTCACTTTGACTTGAAATTACTTGATTCTCTTTTACTTGATTATCTTTTACTTGAAATTACTTGATTCTCTTTTACTTGATTATCTTTTACTTGAAATTACTTGATTATCTTTTACTTGAAATTACTTGATTCTCTTTTACTTGATTCTCTTTTACTTATGGTTACAACTCATTTAAATACATTGGTGCTCAATTGTGTAATAATTTACCAGGAGGTTTTAAAGTTGATGATTTTAACAGTTTTAAATACTTCATTAAGTCATATGATTTTAGATGTAGTTGTGGATGTTGCTTTTTATGTACTTGTAGTCTCTCATTTGTATATGCTTTCATATATTACTCATATTTTATTATTCATGCACATTTACCAAGCTTAAATAAAATTTTAACTACTACTTGCAGGTGCTGACCCGTGCGCTAACATTCACAGGTGTCGCTGCATTCGTCGGCCTCACTACTGCCCTCTGGCAGGCAAAAACCAAATCAATGCTCAGCCTGGACGCCATGTTGGAAGCAGCCAGAAAATTGCCTGGTGGTTATGTGTTGGATAAAATCAAGATTTGAAGACTGTGTAAATATAGTTACTGCTCATAACGTTGTATGTGAATAAATATCTGTAGACAATAATAATCATGTTTTTCATTTATATATTGTTTTGCCTAGTTCAAATACGAATAAAAAAAATTTGTCATGAGACTGATATTTAATGTTAATTTTAATAAGTATGCATTAGCTAATGTTTTTCAAAAGCCAACAGATTGCTTGGCCAAAATTTACTGCTTGGATTGGAACCCATAAGCTGGGCCAGGATCTATAGTATGCTTTATCTCGATAATTATTTATATGCACTTTACATATTTTCATTTTTGAAAATCATCACATTTAGTATGTATTTATATCTCTAATCATTAAGCAAAAATTTAAATGTTGTTATATTGTTTTTTATTATTTTGAAATATGCATAACGTTTTTAATATTTAGATAAGTCAATCTGAGTCCTAAAACTAACTTTGTGCGATAAACATCGTCTGCTTATGTGTGATTATAAAATTTTCACACAAATCCCGTTTTATTTGTAGAAGCTATCCTTGCTTTCTAGCCTGTTCAGTCGGAATATATTTTCGACGAGCATTAATTAATTGTATTGCTCGGAATTAAGTATTTTTAAAGTTTTCTGATCAACTTAAAGAGCTATCCGCGGACATGCCTCACTGAGCACGAAAAAGTGCCAGTTAAGTGCCAGCTTTTATTATCAGAAGGCCCACTAATCAGAAAATGTATATATATATTTTTTTCTTGTGATGACCTAGTTACGAATGCAAAGATTGAATCCAAATCTCTTCTTTTTTTTCTTTTTTTTTTTGGTGATAATTAGTTACATTAATGAGTGGCACTGTTGTACATTGTAGCCAATTTGAAGTGCTCTATTAATAATAAAAGGTAATTTTAATGTTTGCATGTATAAAATCAGTAAAGCTGTGATGGATTGACGCATTTGACTGTAAAATATATATATTACATTTATCATTAAATATATATATTTAAAGATTAATGAATTGCTATAAATAAACCAGTCTGCAACTTTTTAAAAGTTCGTGATTAAAGGTTTATCAAGTGATATATGTAAACTTTTTTCACGAGCCCTGCGTATATATGTACTTTATAACTCAAAACCACTTCTTCTTTGTGTGTAAAATATATACAAACTATTCCAGAAAAGAATATACAGTATTTCAAGCTCATTTCATTTCTACGATTAAGAGAGTCTGTTAAAATTGAAGCTAAAAAAACAAAACAAAAACGGGCAAGTAATTCTTTAAGGTTTCTTTGAGTTATCATTAAACCTTAACACTGATCTGTCTTTAAGTAATTATGAAATACAATTGCGCAATAAGACGTAACATATACTAACATATCACAGCTTTTATTGTTTTCCTGGTAAATAAATAAATGAGTTGCAATATAAAATGCACAATTATTTGAAAACAGGATTATCACAGAGACAGCATGTCTAATAACAAATGCTCCAAATGCATTATTTAATAATATTTGTAACATTTAGAAATGTTAAAATGATACATAGGCCTATATACAAATAGTTATTTTAGGCCTATATTAAAAATAGGTAGGCAAATATTATATTTATTTTATTGCACCAACTGGTAGTTACACAATTAGGCCTGGATAATCATTAGGCCCTACAAGGTCTGCCACCCACCGGTAGCATTATATACGCAATTGTACAAATCTTCTGGTACAATGGTTAGCTGATGAGTCACACCACATGTGGCGCTAAGTATATAGACTGGTGCTAAAAAATATATATAAATACATTTTGTAGAATCGTGCACCAACGTGCATAATTATAACTAGTCAAAGTATTTTGCCGTTTTTCAAGTCATTTCAATTGCCGATTTCTGGGCAAAAGCTTCTCAACAAACGACATAAAGTTGTAAAATTCTGTATAATTGTATATTCCAAAAGGAAGTGGGTTCAGTGACCAGTACAAAACAATTGAAGGTTACATTGTGGGACAAAAGATAGGTATGTACACCCTCAGATTGTTTGATGAATGTGTACTGTGCAGTGGGTCAGGTTAGCGTAGCCCGAACAGACAGACTCGCAAGGTAGCCCGAACAGACAGACGCACAACGCAAGCCAGTCCCATGGGGCTAGGTTAGCGTTATCCCAAGGCCTATATTCTATATTACAGCTACCCAGATAGCGTCGTTTTTTTATCGGGCACCATTGGGACCTCATTGTTTTAAAATTCATGACATCGTGCTAATGTTGATACGATTTGGAATGCTATCTGGGTAGGTCGCACACATAATTTTTTTAATATATAATTCCCCAGATAGCATTCCAAATTGGGCCAGCGTCGTTTCTACATCGTTTTGACGTCGCCGACATTGCGCCGACGTCGATAAGATTTGGAATGTTATCTGGGTCATACCCGGCCTATTTAATTTATGCCTACACTGTAACAGTCTTTTGAACAATGTATACTGAAAACCTTGACAGCCTAGTGGGCTACGTCGCCATCAAAGTTTTAATTAATTACGTCAATAATTCGATATGACGTCATCATGGGATTTTATCCAAAGAAATCGTCATCATCATCAATGGCATTGTTTTTTTTCACTGGATTTCTTTGGAAAGCATAGTCGAACGAATCCGTTGTGCTAGCACTGTTTATAATCCGGGCTCTCTGCTCGGCGCTTGTGATTGGTCGATGTTTTTTGGCGGGACTTTCTCTCCCGGAATAAATTCTCTCTCCAATCCCTGAATTTTCTCTTGCTGCGACATAGCCTTCTGTAAGCCATGAGTCCTCTGTAAAAAATTTAATAAATCTTTTTTAAATTGACTTTATTTGAACTTGTTTTACAATAAATTTCAAATTGAATAGTTTTACAGTATTTTCAGTTGTTGGCAAAAATATTTTATTGCATTTATGACACAAGCGTAGCTATTTTGGTTAATTAATAAGAATGAGCGTCTAAATTTTTGGTCATACAATCGCACGCTTTTCGGTCAATTTAGCACATAAAAGGTGATGTGAATGACACAAGATGTAAGGCCTGGCAAGGTCATTTCTTGTGTGCGAAAGTCAAACAGTGATAAGGTGATAAATATTATTCAAAAAAGAAAAAATAAGCAACATCGAAATTACGTTCATTAGGACCGCATATATTTTTTGATCACATACCCAGGTATTTGGTACTTTTGACCTTTGACATTCAAATAACTCAAGGTCAACCCCAAATCAACATCTATTTTGCAATCGAGTATATAATAGTGATAAGGTCCATGGGGTATATTGAAGGTACTTACCACTCTCTAATCCTGGAGGCAAATAGAAATCAATTTAAGGTGTCCAAATTAGATTTTACTTCAAATCAACATGCATTATAAAACAGCTATTCTCAAAGACATCTAATATGATATAGAAATAAGGCTATGAATTAATAATGTTCTTACAAAATTACTCATTATTTTGCATGATAATTGCAATTCATTCAAAAGGATTTGGACACTCACCATCTTCATCGTTGAAATGTTCATCTTTCTCCACCTCGAAGTCCAAGTCTGCCTCTCCTCTCATTTCTTTGGCCTGAAATGAAATAGCAAACATTTCTGAATGCTAGACCATGAAAACAAACTACAAATTCATTTGAATTCTGTAATTAACTTCCGGTCAGCAATACTAGCAATGAATGGCCTCCCAAGGTCACTGACCTTTTCTCTGACCCTCCTTGCTTTTTCTTCTCTCCATCTCTTTTTCTCTTCCATCTCTTTTCTTTTCATCTCTTTCTTTATGTCTGCTGATCTCTGTTTTTCTGTGATCTGAAAGTTTTTAAAAATAAAATATTTCAAAATGTAATTTTTATGCTATATTAATGTATTTGAAATCCCAATGAATGTTTCTGGGAATGAAGAAATATCTTAAGAAAAATGTTAATTTCTCCTTTTCTATTATATTACTGAAATGAGGATTTTTTTTTTCTTATCTTTTTATTTAACCATATTCTGAAGCAAACTTTACAAATATTATCCTGAATTACTAACTGTAACTTAATTATTATTCATACATTCTGCCTTAAATCAGTGCCTTAAATTCATACAAAGACAATGAGGAACTTAAGGAAGAACTTTGGCACTGGGGTATGTAGAAGGCTTTAAATATTGACCAGAAACTTGACCCAGAAAGCCTCAATAGTATTTTAGCATGATCCTCGTTATATAACTTTACTTAGGTCTTTGGCAAACAGTACTGATTCAGTCAGCATTTTCAAGTGCATTGCAGACACAGAATTTTACACGAAAGGTATTGTTCTTCTAGAAAGTCGTTGTTTGACTTTTTGTGGACATTTGTTTTTTTATACTTAAGGGGTGGCCTAATTTTAAGATGACCTTAAAACAAGGTGACACAGCTGAATAATTTAAAATTTTCAATGAGGTTCTTTAATATATTTAAAATAACATGAATAAAAAAATAAATATTAACGTTTAATTGAAAACTGGGAATAAAAAATGGGCAAAAACTTCACAGTAAAATACAAAAATTTGTGACACATTGTTGTAATGCGTCATATTCGATTTCATGTCAAGAATTTTCCGTTTGTAACATACTTTTCGAGACTTAATGGTGCATGTACTGCCACGAATTCTTGTTATTTTTCAAATGTTTTGTTTCATAGCCACTGCTCTTAAGCTAAATCTGACGCAATGATGAGATGGTAGGCTTGGAGTCCACACCATACTACACATTTACCTGGGTGGGGCTTTTAACCTAAGCACAGCATGTTATGTTACCAGTAAGTATTTTTAAAATTCGATAATTTTTCCTCTTTATTCAACTTCACAAGTCTGATGTTTACCTGCGAGCTTTTTGAGTTATTGATTTCAAATTTTTGTCTTACTGTACTGAATAACCTTTCCATGAGCTCAGTGGGATTACCTATTCTATTTTTATTTTATCATCAAAGTACTAAGTAAAGTAAATGACTCAAATATTTGCATCTGCAACAGAATGAACTGATGCAGCCCGTTGCTAGGTTACAATGATTGCATTCGGTCAGACGTGTTTACAGCCAAATGACCAAAGTGCGTCATCATATATATAAACTTTTATTGACAAATCCATATAAAAAAGATACATGTGTCAAGTAAAAATAAAAACATCATCGAGTATGTACAATAGAAAAGGGTAAAGAAATGTAAAGAAAGCCTGGATATAGCTAGGCTCTACTGTAGCTCAATATGAAGTTATAATATATATACACAATGAATAGTTTAATATGCACCATAATGTACAAATCACATGTTAAAATAATACTGATTGTTAAATAGCTATGTATGTATAGTCTCTAAAAATACTGTAATGTCTCTACATATTTGTATGCTGTTGCCATAACAACCAACTACACCTAATTTCGTAACAACGAACTTATTCTTTGAATTTAGTTTCGTAACTAACTTATTTCATAGTCACCAAGACAACGAAGTAAACCCTGATTTAGTTTCTTAAATCATGCTAATTACATAACAAGTACTAAATTGATTAATGTATTTACTCATGGTAAATAAGGTTAACACTACAACCGCCATATTTGTCATCACTTCCTCCTTGCTCATATTCATATTTCTCACGTGGCTTCAATGGGCCAATTAGAATTCAGTACATGTAATCCTCTCTTCCAGGAGCTTCTAAGCCAGTGGGCTTGCTTGTCTCATCAAATCACTCGCCTTCATTTCACCCACCCACCTCACCCTTATTATTAGTAATCCTTTCTTTAAAATATTCTAAAAAGAGTATATATAAGATTCAAAAACATTTGTTACACTATTTGTATTTCTCCATAATTTGAAAAGTTACCTTCAATTGTTAACATTCAATTTTTCAAATGATTTCCTGAGCCTAGGCCTACCAATAATCTGGTGCCTACAAAGCTACATGTATTAATGATGTATTATGTTTTCTGCCTAATAAAGGTTGGTAAATGTGCCCAATTCTTACTATATTGTTTCTTTGTTTCCATAACAACAATGGAATTGAATTAGCTTTGTATATATTTAATGATAAACTAATTAAAACATTAAATTAGGCTACATGCAAGAGCAATTATTATCAATGCAATACTCAAATTTATTTTCATATTTTCTTAGTCACACAGATATTAGAATATAAGCCTATATATTTCAATTGATGACATATTGAAAAGATACCACATATTAGGTAGTTATTTACTCTGCGTGACATATGGTTATCAGCAATACCTGTATTATAGTTTCATCAATCAAATCTTGGCGTAGCTACGCTAGGTGCCTTGCTAGATATGGGCTCGCTTACGTGGTTTTTGCTTACCCAGTTTGATTGATCGCGACGATCTGCAGACCGCCAAATCCGTGCTGTTGTTTATGAAATGTATCTATATTTAGCAAAGCAACGTGACCTGCAGTGCCGGTTGAGAGTTTTGAAGAGCTAGTGCGTCGCTTGCATTTCGTTGGCCCGCTGCGACTAGCTGATGCAGTACGCAGATAGGGGCTGCCATTTACCAGGAGGGATTCCTTCCGGTAGCGTGCGTGTGCATCCCAGACTTTACCATTGGAAATGCATGGACCAGAACGTGTTCCCCAGTCTAAAAATAGCACAGCCAATCAGAAAATTCCGTTCTTGGCCAAATCAGCCATTCGGGATAGGTAGAGGCGACCTGCCTATCACGTTTACGTTTAGGCAGGTTAGCCAACGCTTGCATTGGCTGACCTGCTTAGTCACGTGCGTATTTACCGCTAGAGGGCTACTTCGAAAAAAAACCACGCCATTGCCATGAAATCTGGCAAGGCCACTCAACAAAGCTGTGTGGAGTAAGTGGACTTTCTCTGGGAAGATGTAGTTTCATATATGACTTACCTCATTGTTTATCTCATTATGCCTCTGTTGCTCAAACTGTTGTGCTTCTAGAATTCTCGATCTCAATTTTGTTGACCTTCTGGACGTTTCTCTGATGTTTTCCAATTTCTGTAAGTATTAATAAAAGAAATTCTTTGATATAGAAACATTAATGGGATTCCCTAAAAAATGACGTCATTTTGTGTCTCCCTCATATAAATGTACCCACCTCAGCCCGCTTTTCCTCAGCGACCCGCAATTTTTCCTCCAACATTTCAGCTGTCAGTGTTGGTGCATTTTCTATAGGTTCAAGTTGCTAATAACAAATGAATAAATTGCATTAAAAAAGACATTAAATTTTAACTACATGTGCTAGTCACTATTCGTCACTTCCACATAACTGAGATTTCTCCTTTGTAATAATAAGTTTCAGTTCATCGGATAAAGGGGTGTTCACACTGTCAGGGATACGACCTACGTATGACCACGTATGAAAATTGTATTTTTACTCTTGCTCATCTGTGTCCATACGTAATTCACTCGCCGATCTAGACCAGTCAAGAGCGTCCGTGGAGAGGGCAAAATATTTTATTAACACTTTAGCGGACGTTCTAGAGTGAATTGTTTGTATTAGTTACATAACTCACTCGAGAGTCAGTCGGCGAGCGTTCTACATACGTTCTATGTAAGTCTGTGGCCATCCTTGCCAATCCTTGCTCATCCTTACTCACTCTTGAACCACTTACACAGGCGGTCTACGAGTGCCTCACGGATCCCTAATGGATGCCTGATGTATGGTTGGTGAAGGACGTTCAGCGAGCGTTTGATGGACATTCGGCGAGCGCACTACGACTGCCTCATGTATGCTCGTGAAAATAATTTATACGTGATTAACAGAGCTACGAGTGAGCAAGTATAGTCCATTTTTGCCATCCGTGGTCATACGTAGGTCTTATCCTTGACAGTTTGAACGCCTCTTTAGGCTATCATGTTACTTTCAAGAGATCCGAGTTACCTTGATTTTATTAGGAGGAGCTTTTCCACTGGGTTGGTTGTCCAACCCAACATCAAATGCAACTGGTTTTGGCACTGCAAGTAAAATGAAGAAGGTTGATAAACTGATTGAATGATTGATTCATTCAGCTGATTCATTCATTCATTCATTATTCATTCATACATTATGTAAAGTCACATTCATTGATTATGTTACACTCACATTCATTTCATGAACTATGTAACATGGTGTGGACTCTGAGACTTCCAAGTCTTATCTCATCGTTACGTCTGCCTCTGGCAGTTGGTCATATGACCTGACAAAGCATCAGACTCATAGCATTGAGACATTGACAATAGGAATATGTAAAATATATTACAAAAAGGTTAAAACTAGCTCTTATTTGTCCCAGTTTACAGAATTTCAGGGTGAATCCCATCAATAACATGACTGTCCGGGCTTACAAAAATGATTGATATAATATTTTCTGCTAATTTCCAATCTGTTCTTGTAAATCATTAAATGAGGGAAACACGACATGAACATAGATTTTTCCGGACACACTACAAGGCAATGCTGAACACCAAACCACAGTCCGCCATTAATTATGGATAAATTGGCACTTGTTAATTGTACAGATACACAGACCGGGGTTGCTCCTTCACTGTTCCTTATTGATGATGCGGAAGAACAGTTAATTGGCTGCTGCTGCTGCTGATGCTACTACGAATGATCTGGATGCCAATGAGTATGAACAATTTGTGAATCCCTACACTTCTAGGAAAACCCAGATAGCATGTAGGCGATGTAGAAACGATGTTGTACCGACGTTGACCGACATAGAAACGACACTGGCCCGATTTGGAATGCCATTAGAGAAGTAGTAAACATTTGACCGTAAATTGATGTATTGTATTTGACCAGTGTATTGTATTGTATTGTATTGTATATTGTGTAATTACATACATGTATGCCTACTATTATATATTCTCGAGTGATATTTGCTTGTCCAATCGTATCTCTTCATTATTCATATCATGTGACTATCCAGTATTTGTTATATTGGATTGAAAAAGTTATATGGGGCAGAAAAAGTTCCACACATATTGCCATTTTTTGTTGAAATCATGATATCTTAGATAAATTTCCTACATTTACCTAGATTTATATTTTTCAGTCGTGATAGGTGTAAGTCGACTATTAGCTAGAAGTAGACAGAAGCAGCTGGTTTTAGCCAGTCATAGCTAAAGCCAGGAATAGGTTGCTAAAGCTGTTTAGAGTCGACTGTATTTTATGAAACAAACTGTATGCTAATCCTTAAGGCCATGATCCTGTTACATACAAATATATGGTATTAGATTATAGGCATTCACCTGAATATCACCATTAAACTAATGTCCCTAATCTAAAGTCAATGACATCAGCATTTCATGTCACTTCAGTAATTCTATGGATCATTATTGAATGGCAGCTTGTTTGAATGCTTGGAGTTATTTTCATGCAAATGTTTCCTATTCTGTCATAATACAAATAACGGCCTATAGTTACTTGAATCATATTAATTTTATTTTATTATATTATAAATTAGGAGGCACCGGCAGAGCAATTTGATTGCAAAAATTATAATTCCTGCTCCAAATAGAATATGTGAAAAGTGTACGTTAAACTTTGTAGAAGACGAAATTCACTGTTTGATTGTCTGTCCTGGTAATGAGCAACACCGTGTTAACCTTTTTTTGAATGCAACAATATTTATTAAAACTTCTTGTCTCTAGATGATATAACTAAGTTTACAGCAATAATGACAAACAAGGAACCTGAGTTATTAAATAGTTTAGGAAAGTTTCTCCTTCAAACCGATGTGTAGAGAAAACCATCTCCTGTATCCACACAGTTATTAATTTAGTTTATTAGTTTATTAGTTATGATGTGCTTGTCATGTTTTGGACTGTAAGAGTGAAATGTTTTTATTAGCGGCTTGTATTTTTTCTATTGTGTATGTGGATTTTAAACACGTATTAATAGTAAACTTGGTGGCTGGAACCTTGATTATTGAAATTTTATTGCTTTCTGTATTTACATTAATGTCTCTTTCATGTTATCTTTTAACTGAATGACATATGTATCACTTATGATATTTTACATGTCAATAAAATCTATATATATATAATAATAATATTTGCAGTAATTGCAATGGAATATGAATAAAACACAAATATGCATAATAGATATCATACCTAAACAAGACAAAAAAATTTAATATGGTTAATTTAATATATTTCCTTACCTGAAGTTATGTTGTTTGAAACCCGTGATTTTGATTCTTGAATCCTTGTTTTATTCTGTCTATTTTTAACGTCTTTATTTTGAACGCTGTTATGAATATGTCCATTGACTGTGTTTCTTTGCTCTTTGGAGTCTTGTAAAGAATTATTTTCTTTTTCTTTTGATAGGCTGGCTGTGGAGCTCTCTGGGGTGGAAGGCCCACACCCCATGACTGGGGTAATTATGAAGGATATTTTATTCCTAAAAATATATAAGGTTTGATTTATAAACAATATTTATCACAAATTCGTGAAACAAATTCAATAGTCTACAACTACTATGAAGTTGTCAGGGAAGTTGGTCTTTGAAGAACCTTGGAGACACTTTTTGCAAAAAGCGTTTGCCACACATTTAAGATATACTATCAGAAATACATTTAAAGTATCTAAATTACAGGTTATTGAACAGAATTCTGTGCTAATCCAACATGGCTTCTAACCATTATACAGCTATACATTTCGTTGTTGGATAAGATTATTGATGCATGACATAAGTTACTCACCTAAAAGTTGTATATACAAGGTTAGTCCAACTTCATGGAAAATGCCTGAGATTCCAGTTATCCATATAAGTTATATACTCTACTGCCATGGTAGGTGTATCTTATTTCCGCCTTACGTGAATTAAACACTAGTAAACAAATCCTTGTAGCTCAATGAAGTTTAGGTCAAGCTAGCCATATAAGGATTAAGCGCTCCTGGCGTTGCGTCACCAGAGTCATGGAAACGTAAACAATGGCAGCGAGCTTCTCTTAATCACATTTGAACTGGCGGTTGGTTCACTGGCTTACTCACAGTTTGTTTATTGTGGTTATACGGGGTCTGGTCAAAACGGCCAAATATAAAACGGCCAACATACCAGGACGGCCAAAGGATAAAAATTGAGTTGGCCGTTCTGGTAATTGGCCGTTATGGGGGGTGGTCGTTTTGGCTAGTTGGCCGTCATGGGGAGTGGCCGTTATGGTCGTTGGCCGTTTTGACTCTACAACTTGATTGCAATAATTGAACTGTATTTGTTTGGTTGACTTTGGACATATTCTCTAGCAGAATTTCCAAAACCAAAACAATGCATTTATAGCCCAAAGGAAAAAGTATAAGAAATTGGGATTTCCTAGAGCTCTCTATTGAAAGGTCATCGATTTCACCTCGGCACACCTTATAAGCTGTATTAATTGGCATTGCCTGTTCTTGCAACTTCTTGGTGTCTATGATGAGACAAGTACAAGACCCCACCAATGGGAGTATATCTGTAACATTTGACCAATGTATCATGTATGATATTACTGTGTCAATAAAAGCATATATATATGTAACAAACCAACCATGTTATCATTACAAGGTACCTTGTCAGCACCCCCCCCCCCCCCATATTTAAAAATAACAATATTAATTTTTTTTTTTTTTTCAAATTCAAAAATTGTCTATAATGTATGAAGTTAATTTATGTTATTGCTTCTAAACATGTATAGTGCACAGGAACTCATATAGTGCATTTTTGGAATAAAGCTACAAGTCGCCTGTCCATAGGACAGGGTTACAACATCCTAGATGAAAAAATATGGAATTTCGGCTTGTGTGGGAACTGGCCTTTGAATAAAAGTTTGCCACACGAAATACACCTGCTCTAGGTTTAGACATAACTTTTTATTGTATCGCAGATATGGTTGATTTCTTCAAATAGTCATCAATTTCTGCACTATTTTTGAACTCATGTTTCCTTGATTATACATAACAGCAATGGCCGCCTAGTTCCGCCAAAACTCACAAGAGGGCTCTGACGATGTCACAACGCCCCTAGTGGATAATAAGATTCACACAGAATAGCGCTGGCAAGTCCTCATTTCTATCAATTTGACATTTACAATACATTAAAATAACATCCACATGATTTCAATTCAATAAAAAACAAATGGAGCAAATTTTTCATTTTTAACGTCAACAAAGTCTGAACAGGCACGGTGGCGCCACCGTCATGTGACTGCTGGGGGCGTTGCAAAAAAGATGGGAAAAGCATGAACTAGCGAACGTGAATTTATGAAAATGCTCTTTAAAACAATGTTTCCACTGGCTTTTTCAGTAATATCTGAGTGCAAGCTAGTAAACAGAGCAGTCCTCGCGTGCATAACGACGAAATAAGGTATACTAATGTGTTTATTGAGAAAAATGTGTCGTAAATGACAACTTCCAAGAATTTCTATAAAAGTCGTTCCGACCCTACATCGCATTTAATGCAATGTAGGTCGGTTCTGGCTAGTAAGTGGGATGGGAAAAAAATAATATTTTTAGGTTTTGACCCAGGGCATTTCATATCTTCGTCTCATGGTGAATGTCAACCAGGAAAAATAAAAGCACTTGCGAAATCACAAATTGGTGTAAATTAAACGAGGCAATACAAGGGAAACTCCAAACTAATTTGTTTGAAAGTTACAGACATTGTCGTAGAACCATGTCAAGCTACAGGTTTGAATTATGTTTGCAAAGAGTGGCATTAAATTATTTCTCTTAAAAAAAAATTGTGATGATTTCATGTCTTTATGTCCTGGGCAGAAATACAGCTGATAAACTTTCAAAATCCTATGCGTTTCCAAACTTTTAGATGGCAGTGCAGGTCAAGCATTAAAATCTGTAATCTGTAACACATTTCCAGCAACTTAATGTAAATCACTTCTAAAATCAATAACTCTGGCATTTTGAGGTGTTGTTTAATTTTCACACCTTGTCACTCACTACATGCAATTCCAAGCTATTCTCAACAGTTGAAAAGCACTCAAGGAAATGTACACATCCTGTTGGATTACTCTATGTACTGCGATGCAGAAAAAGAATTGTAAGTTTGCTTTAATTAATAACAACAATTGTAAATCAAGATAAACAACATTGCATAAAATTCTTAGTTTCAATCAATAATAACTTGAGTATTTGTAGAGTACCGTGTAATTCAATTTGATCAACAAAATCACTGAAGTGATAACAAATATATATATATATAGATTTTATTGACATGTAAAATATCATAAATGATACATATGTCATTCAGTTAAAAGATAACATGAAAGAGACATTAATGTAAGTACAGAAAGCAATAAAATTTCAATAATCAAGGTTCCAGCCACCAAGTTAACTTATAATACGTGTTTAAAATCCACATACACAATAGAAAAAAATACAAGCCGCTAATAAAAACATTTCACTCTCAAAGTCCAAAACATGACAAGCACATCATAACTAATAAACTAATAAACTAAATTAATAACTGTGTGGATACAGGAGATGGTTTTCTCTACACATCAGCTTGAAGGAGAAACTTTCCTAAACTAATTAATAACTCAGGTTCCTTGTTTGTCATTATTGCTGTAAACTTAGTTATATCATCTAGAGACAAGAAGTTGTTAATAAATTTAGTTGCATTCAAAAAAAGGTTAACACGGTGTTGCTCATTACCAGGACAGACAATCAAACAGTGAATTTCGTCTTCTACAAAGTTTAACGTACACTTTTCACATATTCTATTTGGAGCAGGAATTATTGGTTTATGGTGTCGACCTGTTTCAATCTTCAGGCTATGTGAACTTGTCCTAAATCTAGCTATTTTAGTTAACACTTTGCGAATTTGTTGCAATTCAAGATAAGGTTCTATTCTACAATCAGTTTTAAATAGTTTATATGTCCTAAGTTTTGGTTGTTGTGAACTGTCATTTATTGCATTTATAAGTCGCTCATGTTCGGCTTCATAGAGTCTTAGTTTCACTGTGTTAGAGATATTATCAATGTCAAAGTTTCTGAGGTTACTAATATCATATTCAATGTTGCAGTTATTTAATACATGACACACTTTACTGAACCAGTTATTTCCATTTACTGCATTCACATAAATTTCCTTCTGAAAATTTAAACATTTCTTAAGTAAACTGTCATCAGGTGCTCTTTCCAATCTTATCCAGTAATTCACCATTCTAATTTTCTGTCTGACATGCAATGGGAATCTACCTGTTTCACCATAGACTGCTAAAGATGGTGTTTGTTTTCTAACTCCTAATATGTTTTTAAGATATGCAAGTTGCAAATTTTCTAATTCAGGCATAGATTTTTCACTTGTCCAAAAAACAAAAAGTGCAGCCACATAATCAAATCAATAACCAAGTCAAATAATCAAATCAAAGTCACTCAAAAGAGTTTATTACATTAGATTTCTGCAGTTACCCTAATGTATATAATTGAAGTCGCTTGCACACTGTAGGCAATCATATGAGTAAAGTTCTTGCTTATTAGGCTGAACTGTATCTTGCATGTATATCAGGTTGACTGTAGTACTTTTTGTTCCACCAGGGAGACACTGCTGCCGCCTAGGCTCACTTCGCAACAATCCAGGGTATGAGCTGTAAAATTAGCATCATAATGTGCAACGAGCACAAAACGTGTCATTATAATGAGTTCCTCTTTATATTTTGATAGTAGATGTAACAACAATTTATTTTTTGGTGAAAGTCTATAAATCTAGAATAATTTGTTTCTCTCCATATGAATTTTAGTCCAGCGGCCATATGGGCATTTGACCAAATCCGTTCACGGTCTCTCGTATAAACCTTAAAAAATATTATTTTGTTAATATAGGTCAAAATACACTATTTCTAGGTGGTAGTAGATTGGTATGTGTGTGCAATGAAAAATTACACCACTTATGATGGATTTTTAAAAACCTTTTTTTTTACGTCAAAATAAATTCATACAAGTGCTTGTTTTTCCTGATAAAAGTATGCTAGAGAGTTGGGTTATACATCAAAATGTGCGGAATAGCACCCTGAATGCATATATCACACTTTAATTGTCATAAAAGCTATCGCTTATTTATTGTATTGAAAATAATTAGCGATTTGCTTAGTAAAACTCTAAAAAAACGTCAAAGTGTCCGAAAACTATTTTCTGTTACAAATTTGTTTTCATTGGTATGACCATTAAACTTTTTCAAAAACTTACACCATACCAGGTCATCTGTACAAATTATTATGATGATACAATTTGAATCTTACATGAAATTAAGCATCAAACTTTACTAGTTGCAATTTCGCAAATTTACACCAAAAATATTACAATATGGTTACTGAGAACATATTCTATTAATATGACTCATATAAGCTTAATATAATTCCCTTATCAACTTAGAAACACTATGCAAATAAACTTATTATTTAATTGACAAACATTTTTTCACCTAAACTTAATGGAAAATGAATATTTAAACAAGTTCTCGGATTGTACGAGAGAAAGCATCAAAATGATAAAGAATTACTCAGGGTCAGAGTTATCCCCCATCCTATGACTGTCATGGGATCTGACATTCATTCACAAATAAAATAACCACAGTAACACATCATGATATGCTTGTTACTAGTGCATCTGGTGATATTGCACCACTTTACGTCCAAAGGTTAAAACTGCAGGTACTGCTCTATTCAAATTGTTGCCGATAACAAATCGTTTGCAATCTCTTATTCTAACTCCCTATGATATGACAGGCCTGGGTTAGGTGCAGTAGAAGTGCTCTGGAGCATAAATTAGTTTAAATTTTATGTAATGAAATACAGCATTAGGGCATCATGTCTCGGTAGAAGTTTTTGTTTTTTAATGTGGCCTGTGAAATCGTTTCACCCTGAGGTCATTCATTCATTTAGGTCAAAGTTGGGTGAAGCAGGGTACATTTTAACCACATAGTTTTCTGATCAGCAAAATATGGTGGAGCACCACCAGTAAAAGAATCTAACAGGCTAGGCTCTGCTACCTGCACTGGCTATGGTAAGTTGTTGAGTACATTCTCTCGGAGTAACAGTGACTTGGACTTGGTCTCAGTCAAGCCTCCATCCATACCTCATCTTCTGTAATGTGGTACATGTGGGTGAGCAAGACCAGGGCATCAGTGTTGACTGCAGACAATGGTATGCTTCAATCCATGATTGGCAGCCTCATCTGTGTGTAGTGCTATATATGTGCATCTGCCTCTTCATGTTATAGATGCAGGAGTAATTCATGCGATACAGATCCTGATGATTCAAATCCTCCAGCAACAACTCCATGTTCATATGAGAGCTTGTTGGCCTGTGTTACAACTGATTTTCACCAGACTCAGGAAGTTGGACCAGAATTCTGGCAATAGGGCTAGACAGTTCTACTTCCTGATGTTCTCGCCTCAAATGATTCTTCACTGTGGGTATCAAAGACCATGTCAATTGGGGTCCAGGTTGCAGAAAAATATTTTGAACACAGCTCTGCAATAGATGGCTGTGATATTTTAGGGTTTGTTTATATATATTGAACCACAACCATGGCTTGTGTTGTTACACAATATACATTCGTTTTGCCTGTTGAGTGTGGCAGCCATCATGCCCATCAGCTGTCACCTGCAGTTTTAAATAGTTTCCCTATTTGGGGTGTAGCTTTTCCCCATGTATTCTGTGATTCAGCTTTTTTTATAAGTGAGGTTTCATGCATCTAATAAATATGTTGAGTTTTGGTGAAAATCTAGGATTTACAGGATAGTCGATTGCATGTGGAGAAACCAAATAGACATGAGTGTATCTGGTGAAAGTCATTTCACAATGATACTGCAAATGCTTGACAAATTTCATGATTTATCAATCATGCTGTTTAGTGCAGTTACTAGGTCTGTATCATGAGGTACGAAGTCCACAGACAATGTCAATGCTACTAGTCCACCACAATAAAAGTGTGTTCTATTCTGTATTATGAGGTATGAAAGTAGTTGCAGCACCTGAACTTCCTTCCCTTCCAAGTCCACAGAAAATATGACAAGATGATAATCTGGACAGCTGCTGGACAGAAGAACCAGTGTACCAGTTATCAATTGCTATACTTACAACAAGCTTTGTACTGATAAAATCAAATATATATTTATTAGTTACAAATTTAGATTGATTTACATTCCGTAGTGTTCTGTATGAACTTATAACTTATGCCAGGCTAAGTGGCTCCTGTGTGTCTGTGGTTCATTAAATAACTCCTAGCATTTATTGGTAAGAATCTTCATCATAAGTTCATGCAATAGCTTAAGTACAGTACTGGTATTGCTTTATAGCCTTATAATCCATACATAAACCGGTGATTGTCATTTTGTTGACATTCATTAATGAGACCTCATCATAAGACACCTGAAGTTTTAAAAAACCCCATGAAAATGTCAGACCGGATGCAGTGTACCCTAATGTAATGTACATATCCATGGATATCCATGAAAAGCAAATATTAACATAAAATGGTCGCCTGATGCCACATAGGCATATTTGCCTTAAAAATTGATTACAACTGCGTATATAGTTATTGTGATTATTTATCAAACACATGTACAATATTGTACTTTTATTTAGAAATAAATTGAAGTAACTGCTTGCTACTGGCTTGACAAGCATGATTTTAGCCCAGTGATTGTGGCAATAAATAGTAAGTTTTCAGGGAAATGACTGCATACTTCCTACAGATGGAATCATATAATGTCTATACAGTACATACTTTTTAAAGTGGCATACTTCAGCCATCTGTAGCTAGTAAAATCATTAGATACTACCTGAAACTATGATTATCTGGACCTATCTATACCTATATCCAGGTAGAATTTAGGTAACTGAGCCTTACCCTTATGTTTAGAAGCTGTTTAATAAAACAGTGCGAAGACTGTAGACCATCAAGTATAGGGGTATATACTACTGATGTAGTAAACACACATTTGATTTTAAATTACAAGGCCAAAACTACAGCTTTTAATATGGTTTTACAGTTCTTGATTCCAGGGGATAGATTTGGATAATTGATAAGCTTATCATCAGGTATCACGGTATCAAAAGTTCTAGCTAAGAGAAACTGCTATCTGACGAGCCATTTTCAAAATGATTGTACTGTATTGCTTGTGTAATTAATCTTCAGAAACTAGGCTAGCATATAAATCCAAAATAATTAATCATAAACAGGTTAATGATAGTTAAAAATCATTTATTAATCTTTTCTTCAGAACACAGTTTAATCACTTAATCAGACCAGCTCAATATTGACCAATAATCTTGCTTTATTCTGCCTTTACAACTACAAAATTCCTAACTTTAGAAGAAATAGACACTCTGGCCTTTCTTTATACTCCAACAATACATTTTGAGAGGCAGTATAACTCAACAGACAACTGAAAATATGAAAAATACCTTATGGTTCGGTGGCCATTTTGAATATGCAAATTAGGGAGCCCTGCACAACTTTAGAAGTCTACTACCAGTCAATCATTCTTTAATAGGTCCCAAATGACAATTCTGCCATGGTTGTAGCTTTATACGAAGACCCGTGAATCAGATAAAAAATATGCATGATACAGATTTTGGCCGCTGGACTATTATAACTTTGACGTCATTGCATTGTCTTTCAGCACGTGGGGTGATGGCTCTGTCAGCTGACTCCAGCTCCGTCATAGGGACAATCCAAGTGGACATCACTGACTGCCCAAAGCCCTACAATTGTAACTACACCATCACATGCATAAATAAGCAGAGTGGAGATGTAAGTTCCTCAGAAACTACAGTAGGATGCAGAACTTTAAAAAGTCCTGTATTCCTGCACCTTATGGGCTAATTAGGACCGGCAGGGACCATGACAATGAGATGATCGATGAAACAGCCATCTAACTAAAGCTCGATTACATTGTCTTATTTTGATGCAAATATACTTGGTATTATCATCCACATTGTAATATTCAGACAATTTGGTCAAATATGAATGAACAGAAATTATTAACTTTCTTTAAATACACAAGAACTGTGTTTATTTTATTGCTTAATAGCCAATATCCTGATTGTTTTTTGGATGATGAAATTAAAAATATTGGTGTATATTACTATATAAGTGGTCTTATTTTCATGTGCACATGATATTATGTCTTACACATATCTTACGTCTTATGAAGGTAAACCTGCAGGAACCCTGTATTAACAGCAATCAATTCTGTTCAGAGTAAAGCCAAGTGAGCATCAAAAGTATTATTATGCACAATAAGGAGTATTCAGTTTGCTAGAATTATTATCAACTCAATAGCATGTTTCCCTTAACTAATCTACAACTAAGACTATTTGGGCTATGGAAATGATCCTAAGGAATATATGTGAAATTCAGCAACAATGTTATGCCACATAAAGATGTTGGGTAGGTATATAATTTCACACAAAATGAACATTTTTATGGTTTGTATTTACTTGTATTTAAATAAATAAAGTATAAATACAAATAAATACAAATCTTAAAGGTTTTTTTTGTCTGGAATGATACTCAAGTCACTCATTTTAATGCCGTTATAAGTCAAAATTTTTTTTGCCTGCTGTTTACATTTGCTGCTGAAGAAACTATATGTAATCCATTGCCAAATTCCCTTCAACAGTTACTGAATTGTTGATTGCTGATTGCATTAAATCTATGGCATTTAAATTTGTATTTATAACCGAACACTTTACAGGGTATATGAAGAAAAATGGTTGTATTGTGTTAACCAATTGAAATTGTTTACCCATATCACAAACATGTTTAACTTAAGTTTTCCAGTAGCCACACCATGAAATGGATGCCAAGTATTAAGGAAAGAAAATCTCATTTGTTAACCCATGGTGGCTAAAACATTTATTTGAGAATATTCAATGTCTCAATGCAGCGCTCAGTCAGCTTATATGACCGGCTGCTAGAGGCAGACATAATGATGAGATGATAAGGCTGCTTGGAGTCCACACCATGTTACACATTTACCCCATGGATGGGGGTCTTTTACTTGCCTCAGCATAGACAATGCAGACAATGCACCTCCGATTTAACGTCTCATGCGATCGACATCCAGCTGTGATGTAGCTCATGAAGAGTATTGATATGTTATTAACGTCAACGCATGTCATGATAAGACTGCAGTTGAATTGGCCCTGACTTATTTCTTTGTATTGAATAACACACGTGGATGTAATTCTCTGTTCATTGTAATAATAAGTGAAAATAAAAACTTCTTGAATCTTGACAGTGATCTCATATCTTACTCAATGTGTGACATCACAGAGTATATGAGTTCAAAGTGACCTCATGAAATAGGCCTACTCACCCCATGACATCACAGCATGCAAGCTCACAGATACCTCATATATCGTACACACTGTGATCGACCTCACATCTTTCTCCCATGGGGTATTTTGGAGCTTGAGGCTGTCACAACTCAACAAATGGGTCAGCACTACTGGTTATATCCTGCCTTATCTGCTAGCTGCTCTAAAGTTTGCCAGAAGCAGTGAGTTGATTATGATACACATGTCTAACTGACTCAGTTACACGACTTCAAGCACTTTCTATTCAGAGTGGTACCTGAGTGAGGAAGAGCTTTTGGTGCATAGCACATAATCTCATAGAAATCATGTCCAACATAACATCTTGTTTTTCTAGCTTCTAGTCTTTATATAAAATATCCATATACAGTGTAAAGAATACCATTGGAAATCGGACAACATTTTCAGCCAGCACATTCTGGTGATTTGATTTTCATACAAATACATCAACAGTAGGATTGAAAGTTTTCGGTAAGGTGCGGAATGTTCAGTAAAAATGTTTTGGAGAACTGGGGTTTGATTTACACAAGAACATATACTAATATACGAAATAAGCCCAAATTAAGATAAGATAAGATAAGATAATACTTTATTTATAGTCGGTGGTGACAAGATAAAAACAAACAACACAAGCTATAAAGCTTTTGACCGACAGGTAAGAGTAACACAAGATGAAAGTGAAATTATTTAAAAATGAAGTATGAGAAGAAAATCATTTTATATTAAATTTGCTTGACATTATACATTAACATATAAAGGAAGACATACAATAATCATAGATTTCTCTCGGAGAATCTCCCGAGTACCCTTATTAGAGGGTTATTAAAATGGCCCATGGACCATTAGAAAGACATTTAAGAAACCACAACATCACATTAAGAGCAGTCCCCCTTGTGGTCTTTTCGAGTCATCCATGCCTTCATTGCAGACTATGCAAGGTTTTTAAAACCCAAGTTTATATGTTTATTGTCTCTTAAATTTATGCAAAGGTCGATTTCAATACCACTTCTGCAAGAGGAAGTGACAATGAATATTGCAACTAACATATTACAAAGTATAATGAAACTAAGAGTCTAAATTGCAACCATAAGATAAGATAAGATAGATAGATAAAGATCCTAACAGTCCCAGTAACGGCTGATGGCAGTGGTGAGCAACTGGTTCTCCCATAAGACCTAAACAATTCAAAAATTATTTTCCAACTAAAATTCAAAAGTTATTTTCCAACTATTATCTATATATATATATATGTATAGTGTTTGCAGAGATAGTCCTGAAGGTGGCGTTCTTATAGCATCTACTTGAACCATTGCTCCCCCTTGAGGGAAAACAGGAAACTGAATACCCCCATGACGTTTAATTGCTTTTTTTTTTGGCTTTTAGGATTTTTCATTTTATTTTTCCATGGTGACCTGCCAATGATTTTGTCGTCCAGTAAACAATTCTTCTCACTCCAGTTATGAATAAGTAGGTTACAAATAAAAGTCAAATAGTTTTCAAAACATTTAATTTTGCATTTTGGAACATTGCTCAGCCAAATAGCTAAGACCTAAGTGGAAAAAAAAACCAATAAAACTTCAATTTCGACAAAATAAAATGAATTTTTTTATTGAGAATGCGCATACATATGAATATGTCTCCATACCATATAATGTACTGAAAACGTTCCAGTCTTTCATCTTGGTCATGGTAGTAGGCCTACATGATTTATAATTATGGTGGAACCTCGCCATTGGTGTAAATTTAATTGGTTTTACCAATAGGGTAGTCTTAATTTTAAGGTGGTCTTGCTAGTGAGGTGTAAATGCAATTTAAATTTTTCAAAATTACTCATACTTCATGCATGGAGTTGCCATAAATAATTGTAGACTAAATCAACCCCAGATTTACTGAAACTAGCTAAAACAAAATGGATATCACACAACCCATAATACCCTACTGTTTATTACGTAACTGAACTACTTAAAAGCGAACGTTTGTCGTAACTATGTACGTGGGTACGTTGCGTAACCACGTTGTCATAACGTCTCCATAGCGATTACGTAATGATTAATAGGTATAAATTGGGTTGAGACCGAACTTAAGCATATTCCAGTTCAACCATCAAGTTGTAAAGAGAGAGAGAGATATACAAAGCAAAATGTCTGGAATCAAAGAATCATGGGCTCAGGAGGTTGATCTAGGAAACCGGGATCCAAATAACCTAAATGATCATTTAAAGGTAGGTTACAATTTTTGTATGCATTGGACATTTGCATATTTTATTGTGTTATAAATTGGTTTTATGATACAATATTACTTAAAAGAAACAACTATAGCTACAAGTAATGCCATCAAAAGTTCCAATTAGCATAAATGTGACACATACAAACAAGTACCAGCCATAATATGGCCTCAAATTTACAACCATTTAATGCATATCAATTATAATGTGATTTTAGTTATAGCTTCCAGCAGATAGTTATAATATCTGGGTGGTTTGGTAGGGTGTTCCAAGTTGTGCAGTACAATATTACAGTAGTTATACTGAATCCTAAAGTATGTGGCACTAACTGCTTCTTTAACAAGTGCTTGAAACTATAGATTTAAAATAGATATTCAAGAAATATATGATATATTACCCAGACAGCATTCCAAATTGTATCGATGTAGGCGCGATGTCGGCGATGTCAAAACAATGTTGCACCGACAGCGGCCGACATAGAAACGACACTGGCCCGATTTGGAATGCTATCTGGGTATCGTAAGGGAACTTTCTCCAGGCCAGCAACAATTATACCCTTGCCAGGCCAATCCTGAGTTTTTCTCAACTCCTGAAGGAGTACTCAGCCATGGACACGAGGTTAACCTCAGGGGCTTAAGAGCTCACACCAGTGCCATAACTTTGCTTGCCATTTAAATTGCTAATGATTATTTTTACATTATGACTACACTGTACAATGCAGCAGGCCTGACATAAAATGTATTGTTACAGATGGTGCTGATGTTGTATTGGCAACATGGTGCTCATACCTTTTAAAAGTTGAATGTCTAATAATGTTTTATAATGTGTAGATGTAGTACTTGTAGTTCAGTTTGACACATAGGTTTGTATTGACCTTCGGTTTTGTCTATAAAAATTCATTCATACATTCAGTGAAATATAAATATATATATATATATCTAGATATATTTCTGTTTGTAGGTTGGTTACGAAGAGGTGCTGGGGGAACCCGATGAAGCCAGAAGTATTGACTGTGTCTGGAAATATTCTTATAAGTGCTTCAACCTATGGAAGGCACTCTGTTACATCATCTGCACTACACTCTGTGGCATCTGTATAGCATCTTGTTGGGGGTGCAGTTTTGCTTTTACAGCATTCTGCCACGTTTGGTGCTGCCTCACCCCATACATCAGATGCGTCGAAATCTGGGTCAGCATTTACAAAAAGATGAATATCATATTCTGCGAATGCTGCGTGGAACCCTGTTGCACTGCGACCAGCAAGCTATTCTCCGCATTTTCCAAGTCATAAAATTACAAAATTTGTGAATAGAACCTTTGAATTTCATATGCCACTTCGAAACTGTCCCATATTTCCACCATCCTATTGACAGCAAATTATTTTATTACATTTTGAAAGCAAAAAGAACTGTTATATAAGCATCTATATATAATAGATTATTTAGAAATATGTGTAATTTTCAACCGCATGTACATTGATAATGTATACTTTGATTATTGACAATATTTTTTATTCAGTAATAAACATCTGAAGTTTATACATAAGGCACAACAATTTGTCAGTTTTATTCAGTTTAACAAAACAAAAAGGACAACAGATGGCGCTGGGAGGCATTGACGTGCTACACTGCACTTCGGCGCCACCTATGTGAAAATGCCGACTTACTGGTTAGCGTCTTAAACACGAAGCTAAATTATCGTGAAAATCCATTTACTTTGTAAGAAAGAACCTGTTACCTGTGAACAGTAATTAAGTTCAATTATTAATAAATATACATAATAAGCTTTGTATTAAGATCAAGCATTGAGTTGATGGGATTATATAATTATATGTACAGCTCAAGATTGGCAAGGGAGGATTTTGTCAAAAACGTGATTTCGAAAATTACCAAGAGCATTATACCTGTTTCCTTACTGGACATTATACCTCTACAGGCTATTCACTACCCAAAGCTTTTCAAGGTTAAATGTATACTGAAGTCTATGTTGATGTATAGGTGAGCAAATCAGCGCATTTGATTGGTGGTATGGTGGAGAGAATTTGGGTATGTCTGATGGTCCATCTAAACTATATTAAGCTGCCCACTGAAGTGGAAACAGACATCAGTAGAGCAATTGGGACGTCTGATCTGTTGTGATTTCGGGTGTCAGGGTAAAGTTGGGTTATATGGACAGCAGTAATATGGGCACCTTGCTGTAACTGAAAGCCATCAGTGGCAGATGCTCACTCCTGGTGGAATTTTCAAGTATATTTAAGGTCATCATCTGTAGCACAGACCGCTAATTTGAGGCCGCTATTGTTTTCATGTAATGCAGACTTATTTACCCATAATTTCTTTCGTTGCTTTGTTAAGAGGAAAAGCCAAAAATATCAAGTTTTTTTTTCAAGGCAATGCTGTTAGAAAAATATTATACAAATTCATATCATATGCCTTGGATTTATAGCTGATTACTTGTAGAAAATCAAACAAATGGAATGCATTTTCTCTAATTACTTTCATCACAGCATTAGCGAGACCAAAGTATGCCCATATTGCCCAACTTTACCCTATATATCCAGCAAAAGTTTTAGGAATGAAAAAGCCTCCTTGGGGTACATCAAAAATGTTATAAAATGTAAATGCAAATCTCAACAGACTTCATAATCACAGTCTTGGCTGGCCAATTTAGAGTCTTTTTCAACTCAGCCACAGGGGCTTAAAAGCTCACACCAGTGCCATCACTATAAACACCTAATGCCAAGTACCCGTTACACCTTGGTTGGTGAGACAACGTGAAAGTGGATCTGCCCAACTCCTCGATGCCATGGTGAGGGGTTCGGACCCACGATCTTGTGGATAGCAGGCGAAAACCTTAACCATTAGACCACGGCATCCTATGCGTTCACCTGGCCTATCTTCTAAACATTCTTCAAATCTATATTTGGCATTTTCTTAGTTTCTGTAGTACAGAGAATTCAGGTGTGGCCAAAAGCCTTTTTGAAATCGTTTGTTATTGTTGGTTTTCTACATTCTCCATTCTTCATTCTTCATCACGCCAACTGCATCTTGAAGGTGGGCTGTATACATTGATGGAGTTATACAATGAGCTTATTACCGTATTAGAGTCAGCATTGTCGCAAATTCTGTTACAACCGAAAGAGTATTATGTGCTATATCACTTTAGGACATGCAACAAAAGTTTATCTTTGTCAATTTTTTTTCTCCGTAATATTATGTCTGTCTTTATCGATCTCAACACCAGTAATGTACTTATGGGGAGTTCATATATCTGCAGGATTCAAATCTTACTGTCACTGAAGAGAATACTTAGGAGTTCTCGATGTGCTGTGAAGAATAATTTAAAGTCCTGAGCTACTGAAGTTTGTTTGTTTGATTTTGTTGGATTACTCCAGTCATAGTATTCTTAATACTTAATTGGACTGAGTCTGAATGTGCCGTCTATTTACATAATATGCCTAATACCTAACATGTATTTTATGTATTGTATTTAGTAGCAGATTTATGGGTGTTCAGGGTCTAGTACATTTTAACTAAAAAATATATAAAAATTCTGCGGTCCCTGCAGTACATTATACAAATATACAATGGTTACATGTGAGACAGGAAGATACATGTACACAGGAAAATGTCAATGTACATGACATTTGAGGGTGTACATATCTCATGTCTCACAATGTAACCATTGCGTAATTGTTGTACCACTGAACCCCATTCAAGTTTCAGAAACAAATATTTCTACTTTACAGTTATTCTCCATTACGATTCACGCTCCGTCTACAATTCTTGTAATTGTCACAAATCAGATAGATAATGATCTTAGCTTTTGGAAAATGTTAGTATTTTAAAAATCGGATGAAAACTCACGGAGTTATTAAATAAAATGTAAGAGTCTGTCAGACCGCTGAATGTTGCGTCAGCCCTGCCAACTTTTTGCCAGCCTACCAATCGCAGCGCGGTATGGCTCATGACTGTAGTACATGAGGATTTGTACAACGGCGTACCTAATGCTAAATTGAGTGTCACGATTTAATTTGTCAACCCCCCCCCCCCCCCCCCAGGTATTTCTGTTTGTGTGTATGATAAAATTTATTTTGAAACGACATGGTAAAAACAATAAACGTTAGCTCATAGCTATTAGTTGAGTATAAAATAAGCGGTCTGTGTCTTGTCAGTTTTATATGTCTTTCTGTGTATTCATGTTGGTGTTTTGCAATAAGTCTAAGTGGATCAAGTTGTTCTTCTTCCACTTGCATTAAATCCACCATAAGAAATTTTTACATATATATATATAAACTTTTATTGACAAATCCATATCAAAAAGATACATGCCTCAAGTTAAAACATCAAAAACATTAAGTATGTATATAGCAGAAAGAAAACTAAAGAAAGCAATGCAAGAATGATACAACATGAAGTTATAATAAATATACACAATGAATATTTTAATATGCACCATAATGTAAAAATCACATGTTAAAATAATACTGATTATGTATGTATAGTCTCTAAAATATTGTTATGTTTCTACACATAAATACACATTGAACCGAGTCACTAAATAGTACGATAATTGAAAACATCCCACACACATCTCCTATAATATATAAAAATGTACAATATCAATATTATGTTACAGATTTAAAAATTGCCGCAATTACACATTGTAACCTGTGCAGATTCGTTCGCGGAATCAAATTATGAACTGTTCTATTGTTATTTGTGTGTTGAGGATTTCCAATTATTATTTTTAGTCTGTACAAATATGTTTGTCTGCTGTCTACAAGCGTTCCATATATAGTAACGTCAGTATTTTATCCATTCACATAAATGTGGGAAAAGTTCCACAATTTCAGAATATGTAACATTATCGTATATTTGTTAAGTTGTTATTTCCACTATGTCATTTAGCTGGTAATCTTGATCATTTCTTGTTTAAAAGTTTTGCTTTCGTATAAATTGTCCAGTTATATTACATATTCTGAGATCATGGGAACTTTTTGATGTTCACTAACTTAAAATCAATCTTTCACCAAATAGGTAACAATACAAATGTAATATATTTTGTTTGTCATACTTATGATGAATTAACAATTGATTTATGATGAATTAATAGGCCTGACCAATAATGAATAAATTAACTAGCTATATGCGCAGTAACGTTTTCCTTTAGGTCCAATTTCCAATTAATTTTGAATATATTAATACAGTCATGCTCGCTTGCAATGAACCATTTGGAAATATCAAAAAGTGGTCGTTCTAGCTTTATTGATTGAAATTCCTCCTCCCAAAGGCAAGATGCATGCCGCTTTAGGGAAGGAGAATAGGACAGAATGAAAACATGAATTCATTGAATACAAAATGCGATTATTAGGGAAAAAAAAGTGAAAATGCCATGAAAAACATTAGAAAAGTATAAAGTATTTAGATAAAAAATAAAATCAAAAATTATATACTTTTTTTTTTTACTTATATTTTAATATTTGCAAATGTCTGCTGCAATTAGACTGAGGTGCGGTACCGTGTCTATGTTACTGATTTCGAAAATGCCGCAATTGCTGAATGCAAGGTCACCCAGATTGCAATTGAAAGAACTCCATGAAAGGTTCCAAACATATTCAATTGGTGCATTTTTAATTTAGAAATTTAGTAAATAAGTACAGGTTATAGAGTGTATATTAAAGTAAGGAAGGTAAGAAGTTAAGAAAATGAATGATGAATCTTTAAATGGATGTGTTTTAGGGAGAATATGATAAAATTTGAAATGTGATACTTTTATGAAGTTCTGGGTATATATGATTAGGCCCTACAATAATCCTAACTAATAATTTGTATTTATTAATTTTTATTTTTTTTAATTCTTTATCATCGGCAAAACAAAGTTAAAGCTGATTATTAATGCTAGTGTTGAAAAATCTATTTTTCCCTTTGTGAGACTATACTGTGCTACACCCACAGGTCTGTAAACAGGCGAGTGGCAGGTTCACAAATAGAGCACGAAAAAAAGTATAAGAAAGGAGGAATTGTTCTTTCACAGTAAGATCCTGCCAACGGCACTTTTAAAAGGCCCAATTGAATTCAATTGAGGTTAAAACTTCCACAAATTATGTTTCGGTAGTGTTTATTGGGAATTTCGCTAATTATAGGCTTACTTGTTAGCCTAAATTTAACTTGTACTCAGTGACTTTCAATAGGCCTGAGGCCTGCAGTCTATCAAACACATTTATTCACTGAGATTGCACACAATTCACGCGAGCAGAAGACATTTCGTTTTTCATCAGGAATTATATATAACTGAACACAAATTCTAAGTTTGTGAAGCAATCTGAAACGCATCAAACAATTTGCTTGTAAGAAGCGCACTAATCACTAGTCAGACGTTCTTGGCGACGCTGTGACGTCACGCTTGACGCAACGTCACCAGATCGTTAGAAGGTGATTGAACGGGCGTGGGAGGCCCTGTATTGGCATGAAAAGCATCGGCCGATGCACATTTCTCTTCTCAAAGTCAATTTGTGACGTTTTGAGGGCGAAATGCGTGCGATGTCTTCGTGAGAGACGCGCCTGACGCTGTTGAGCGGAGACGTGGGCCTGCATATTGATGATGCTCCAAGTCTTCTCCGATTGGCTGAGCCAGGAATCCCACACAGCCGTTAACCAATCAGCTGTGAGGGGCGGGGCTTAGGACGGCGTTAAATGACCGTCATGTTTCTTTAATGTTCACTTTTTCAGAGGGGACTGAGGATTTTCTCTGGATTGGATTAAAAGGGAAATCCTTAAAGTTGGTCTTCTCGATATGCAGGGATTGTGAGAAAGACCAGCAAGAAGAACCCAGCCAGAGAAAGAGCAACGAGCAGCTTTCGTAGTTTAGGAGACAAGTCCCCATCACAGGTCAGTAGCTTTCACATACCTCACCATGTTTAATATTTACCTCTTTCAAGTTTTTGTGCTGGTTTAATGACCAGCCAAACGTGGGCATAAATTATTTATTTCACTAATATGCATTAGTTGAAATAAGCATATACATGCTTACAAGTGTATACATGAGATTTATGGTTTAGTCTGGACTAATCAATAAAGAATAACCAAATTTCTATTTATAACCAAGCCTAGGTTGTGTACTAAAAGGTTTATTTTAAAAGAAGACAAGACAAACAACTGCATCAGTTCACAGAATTATTGATTTTTCTGCCCATACTGGTCATAAACTATCAGTCGTAACGTCATTAATAAATCGATGTCTTATAAACAGTAAACTAGCTATTTAAATAGTTGTCCCAAAAACTCAAGTCATTAAAAACAATTCACCAAAATATCGTGTCAAATAAAGAATAAATACGTGAAATATTAATATAACCTGCAATTATTTCATGACTAAATCCGTAAAATCAATCCATCAAATGCTACAATTTCATATAATCTTCATTGAATTCACTTTGTATATAAACTAACTAACTAAACTAATATATCAGCCACATATTTAGTAAATAATAACCAATAAGAAAATGTAAGGCAGCTGATTTTGAATTATTTCTCCCTTCTATCTCTGTCTATCTGTCTATCTGTCTTTCTGGCTGTAAAATATTATTATCTTCTTCACTGGAAACGAAAATTCATGTCGCTCTGTCTGTCCTGTAAGATCAGTACAGAATTTCTATTCTTTTCTTACGTCACTCTGCCTTATTGCATTATATGTTGCGTCATATTATCCCATCTTATATCATATCATTTATTCTATTCTATTTCATTCTATTCTATTCTATCAAAAAATTCTATCATATCCTCCAATTTCTGTCAATCGGGTTTTGTCTGTATATTTTTTCTCTATCTTGCATGGTGCGTTGGTCCGTCTCACATCGACTCAGAATCTGTCTATCTGTCTGTCACTCTGTCATTCTGTCCCCAGTATGACATATTTCTATCTTGTTTACCCTCCAACTTGCCTACCCCATGAGAACAATACCCGGATGTAAGAAAGGGGGTGCTTATTTCTGGGTAATATCGATAAAAGGCTCAAGGGGGAATCCCCTTACAGAATTCTACCCTGCAGTGGCCAGTTCTATTGTCCATTGGTCAAACAATGGTCACTTTATGCTCCAAAAACTGCTGACTTAATGGTCAGTAATTGTGACACTTATTTCAGAAAGGCCGTAGATCACTGATGAATAAAAGTTCTGAAGTTCTATTATAGGAATCACTATTGAAGTGGTCTTAATATTGAGGTAGTCTTAATTTGAATTTTTGTACATCATATTTAGTGTTGGGCTCAGAGGTGTTTTTTTATATAAATGGTCGTATATAGTGAGTTTACCATATAATAAAATACAGTTCTAAGTTTGAATTACCGTGCCGGCAGGTGCAAATTCATTTTGATGTCTCAGCACTGATGAGATGAGACGGATTGGAGTCCACACCATTTCACACTTTTGCCTCATGAGTGGGGTCTTTTATAAGATCACACAGGTACGGGCACCACTAATTTATTTTATCACGCTACCGACATTTTAATGCTCAGATGTAGCTCATGAAGAATGTTTTGGCCCAAGAATCGAACCCGGGACCTTCAACAGGGCTGACAAATGTCTAACCGGCCAATATTCTAACCACTAAGTCACTCGTGTCATGATACTATTAATAGACACAGTGCCTGTATCGTAAAGTACAAAAGTGGTCGTTTTAAAATATAAATGGTGTTATTTACGTGGAGTTGACAATGGCATTATTCTATATGACTGTTGGTAATTATCTGAAAGTGTTTATCCAATTATGTGGAACATTTTCAATAAGTTATGGCGTAATTACCAGTGAAATATTATGTAATTATATTGTATGAAATTAAATTACATTGTAGAACCGAGGCCTCTATAATTGTGGATTATATTTTGGGTGAGATAAACTACTACCACTCCAAACCTTTATTGCTTGCCATAATGATAAAAGTTTAATATTTAATCAGTTGAATGCCACTTTTATGATATTATTTAGGCCCACCCCTTTCTGATATAAATATGGGGAAAAAAAATTGTTTCTGGAATTATCATTTTATGCGCAAGATGTCCCCGAATATCATCTGACCACCCCTTAAACGGTTATGTCAGGAGTGCGCATGACCGGAAATACGTCATATCTGTGATTGGGCAATATTTAAGGGGGAGGGAGGTGTAATTGCCCCTTAAGGGCCTCGTATGACGCATATGGGGCCTAATAGGGTAATAAGACAAGAAGCAATTGGCTAGGGTCACGAATCCAGAATTCTGATGCCCGTCTGTATGTACATAAAAAGCCCGGAGGAGGCAACAGAATTATTATGAGCATATATTTCTACTTACAAGAGACCAAGATACCTGGCTGATGTCATACCTTGTCAAAATTATGGCGCCCTGGGAGTTTGCCTTGAGAACACCTAGCAGCCGCTAAAGGGAGGAAGAATTAGTACATACTTATTTTAGTTGGTTAATCATCCAAGCAGTGAGGTATTCTTATTAGAGTGCTGGGTGGCCTCTCGATAGCGGTCTTAAGACCTTAGAGAGGCCACCCACACATAGAGAAAAATACATTTTAAATATTTCTTTACTCGTTTATTTGTCTATGTATGTTTCAAACAATGTATGTATATGAAATGTGTGTCTCTTTGTGTAAATAAGTGTCTTTGTCTGTCTGCCTGTCTGTCTGTCTAGGAACAGATGAGCTCATGGTCCCCGTTTTAGGGGGGGGACAGGGGGACAAGTCCCCCCCCCCCCACTTTTTTTGTACCAACATAACGATTTGACTGTTGGTGTCCAGAATAAAGGTCAATATGTCCCCCCCACATTTTGAAATGAAACGGGCCCCCTAGACCGTGAGCTAATTTGCTCTTCAATAATCTCACGTTAACACGAGACCTGTTAATTACTACTTGATAACATATGTGGCTGGTGGTAATACTTATAACGATTTGACTGTTGGTGTCCAGAATAAAGGTCAATATGTCCCCCCCCCCCCACATTTTGAAATGAAACGGGGCCCCTAGACCGTGAGCTAATTTGCTCTTCAATAATCTCACGTTAACACGAGACCTGTTAATTACTACTTGATAACATATGTGGCTGGTGGTAATACTAATGGGCAATGAAATATATGAGTCATGATGTGGCTTCAGAAACCATACTTGAAGTGTTAGATATAAATGCTTAACGAGTACTTCAGCTATAGATTCGTAGTGGAACATAAAATTTTAAAATATGCGAGATTAACTTCCTTTCTTCCTTCCTTCCATCCTTCCTTCCTTCCTTCCTTCCTTCCTTCCTTCCTTCCTTCCTTCCTTCCTTCCTTCCTTCCTTCCTTCCTCTTCCTTCCTTCCTTCCTTCAGATTCACCAGTGGCTCTAAAGCTCAGACCTCCCTCATATATAAATGTATCAATTATCATATTGTGACAAACCATACTTCATGTGCTTGAATTTGCATTGATTTATGCAAAAAGTTTCAGAAAAACAAATAAATGCTCACAATTTCTCATACAATATATAATTTCTGCCATTTGCTGAGTTGGTGCTGAGAGCCAAGTCCTTGTATGATTTGTGGCCGGCAAGCTTTTGGAAAATATGCAATAAAAAAGGGGAAAGTAAATATTTATGGCCGTTTCTTTGTTAAACAAATCGATGTCACAATGACAACAATTTCATGTACACATTAAGTCTGACATGACTCAAGATTGCAGACTCCAATATGACAAGTGCTGTTCACACAGTCATAAATGATCATGCATAAATCTGCAGTTTTAAGAATAATGGCAGATTTTATGAAAAGCTTCAAGAGTAAAACTCTGCTTTGCAATTTACACATTATACCAATTATTTATTATAGTGAGGTTTCCTTCCTTCTTCCTTTCTTCCTTCCTTCCTTCCTTCCTTCCTTCCTTCTTTCCTTCCTTCCTTCCTTCCTTCCTTCCTTCCTTCCTTCCTTCCTTCCTTCCTTCCTTCCTTCCTTCCTTCATTCCTTCCTTCATTCCTTCCTTCCTTAAGGTTATATAAGCATAGCAATAGCATTATGATATGAAATAATTTATAGGCATTTGAAATGCAAACTTATGCAAAAGATTATTCCCATCATGAGCTAATAATTCCAAAGTTATCAATTTTTACTTTTTTTCAATCTTCCCTGTCAGTATCATAATGTCAGAGACTGCAAAAAGCATTTCGTATGTTTTGACAAAGCCATCTTTGTCTAATGGCCATCACTGGTGAACACTGTTTGAAGTCAGAATTTGTGCATCAGTTTCAACTGATTTCATTTCAAAGAGCGACAAAAAAAACTCTTTTAAGTTCTTCACTTAAGGGCGAAAAGTACACCGAAAGTGATTGTTGACTTAAGTGCCCAGTTTTTCTACTGAATCAAAGTTTTGTAGAAGTCCTGAGTATGTCGTTATTTGATGTACAAAGATTACAGTCACTTGCATGCTTGCTTTCTCATTTGCTTGGTTTATTCAGCTCGCTTGGGTATTTACTTTGCTGTTGATAATATTTTATTAGAGTCACCCTGATGTGTTCATATAAAACAATAACTGTTCTGCCAACACAGGCTTATGAGTGACCAGCAATTTAGTAAATTAAACATACGGGTACTTGGGTGTTAATTGTATTAATTACATGTTTATTGCATAAAGCGCATAATAAGTAAGATTGCTGATTATTTTTAATATTACATGAGCAGCATTCTGAGCAGAAACAACATCATATTTTGCTTATAATAATAATTATAATCTCTTGCTGATATCTGTGGAAATTCTGCTGTATCTATATCAAATTTTCAGATGTAGATAATATAATAAGCATAATCTTTCCTGTGTTCTTATTTGCAAAGAACCCAATATTCCGTTGCTGAATAATATTTCAGAAAACAACAAGATATGAATCTTACTAATTACACATAAAACGAAATATGTATTTCAGCTCATTTTGTCCATAGAACATATTACATCTGTTGATATCTTAGCTTTATTACAAAATCTCAAAGCATGGATGTCTTCTTTATGAGGTGACATATGACTGCATGGTGCAACACTCTTTGATTTTATCTCATCATTACATCTGCCTCTGGAAATTGATCTAGTGAAACAACAGCTGGGTGATCCAATGGTTGAGGCATCCGCCAACTCCACATTGGCTAGCTAGCTCTGATGAAGGACACGGGTTCGATCCCCGGCCAGGGCACTCGATCGCATGAGACATTAAATTTGAGGTGCCTTGTACTCAGTGTCTATGCATAGGCAATTAAAGGACTCCAGTGTGTAACAGGGGTGGACACTCTCTCACCTCACCAATCAACCCTCGCTAGCGGCAAGAACTTGCTTTAATCTCACTAAACCATAAGGCTCAGGACCATAAAATGAATATTATATCGAGGTCTCGTCATAATTGGGATGTTCTCAAATACGATAGAATTATAAATAACATATATTGCCGCTTGACCAATGATAATACTTTTTTATTTATCCAAACTTGTGCCATGATAACAATAATTAAATTTTGATACATTTTAGTTCGGCTGTAGAACATAAAACGTCAGTAACAATAAAGCAATGAATCAATATCATTTTCCAAATGAACTGGTGATGATACTTTATATTTATTCAAACAGAAAGCAATACTGTAAATAATATCTTAAAGTGAAACCAAAATCTTAAGCATTGGCAAATGTATCAGAGATATTTCACCACAAAATGCCTCTCATTGTTCCTGATATCAGGTTTCCTGCACACGTCAAACTGTGTGTCATCTGTGAAATTCCAGCCTCTTCTATCCCAACCCCATCATATGTCAATTTCCTCAGTGGGCTCAAATGCTATTGATGTCAAAAATCTCATTATGGCCGAGAGAGTGTAGGGGAGGCTCACACTCATTGCTCATAGGAGGTGCTAATAGTATTGTTGTGGTCATTTTTGAGTCAAGATTTCTTGTATATAGTATTTTACTAACGACAATTTTTATAATGTAACTAGAGCTCAGGTGGCCTAATGGTTAAGGTATCTGATGATTCCACACTCTGCTGAAGGTCCCAGGTTCGAATTTTGGACCGATAACTCTTCATGAGCTACATCCCAGCAGCTGGACGTCGATCGCATGAGATGTTAAATTGGAGGTGCCTTGTACTCGGTGTCTATGCTAAGGCAAGTAAAAGACCCTACCCATGGGGTAAATATGTAACATGGGGTAGACTCCAAGCAGCTTGTCATATCATCATTATGTTTGCCTCAGATGTAAGTTGACTTAGCTTCAGACCCAGTAACATTGAGACATAAACAAGAAGTTTATTCATATTTTGAAATGAAATCGTGACATATAAACGATCACAAAACTTTAAAATATTTAATATAAGTTTTAATATTTTTAAAAAGGTAGGAGTGATTGAGGTTTTGTGTTGTCGTGAGATTCTCAGGTTTTATGAAAAATCAAAATAGGGTTACGGCTGAGAAGAAATTACATTTTACAAAGTTTTGTGTAGTGGTTTCAGGTCACACTGTTTTTGGTACGAAGGAAGTAGGATGTCAGAAATAAATATAATATATACAGAAGTTTTTGGTCATGATTATATTATCTTATTCTGCTACATGGCAAAATTATTTTTCGTCATCAGAATGCAGTTTCATTGGAAATAAACATCTGTAAACCATGATAAAATATTAATAATAATAATAATAATCACTTTATTGCAATAAAAGTTGAATTTAAACAATATGGCACACTATGATCAAACCCCTGTTAGTTAGCTTATCAATTTTATATAAATTATTTATCATTTTTCATTTATTAGTTTTTTACCAGTATTCTCTGTCATTTATTGGCTTTAAATCAACTTCAGAAATAGCAGAAATTACAATGGGAGGAAATAAGTTAGTTTTTGAGAAGTGCTATCATAATTATTATTGCATGGTTTGAAAGTGATGGTGTAATATATTGATGTGATTTCTGTCCAATTTGTACTGCTCTAATAGTAAATATAAGATGAGATAAGAGAAGATAAGACATTATAAGCATTTATTAGATAAGATAAGATAGGACAATACCGGACAATATAAGGCAAGATAAGACGAGATAAGTAGACTCTACCTACATGTGTATAAAATGATCATATGTCCTGGGAAATTAATATTTAGATTTGGGATGATTGAGCCCTGAACGTTTAATGAATTGTCCTGACTGCCTGTTAAGGCATTCTTTTAAAGTAATATGGAAAAGTCGGTCCAGAAAGTTGATGTCTAAAATACATGAGTTATATAGCTCAGAGCTACCAGAAATTATGGTTCATTGCTCCATATAGCAAAAGCTGATATTAGTTCAACATTTTGACAGCTCGGCAACTATTTGCTCCTTTACAACCCCATCCGAATGACCTTTACGCTGACATCTATGACATCCTAAGCGATCTCACGTGTCTAGCGTCACCTAGGGCGCTTGCCGCAACGATAACAGCTTCATGAGCATCGTCAGTGACGTCATGGGCATCCCAGGCCAAGGGGCGACACTGCCAGCCTCCTACGCCCTCATTTACCTTTACCCCCTGGTCATGTGACTTGTGCTGAAGTCCCTGGCCCTTTCTAACTCAGTAACCCCTCCACTGACAGATCACAGATTGTTCTATTAGATAGGTGGGGTAAAAGCCATTGGACTTCCAAAATGGGACAGGTATGAACCTTGATAGATAGATAGATAGGTGGATAGATAGATAGATAGATAGATAGATAGGTAGATAGGTAGATAGATAGATAGATAGATAGATAGATATGGGAAGTACAGCCCTCCAAGGCAAGTTATTGCCTCTATCGAGGGTTGATTGATGAAGTGAGAGAGGAATATTCCACCCATGTTACACACGGGTGGGATCTTTTACTTGCCTCAACATATAAGAACTGTGCAGAGACATGGGGTCTTGTTAACTATATATGGTTAGCATGATCAGTGTTCGAAGGATTACAAACTGCAAGACTACCAGCCGACAAGTCATGAAGGGTCGATATTTAGTTTCCATTTATTATTCATTCTTCAATTTTCTCTTGATTCGAAGAGCGTGATGTCACAGTTTTCTCCTGTGTTTGCACTATAAATTACATGTTTCATTTTCTAAAGAAACAAAACAATACTCAAATCAAACAAGATAGCTAAGACTTAATCAAAACAGTTTATCAGTTAACAGTTTGTTTGACTAAATCCCTTATGATGTCACAGATGAAAGATAGAAGTTTGAAAGACTATTATACGTCATTATTACAAGTATAATAAAGTATTTCATTGGTACCAATAAATGCAAATTCCGTAGTGCTTATAAGTTTATTGCAATAGCAATGTCCTGTTGTGAAAAAGGAAAAAGACAGTGATAGTCTGTCAACGAACATGAGTTTCTCTCAATACAGATTTGTAATATGTGCAAGTAAATTTCTCATGAATAATTTAAATTAGAAGAAGACTTTAAAAAATAACTGTTTGAAGACATCGGAAGTGTTCTAGTGGAAGAATAACACACACTAAAGTCATTTTAGCGAAGCTATGTTAACCTATGGAAAAGCCAGTATATAACAATGTTAATATTTTGTTCATACTTTGTGGTTTACGAGACAATAATTTTTGTCAAGTGTTATTTCAATTGAACAGACTCGTGAACATTTCAACCATCGACGCCATTTTTTTTCTTCAAAGGTTACCCGGATGTCGTAAATGTTATCACCACGTCATGTGACAGGTCATGTGATACCTGCAGGTGTTGGCACCAGCCAATCAATGACCAGTGAGAAAATTAAAGGAACGAAACATTTTCAAAATGTGCTCAAACGATTTTTTCCACTGCAGAGGGCCGTTCCATTCCGGTCGGAATGACGTAACATCGAACAAAATGGCGGCGACATGTGCTAATTGTAGTTAAATGCAAAGAACCAATATGCTCTCTCTATGGACTAGCACAATAGATAAAAAGTGAAATTTTTGTTTCGTACACAAAGCAATTCTGCATAAACAATGCAAACTTTGTACTTCATATTAATTATGATATAACTACTAACATGTGACTACCTATGGAGATTCTAATAGTTAGATTACAAAATCTGAGGCATTATTAATTACCAAGGGAATACCGAATTATACTCATGGGCAATTGGAGATTTATAACAATTAAAAGTGAATGAAGGTTGTTTTTGGTCATAAGTTTTCCATGAATATTTCCTAAAATACATGAAGTTTTTCAACTATCTGATTAGCTGGTGTACACGTCCTACAAAATGTGAGATTACTTGAGCATGTACAACAGTGGTCAAAGTTGTATATTTTTGGCGAGTGGTGTATACAGTGTATTCATAAGGACAAATCAACAGGAAGGAATACGGTTTTACAGCTCGGCTGATGTAATGATGAGTAGCTAAAGTTGTTGAATATCTATTAAAAAAAATCTTGTGAGAAAGTTTTTTGACCATTTCATAGTGCATGCTCAAACGCAGAACATTTTCACCACGCAAGTAATTAACCTGAATTTAACAGACTCAAAGAAAATATGATATCTTTGTTGAGCATGATAATGTTACGTAACACATCTTCTATTTATGACAGCAGGTGTCTGTGGTTGTAAGTTTGTATGTTGGTGGTTTTTGTAATCCAATATTTTATGGCCAATTTTAACAAATTTATTCTCTACAGAACCAGCATGTTGAAACACTTAATGATATTACATATGTCATCCTGATCAACAATGTTTATTTTTGTGGCATTCATGAGCATCTTGCAACAAGATAAACTGTTTGATATACTTAGCAATTTCAGTGCAAAGTTTCAAGTCTGTTAAGCATCTCAATACAAATTAGATTTCAAGCTGTCAACATATTTTATAATGCTCCGTAACCCAATTACCTTCTGTTATAACACCCACGAGTTATGTAAAAAAAATGACAACTGAATTAAAAATTCACAAAATGCAAGATGGTGGGCCCCTAGTGATTTACATAGCCTGACAGGGCATATTTATGGTGAATTTTAACACAATCTCAGGGGAATCTCATCGCAATACAAGATCTAATGGCCATTCTATCTTGTTGGATGCAACAATGCTTGATTTATGCCCCGACATTGCAGAGATGGCGAAATAGGCTTTATGACGTTTAGAGCATTCATTCTGCAACAGGGGTGTAAATCTGGGTTATTGCAATATCACCCGCCACCCTCTTATGGGAAACAAGCAAAGAATTCATAAAGCCCATTTATATCAATTGCCATGGATGCTCTTAAGTGAGAAATACCAATTTAATACAAATGCCTGAAGTGAGATGTATCAAATAAATATGGATGATTGGCTGGCTGACTGGCTGGCTGACTGGCTGACTGGCTGACTGGCTGGCTGGCTGACCGGCTGGCTGACTGACTGGCTGGCTGGCTGGCTGATCGGCTGACTGGTTGACTGGCTGGCTGGCTGACTGGCTGACTGGCTGGATGATCGACTGGCTGGCTGACTGACTGGCTGACTGGCTGGCTGGCTGACTGGCTGACTTGCTGACCAGCTCACCAGCTGACTGGCTGACTGACTGGCTGGCTGGCTGAGTGGCTGAGTGGCTGACTGGCTGACTTGCTGACGAACTGATTGGCTGACTGGCTGGCTTAAAGTTTATATGATGGGAATTTACCCTTTAAATTATTGGGAAGACAAAGCATTGGTCTATTGTGGAACAAGCATAAATTGCCTTAGAGGGCTTCACTTCCCATATCTATCTATCTATTTCAATGCACAGAAAAAAACCCAAAACTTCTGCTTCAGATAATTCATATTCTTCTATAGACAGGTCTGCAGCACTATGCTCATAAAGAACGCTCTACTATAGCTATCTGGAGCCAGTACTAGCTACCCAGAGCCACAACAAGCCATAGCTAGCCGGAGACAGCGAACAGGTGCTCAGCTGAAGTCATACGTGGCCAAATGTGCTATGTGCGTTTTCCATGCGTTTGGATAAACGCATGGAAAACGCATGGTTTTCATCTCATTTTAATTAGGAAAACACCATGCGTTTTCCATGTGGCCATGTACATTACTTTAAACACTGTTATTAACTAAATGTGATATGTACACAATGATTACGCATTCAATTTAATACCATAATGAGGCATCAAGATCTTTAAATAATTCAATGTCTACATGTCTCAATGTATCAATCATTGTAGATGAATTTAGCTTCCAATATACAGCTATGATTACATGTTTTAGTAGGAGTAGGCAGGGTATTATTAACGACTAAATATAAGATATATTAGTTTTGCTGTAAATCATGGCACTTTGAAACTGAAATTCACATAATGACTTGTGAAATTCGCAAGATATTTCTTTAGCTGCAGGCCTTTTCAGCCATGGCTTGTGGCATTACTGACTAGATACTGATGAGATTGTTTATTTTGGAAGAACTTGCCTTAGTTCTGCCCCAGGGGGCTGCATCGCCGGTCAATTAAGTTGTCCGTCTCACTTAAATGAGACACTCCCGTCACGCGTGGTTGCCTTTTCCAATAAATCACTGGAACTTCCCCGAAGTCACTTAATTCGAAAAGATGTCAATCGAAATGCCAGGAATTTTTAATTGCTTCAACTGAAACAGCCTGCTAGGATAGGATAGGATAGATAGATAGATATGGGTGGTGGTGGTGGATTAGGGCTTTACATTCTGTATTTCTGCACCTGATGGGCTAATTAGGACAGGTAGGGACCATGGCAATGAAACGAAGGATGAAACAGCCATCCAACATAGGCTCGACCGGGAATTGAACCCAGGACCCAGTGGTTGGAAGCCCAGCGCACTACCACTGAGCTAGGCCCCCACCCCTTAAGATAGATATGGGAAGTGCAGCCCTCTAAGGCAAGTTATTGCACCTATCGAGGGTTGATTGATGAGGTGAGAGAGAGGAGGAGTCCTCCCATGCTACAACTTGCCTCAACATAGACACTGAGTGCAAGGGACCGCCAATTTAACATCTCATCCGAACGACATAGGATAGGATAGGATAGGATAGGATAGGATAGGATAGGATAGGATAGGATAGGATAGGATAGGATACTGCATTGCATGGGAAAAAACCAGCTACATGACGTGTATGATATGATAAGTTTTACCATGATACGATATAATGCTTCACGTCACATATGATCTTTTTAAATCTTTAGGAGATTTGCCTAAATCCAGAATTATCTTCAAGTGGCAGATATGAAGGATATAAATTCTGTTTAAATCCTTAAATGAGATTTAATGCTCATCTACTTGGAAAATCTACTTTTTGAAATCCGAGCTTGTCTGGAGAAAGTTTTTTAAATCCATGGCATGTAAAAATTGTGCGGATTGTAACGGTTTAATCCCCATCGTGAAGTCAAACTCCATTAACAGAAAACTTTCAAACAGCAAGTCACTCAGGCAAGAACCAGTATTTGCATGGTATGTCAGTCAACAGGCATGACTAGTTAGCACAAGCAGACGTAATGATGAGATAGCAAAGCTTGGGCTGCACAATATGTTTATGTTAAACATGGTTGGATGATTTTCCTCGTGGGTGGGGTGAGTACTCTTGTCTCCATGGGTGATGATGCCTGTGCTTTGTTTCCATGCTATGGCAAGTAAAAGACCCCACCTATGGGGTTAATGTGTAACATTGTGCGGGCTCCCAAGTCTTATCATCTCATCCTTACATCTGCTTCTGGCAGTGGGTCATATGAGCTGACTAAGCTTCAAACCAATAGCAAATTAGATAATACAATACAATACAATACAATACAATACAATACAATACAATACAATACAATACAATACAATAACCACTGGCCCAATGAGATATTGGTATCAATTGCAAACTAGAGGGTGAATAACCGGCCGTGTTCATAAAGTACTTAGTGCAAAAAAAAGTGGAGTAAAAAGTGTGTGGCATGATACCAGAAGAAAATAGTGCCCAAAAAGTAGTGCTCAAGATAAGTCTTGCCAGTTTCTTAATCAACCTAGCTTCATTTAATGATTACTCACTCAATATGCAATTGATCTTAACAGCATAAAAGATTTAGGACTTGGCAAAGTATTGGTTGGGCGCCATATGAAAGATTTGTTACGCTAGTTTCTGGCACAAGAGGAACATGTTGCATGTCAGAAATACTAGAGCTATTTTAGCAGAGGTCATTCTATTCCAGCACTTAAGCGATTTAATTGGTAAGCCTACTTAAGTGCGTTGTAACAATTGACCTATTTCCATGGACAGTTAAGTCATCACTAGATTTAATATTGAGTGATTTAATTTATCTACTTTAATTTGATAATTTGATTTCTTTTAATTCGATATTATAGCCATTTTGAATACATTATTATCATAACTTCTTGAATAATAGTTTTGTCATTCCGACTACTTTCTAACCACGACTACTGTTATATATTAGTTTGTCACTAGAGAAAGGTCAAAACTTACGGGCTTAATAATGAGGTGGTCTTAATAGTTAGGTGATCAATATAAGATTCTACTGTTTGGTTTAATGACACCCTAATAATATTAAGGACTTAGTAGGCCTATGTCCAGTTATGTTTTATTTATACTTCAACTTGTGGCATGGAGGAACTGAGCAGATCCTCTGTAACTCTTTGCTTCGCTCCACCCAGGTACTTTGCCGCTCGCAGAGATGGCAATTGTAGAGTGCTTGACCTTAGAAGCGCCTAACAGGCTGCACGCTGGGTGTATCTCCCCATGGAGCTGAGAAAGGCTCAAGTTTGATCTGCCTGCCGAGGGTGTAATTGTGAAGCCAGCAGAGTACGGCCATTACGTAACTGAAGACTCTAAACCCCAGACACATTTTACATTTACAATAACAATACAAATCTATGAGTCCCTGTACATTATAAAATGATACAATGTTTTACCAGATGATATTTAAAGAACTACTTTGTGGGGCAATTAGTTACATTCAATGGCAGTGATTGACCTATTTTCAGCACGTATTGCTGTGTGTATTCATCTCACTCAGACCTTCTTCTACGACTTGCGCATTTGTACAACAAGCATCAAATTGTCCAAGTTATTAAGTCAAGGAAATTGGGGGACATTCTGAGTGAGAACGATCAAGTTGGCTTCTTGTGTACACTTTCTTTTTTCCTGTAACTTTAAATTAGTTTTGTTTGTGTCATTTTCTTACATGGTTTCCAGGACTTATTTTTGTTAAAGTCTGTAATGGAACTTTTCTTTAAAAAAACTTTTATTAACAAGACTTGTATAGGCCTATTTTAATATATCTTCTTAAAATGGATCTTCCTTAGCATGTACAACAATTGTAGCATTTTCATAAACTCAAATTAAATTATTAGTAGGCCTAAATAATAGAGTATTGTCATAGAATTTAATCAGAAATGCAGGTTTGTTCTCACACATGTTAATTTATTGGAATTTCTGCCTACATTTTTACTGAACATCTGCCATTAAGGAGTGCTTCTGAAAAGGGTAATTCCCAAATTTTACCCTCAGGGCATTGTTGGAAGTTCTGTCATTGTCATGTTGTAACGTCACGACCGACAGATGGCGCTGTCAATAACATGATGTCACGTGGTTTTCAAACTTCCTTTTTTGTTGAAACTAAGACATTCCATTCCTAAAAATGGAATTAATAAACGTGGCAATTAAACAACTCTGATTTGATGCAAAATTTATTGGCTATTATGATGATGTGGTATTAATATTGAGGTAAAATATGTAATACGTGGATTTCATTTTATGTTTGACTAGCTGGCCGTTAAAATGGTCTTTTAAGTTTGGGAATATATCTTAATTATGTGGTCTTACTAGTGAGGTGGTCTTTAGGCGGGTTAATTTATAACATAGTTAAATTTGATGTCTGTACACCTGACATATATATATGTTTGAGTGGGCTAGTCAGCAAAAGTGGATACATGTCCTGGAATAATTGATCATTTTCAGACATATTTCACACCGATGCATCTATATATAGATATATAGATGTAGTGATGATAAACAGATAATGCTGGTTACCTGCAGGTGTTTAGGCGATGATACATCTACTGAATGAATTAATGAATTTTACCGACATGTTGAAGTCACCAAAAGACCCGTGTATGTCATAAATAAATATATGAATAGATACAAATTCTGGGTTCTATTGAAATGTGATGCAGCAACAACGGAGTTTATTAAATTCAAGGAAAAGAAGAAACAATCAGTTAATATAATGCAACAACAATCAATATCACAGTCCTGTTAATTAAGTTGCATTTTTTTTTAATGAGTCATTTAATAACAATATCGATATAAGGATGATATATATACAATGTTAGTATCAGCAACTATTGGGGTACTACAGGGCGGGTATCTGAGATTTCAACTGACCAGAGATATTACCATATTGTATATTTTATAATTGTTAGATATGTCAGGCAAATGTCAATTTTGGCTCGATTATGACTGACTCTTTGATGTAAGTGTTATGAATGCAGAATATAATTACCCAGTTCACATGTATCATATGCCTATTCATGGTAACAATTGTAGCATGTAGTTTATATATAGATAGTGCAAGGTACATGAAGTCAATTGATAAGGATTGTCGGCCATGACGCCTAGTGGCCCTTCAACATCAAGTTGGGGCGCGTGTGCATTATCTAGTTCTTTGAGGCGCCGCTAGGTGACCTTTGACAGCGGAAATGAGCCAGAACAATGCACAATGGCCTCTTATCGGCGCTACTCGTGTCTCGTTCGGACTATCTGCCAGCAGGGGGCAGCCTCAGCTGTTCTTGACTTCCGCTTCCGTTATCAACCTCCACTTGATCATGCGCAATGATAACTTCCGCCCCCACTGCTTATAAGAGCTGCTTTTGACTACCATGTAACTGCGGTAGGTGCTCGTTTGAGTACCAGCATGAACTGAGCTTTCTTTCTGTCTGTCTGTCTGTCTGTCTGTCTGTCTGTCTGTCTGTCTGTCTGTCTGTCTGTCTGTCTTTCTTTCTGTCTTTCTTTCTGTATTTCTTTCTTTCTGGCTATCTTTCTTTCTTTAGGCCTTTTTATTCTTCTTCTTCTGTTTTGTCTGTCTGTCTGTCTTTCTTGTTTCTTTTTGTCTTTCTTACTACCTGTATCATGCTATCTTTCTTTGTTTCTTTACCATTCTCATTTGAATAGCACAATCAATAGTGATACAAATCCTGGCAAAAGTTTTAATACCATATTCAGAATGTCTGAAATATTAGTCGAAATGTAAAAGTTACCTCTGTCCGTTTTACCAAAAAACCAGTCAGAGATTTTCGGTGACCTTTCAAAGTGTACAGAATTCTTAGAATTTGTTTTCAGACAAGACTTCTTCTCGCTTCTTGCAATTTTGCAAAATGTAAGTCACAGATTTGCAAAAGGAGTGAATTATTAAAGAGATGAACAAAAGAGCAAAAGAGCAGTGTGCAACGAATCCCAGATGTAAAAATGACACAAAAGCTCTCCTATTGATTCAGTATTTCAATTCACGGGAATTTCCTTCTTATGCCTTCATATATATACTTTATGATTTTTTCTTCACTGAAAAAATATTTCAGCTGCATGCTAAATATCGTAGTCATATGCATGTTTCAGATATTTAGTTATATTGATGAATTTATATTTATAAGTGAAGTCTTGCAAGATCAAGTTTATAATATATATTTTACTTATTGATTATTAAATGTGCTAGATCTGGCCTTACAGTTAGACACTGTGCCTTGGCAAATAAAAGACACCACCTGCCGTGTTAATGTACAGCATTATTATTGGCTCCGCTCGTCTCATCCACCCCCATATACAATTTGTAAACTCCAAAGTATTCTATCAGCCACATATAAAAAGCAATCATAGGAGATAATTTTATCATTTTTTCTGATTGGACATACGGCATGCTAGCATGGTGATTTGATTTAAAAAGTAATTTACAGAAAATTCATGTCTCCAAGACATTTTGTTTTATATATACATAAAGGCAATACTGAAAAAACAAATCAATACGTAGGAAGCCAATTGTATAGTGTATTGGCCCTAAGAACGCAGTAATGGATGAGTGTATGCATACTCCCCATGCAGTTGAGAAAGACTCATGCTTGAACAGGCCTGACAAAGGTGATAGCGGACACAAAACCACCTAGATAAGGACTGGCTGGAATGTCTGACGGACATATATCACAATTAGAAGGGTCCTGTCAGCGGTTTTCTCCAACCAAAATGTTTGTTCACTTGTTTTGCCTGTCATTGCGTAATCACTACCGGAAGTTCATTACCTCCTTGTGATTATCTGACGTCGGGTATGTTTTTTCCCTTCACAAACAATGTACAATAAACAATGGCTTCATTAACATGATAAATAAACGCAACCACCCAACTTCGGTATTTTCATAGCAAGCATGAACTTACATGCAACACAGCCTGCAGTTGACCTGTATTGTAATATGTTCAATAAATAAACATCTTAGCTGACTGATTCCAAAATCCATGGAATAGAAAAATTGAATACGGTATCGTTCAATAAAATCTGTTTTTCAACATGGCCCTGTTATAACATTAAATTGTACAATAGTGTTAAAAATTTAACAATTAAAAGCTAATATACAGCACCCGTATAAAAACATTTGGCCCAACTCTTAAAATAAAACTTTAAATATCACAAGTTCACTTTGTATAAGCTATAACTTTACTTTATTGATGTTCATTTTGACCTCTGATTACTGAATCCCCATATCAGTATGACAAGCCTTGGATGGGGTGCAAAACAAATGCACTATCTCATACCCGCCCCCGCACCCTCCCATAGATACAATATACCTCCACCCCAGTTTGTTTTCAACCCCATGCTTGATGCTTGTCATATTCCCTTCGATGAGTGATTTGATGGCTGCAAAGAGATGAGCTGTTTCCTCATCACTTTGATTTTCATCTTTGCATCACTAAATGTAATTAAAACCAGCCTGCCAATGTCATACGGGATGTCTGTTACTGTGTATCCCTCACTGTACCAACCCTCTTCCCTCACTGTTTGTCATTTCACTGTGACAAGAGAGAGAGAGCTTTATTTAGCAACAGAATAGATATGTCTTGTCTTCACACATAAGTCTCAAAGAAACAACCTTCTATGGATTTTGATACAAGTCCCTTTCTGCTCCGTTAAACACTGTGGATCTTATATGGGTGAAAGATCACAAAAAAGGAGAGTGATTGTGACGTCATAGACGTACAAGCACAACCGGAAATATATCTCTTCCTTTTTCTTCCAAAAAAAAAGAACTAGAACCATACTCTAATATTTCATTAAAAACCACGATGTTTAAATTTCTTGAACTAAAACTGTGATAAACCAAGATTAGTGTAATAAATCAAAATTAATGTGATAAACCAAAACATTGGAAAATAGGTATATTGGGTTAAACCAATGCACTAGCAGCATATTGACACGACCAAATGTACAGTTCAACAATAAATGTGATTAAGTAACTTCAGAGTGTGTTAATGTCAGGCCACAATCTTGTTAATTGTTGCGAAAATGTGATAAAAATTGTGGTAAAAACTCTTGATAAAAAAACAATTGAACAAACTGATCGAACAGTGTGATAATGTGATAAAGTAAATCCAAATGTGATGAACTAATGCTACCCATATCACTGTTATTAAGTGGTAATAAAATAACTATTAAATGCTTTCTTATGAAATAGTAAGTAGCACACATACAAACAGTGATAAAGTGGGCCATAAAGAATTCTACTGTAGCAGGGTGTCAAACAGCGATAGAGCAATACCAGCAGCAGCAGCAGCAGTCAGAATTTCCATCCTAACATTTATGAGTTGGGTAACATTTTCTCCAGTTGCCAGACAGACTAAGTTGATATTCATTTGCTCATTCCAACTTGTCCATTACTTCTTGGTAATTCATGGCAATTAATCAATTAATTTACTTCAGGATGTGATAGATTGAATGTTTCTCGCTAATAGTTTTTGTACGTGCCAATCTTGGGGGAGTTGATAATGAAATGTTTCCTAGACGCGGAATGTGACCTTTTAAACTGTCATAAAAGTCTCTTTCCAACAAGTGGCTTTTACTACTTAAAAGGGCAAAAACTAGATGAAAACATAAAATCTGGCAGAGCAAACCCTTAGCTGTTTACATATGCAGTCCATCTCCATTCCAACTAAATGTTTGTCATGATTTGACTCCTCCAAAATGTACTAGGAGCTAGAACCTGTTTTGAATGCACTGGAATAAACACTTCAACTGCTTTCTCTGTCTACTCGAGTGCAAGTTCTGTGAGCTACTTAGCATTGCATATTGCAGCAAACAGAAATCCCATTTCCAAAACAAGTCCTCAAGTACCCTGTGTACAGCCAAAGTGTTAAATAAATTCCCATTATACAATATTCATATGCTGAGCATCCTTGAATGCAGTTGCTGAATTGCAAGTCATTCGCTGTAGAATTGGATGTGTATGAGTTCATGAAATCCTGTGATGCATAATAGTAACACTCTAAATATATCTATTTATCTATTTCTTTAAAGAACTGCATTTTATGTAAGTTTTTTTCAAGTAACCATGGGAAACTGGCGAACCCTAACCAATGTGCATACTCAAAAGGATCTAATGCAATTGACATACACATTTTATTTTATTTCTACAGAATAATAGCAGACAAATATCTTATTAATCAATAATAGACAAATGTCTTATCAATCAATAATAGACAAATGTCTTATCAATCAAAAATAGACAGACATCTTATCAATCAATCAATAACAGATAATGGGTACCTGATCAGGAGGTTCATGAACCTAATCTCAAATCCTGTGATTTGTCAGGTGTTAATATAATTAGCGGTTTACCAGGGTGATTTTGGTTACCTAAACTACACATAAAATACAAGATAACCCACAGTTGCACTTCGCAACTACACAAATAATGTATACTAAACGAATATGATAATATAGGTTATTTATATCCGAGTAATACCAAATAACTAACTAAACACAATCGTCTCAGTTTGATTAAATGTATATCATTAAAGTTTCCGTTGAAAATTTAGAAAATTGCTGGCACTGGCGGCTGATCAGGCGGACTCATTGCCATTTCTAGAAAGAGATATAGAGTAGATACGCATGAGAATATGCAAGGTAAATTAATTTTTATGTCTTATTTCTTTTCAGAAGATGCAGATGAGCTTGGGCGGATGGCCCTTTCTACTCCTTATTATCGCCCATGGCTCCACTCTGCAGGCTCAGGAGGCCGATTCAGAGGGCATGCGCCAACTATTCCAAAGTATGATGCTAGAAGATGCCCTCTCAGCCAATGACAACACCCTAGGTGAGTCACGTGATGCCAGTCCTTCTCCTATTGGTCCGTTGCTCAAATTCTGCTCTCTGATTGGTCTGTTTGAATCGCTGCTGCGTGCGCATCTTTTTTGCATGTAAACGTGCGCAGAAATACTTACTGGAATGGAACAGAAAATGATTATTGCAATAATGAGTTACTTATGACAGTTTTTTAGTTGTTTAATTCATGATAAATCACACTCTATGGTATCATATTATTGGTCTACAAGAAATTTTTATCAGAAAATATTGCTAATAACCATAACGGTTCCCTTCCAGTTTTGAACGCAAGCAGCATGCAAGCATATTCGATTAATGTATGATTCTGCATAACATTGCATATGATATTGCATAACAAGCATAATACTGCATAAGTGCATTGACATGTTTTATATGTGCGTTGAGAAAACTTTTATTACAGCATGATTCCGTGTTTTTAATTGCATCTTTCATAATTCGGAATGATGGTCATACATGTTTATGAATATATGGATTAAAACTTCTTCTCAGTTTCAGAGCATGAAGGGTGATATTAATAATACACGTGATAAGTGTTGTTTACCTGTTTTATTAATTGCAAAACTGAAATGTCACTGTGCTAAATGTCAACTTTAAAAAAAACTGTATACATATATCGACCACAAAAGCCTGTTTTTAAACACATTTGAAATCTGCAATGTAAATGTGACATTTCTTACAATTCTCTGTTCACCAAAATAACTAAAATGTACACTTTGTTATGGCCTTTTGGTTTGGCAACTCACGTGAAAAAGTAATAGTTAAATGTCACATTATCTGAGCAAGCGTGCAAAGTAGTTCAATTGAAATCGCGAAAACAAATCTATTTTAAACTGATCTACACCGTTTCACTGCAATGGGTAGGATTGGAAACTTAGTCAGTTATCCAGCGTGATTCCACTGCATCATGGTTGTGACTTGAAGATTATTTATATTAAGTATATATATCATTTTTGGACTAAGAAAAGACCAGGCCTTAAGTCGAACCCAGGATCCTCAGATAAGCTGACCCATGACTTTGCCAACCATAGGTTATGTTTACTTGCAAGTTTCAGTTTTAAGTTTTTGCAACGTTGCTACCTTTGCGGTGCTTAGTCAGCACCTTTTGGGTACTGGAAAATTGCTGTCATTTAGATTACCCCACATTTTGCAAATCGTTGAAAGGTTAATTTGAGGGGGATAATGATAGCAAAAAGGTGTGGAGGGAAACCGCCTCCTTGCCATACTCCATTGCTGCTGTAACTTGCTGATGGACCAATCATGGCGGTTGGGTCCAAATGGACAATGGCCAAGCCAGGATCAGCCATTTTTAACAAGCATGTCCCAGTGCAAACTAATGTTTGCATGAATAATTGAAGGCCATTGAACGGCACCAACAATGCCATCATTGCCACTCTGTGTAATGGCCCATTTACACTTCCAAAAGCATTTTTGTCACCGAGCAAAGTTGTCCTCAATGCATTGAGGATTTGACTGCAGATCAGATGATCTGATGGTCCATTTCAAATGCATGATATTATGGGTCATTTCATGAAATCACCTTACGCAATGGCATTGATGTTATTTACTCAATAGTTTCTCCTAAATCCTGGGTTTCATTTAAGACTAGTTTAAAACTGGACCGCTTCTAAATCTAAGCTAAAGATCAAATAAATTAGACGTGTAAATGCAAGTGCATGCAACAACGTGTCTATACTGGGGCAGGGAAGAGACTCACTCAGGAGCTAGGTTGCTCACCTATGTTCAAAATGGAGAAAACACGAAGCTTTGTCATTTCAGCATTACATATGCCAGCCGTCTAAATACATTGCTAATTAACTGAATAAGCTTCGTCCAGTGACAACTTTCTCAGGGTGCATTTATTCAGCAACCAATGCTTTTGATATTTCTAGTAGGCAGAATCAGATAAATGATTGGTTCCTCCACTGAGATTGAATGTCTTACCCAAAGGAAAACCATAAGGCATGCCATACAGACCTGTGCGTGTATCTCATTGGGGTGAAGTGGTTTTATAAATAACTTACAGGATTCAGGTCTAATTCTGCACCAGAACGACTTGTAGGAAGCGTCGTCAGGAGGCGGGCAAACCAAATTAAACAGAGGCCCTATATGTTTCAGTGGAGGCCCAGTGGGGAGGCTGGCAGATCACTATTTGCCGTCTTGATTATAGACCATTAGCGCCAGGGCCCCGGGTCCTGCCTTGTTTGTTCAGCCCCTGCGATCAGATGTCGCCACCTGATTGTCCGCCATATTGGAGAGGTACAGACGAGAAAGTCAAGATGTGCGTGCCGGTGTCAAAAGACAAGTTGAGGGCACCGAAGGCGGTTGCCTTTGACGCTCTATTGTATCAAGGTATCCATTGCAGCCAAAAGTTCTGAAGTGAGGTATATATAGTTGGCACGGACCTTTTGTGAATCCAGCAGCATTGCCACCGCACACAGAGCAGTTTTGATGAGCGCAGTCGATTCGGTGTCACTGCGCGACAGGTCGGACCTCTGGGGACCTCCAGTCCTGCTGCGGTGAGATCTGAAAGCACGCATCGACGACAGTCCACGCAGCGCACAATCAGCATAAATCAAGTTGGACATGACTCGGAGACTGTTGGTAAAAACCAAATGCACTTAGGTCGCTGACTTCATTATGACTGGGTGGGACTGTCACCATGATGCTGGATTGTGCTGACAATTGAAGGCATTGTTCAATTGAAGCTGCATGTCCTCGCAGACCGGTGTCCCAGCGCACTTAACCCTCATGCAACTCTGCTCATCCCTTGACCCACGCAATTCTATCTCTCCGCCACTCTTTTTGGGCTCTATTTGGCTGTCTGCCTCAAGTCAATTTAGAGAATTCACTCTCTATTCTCCTTTGCTCAAGGAAGTCACGCTGTACCATGCTTAAACTTTGCAAGTTGTCAGGCTGTACTACTTCATTTCCATGGTAGAGAAGCAATTGGTGGAGCACCAACCAGCTCTATAAACCCAACTCTGTCAACAGCTGTAATTGCTGCTGCTTCAATTCTGGTCTAGTCCACAATATCAGGCACTTACCAATGCTTGTGTTTGAGTCAACAGACTTTATGGTTGGTTGTCTGGCTCCATTTAGTGTCTATAAACTTATAACACATTCTGCAAAAGGATCATTTCATTTGATTTGGTCATTGTGATATCAGTGTTAAGCCTAGTAAATCGAGACAAAGTAGCCGTTAAGAATGTGCAGACTCATACAAGATACAGGAATTGGCAAAGAGAAAAATGCACTCAAATGTGATCAGGAAGCCATCTGAGGGCAAAGAGAGTGATCTTGGCCCGATCCTTTCCTCTTATTGTGTTAAAAAATTTGCTTCTGACTATCTGACTATTTCATGGTTGGAAGATAGTGAAGTAATGAACTAGCTGGTTGGAAAAGTGCCAGATTCAGATTAATTCGGTATTTCTCTGGGTCTGTCTGTTTGTTCTATGGGTGTCTCTGTATTAATCAGGCCTCTTTGAGAGTCCTGTGAAAATTTTTGTCTCTCTCTCTCTCTGTCACTGTTTAATCATTTGTCTTCCATCGTATTTATACCTTCTTTATTTACTTTACAAAGTACATCTTTGAGCAGAATAGAATAGAACAGAATATCTCAATATGGAGTCCACACCATATTACATACCTACCCTATGGGTGAGGCTTTTACTTGCCTCAGTATAGACACCGAGTACAAGGCACCAGCTCAGATGTAGTTCATGAAGAGTGCCTGGGCTGGGAATTGAATGCGGGACCTTCAGCAGAGCTGGCCAATGTGGAATTAGCAGATGCCTCAACCATCACACTACTCAGCTGAATAGAATAGAATTGAATAGAATAGAATAGAATGGAATAAAATGAAATAGAATGGAATAGAATAGAATATAATAGAATGGAATGGAATGGAATAGATTATGGCCCTATAAGGAGACAAGATAGTTATTTTTGATAAGTTATGTCAGTTTGGTTCAACCTTCTTTCGCAGTTAACTTGATTATTTCCTTGTTTTTCTACTTTCTAGTCCTTTCAGTGTTCCTATCAGTGCCTTTGCCATTAACGAATGGCTTAATGATTTACAGTGTGGGAACTCCTGTAGATATGCTGGGTCTCACTTGAGATATAACAGATAAGGCTCTCACGTGGCCTTTGCCTTTGGCACCTTAAGGGAGAAGATGTATTGGTATGATTACTTAATGCCAGGGCTAAGAGGCAAGCAAATCATGGAGCAGGATGCAAACCTGATTGCTCCTATCTTCTAGTTTGCTTGCATTCATTTTCTGTTGCTGAAACTGGAGCATCTTAGCAGTGAATCCTGCATCCAGAATCATTGGCAAACACTAGGGGGACACAGCACCACATGGAGTGAATGAAGTGATTAATAGGTGTCCACGCCAAGTACTTATGTTTATCAAGATGACTTTTGTTTATGTTTTTCTCTTGTTGTTTTTATTATCTTCTCTTCTCCACCTGCCATATTGTCCACTCGTTCCCTTTCCAGAACACTTGATCTAGTTGCAGCCTGATCTCATTCATTATCCAATCACCCACATAAATGTTCTCTGTCATATTCAACCTTTGTGAGTTGCTGATTAGAAGCTTCCACTTTCTTTGACATTCTACTTTCATGCTAGCACCAATTTTAAGACACTCGCCTCCACACCTCATATCATTACATTAAGAACGCATTCACTTATGTGACAAACAAGACTATATCTTTTCATTATCCTTGTGAGTCTCTCATTTTATTCTCTTTCTTTCTGTTCTACTTCGTTATACTGTCTTCTCATCACTTATCTTTCATCGTTTATTATTATTATTATGTTTTTCTGTCATCTGTGTCTTTGCTAATTATATTCACTGTGTTTCTCTTTTTGTTGCTTTTGATTTATACCTTTTCTCTACTCTCTAAACCTCTATTTCTTTCTATAAGTCTGTACAGCAACATAAAGTGTAAGCTTCAAAGGCCACTTTCAGACCACCTCACCATTGAGACCCCTATTTTTGACCCACATGCATAAGATTCTCAGAGTCGTAATATGTGTACACTGTACCAAGAGTAGTCATAATGGTGAGGTTTTAACTTTTCTTCTAAGTATACCTTAGGTAAAAAATATATTGTCTTAATGGTGAGGTGGTCTTAATTCTGATGTAAATGGTGAAAATAAATAGCCAAGAGAATGAGGGTCATGCAGCAGTCTTTATAGAAAATATGAGGGTCGAAAATCTATGGTCTTATTAGTGAGGACTCGTAAAGTGAGGGTGTACTGATTTTCATATTTATATCACCCTATCATTTCATCCTCTCTCATTGATTTCTTCTCTTAGACTTTCCTTTTCTCTCTCCTGCAGTTTCTCTTTCTGTTCATTTCTTTTCTCTTTCTTCCATCCATTTTTCTGTCTCAATGTCTCATACCTTATTTCTGCATTCCAAATTGCATTGCAATCAAAAATGCCGCAGCGAATGCATTTAGCCGCAGAGGACAATATGGAGCATTTCATAGCCAATAACACAGGGCACACAACGGAGGCTGAATACTTATTACTTTTGCCATGACTTCGCCATGACATTGTCTGGGGAGTGGCCGGGGCAGAGCATACATCTTGTCAGGGGGTTTATTCCTGTCGTGTCAAGTCAGGGGTCCATGGTATTTCCTTCTTGAACATCATAACAAGCCGTGGTCCGTGTGAGGTTTGGTAATGACCGTAAACGGAATTACCAACGAGATAAATGGAATAATTGAAGGAATCGTTGGCATGATCTTTTCACACGAAAGAGGTGAAAAAGAAGAAATATGGCAAAGAAAATGGAGGTTAGATGGTGTTCTAGGCAGGTGCCACGTGGAGCCATTGTCCCCCCATTGTCCATGCAACCATTAATGATTGTGCTTGCAGGAAAAGACCCCAAACGTCCTTTCGTAATGGCGCCAATTGCGAGCCTCGATTCGCGCCAAACAATCATTTGTGCAATTTGGGACTGAAACTGGCGCCCGAACGACGCAGGGGGATCAAGTCTTCGTAATGACGTCCTCTTTGACCTCTACAACCTCGGTGGACTCCCACTTCCGGTCCTAGCTAGACATTTGCGTGTCGTTGCAACGCCTTATCGTCTGCTTCTGACTGCAATCAGAGTAATGGCGCCAAATGATGATCGACAATTAAGGCTGAAGTAATTGACAGACTGCTCAGAAATGTGTAGCCATATTGTCACAACAATTAAGTATGCTCAGCTAGCCAACGGTTTAGTATTTAGGAATATTTGCCTGAGCTGGTGGTAGTCGGGTTCCTATGCTCGGGCCAGCGTAAGACCCCACCCATAGAGTAAACATACATGTTACATTGTGGTATTTTTGTCATCATGACAGTTCTACAGCCACCTAACTCTGACAAAAATATCACCAGTAGCTGTTCAAGACGATATACGTCTATATATATATATCAGAAATCATGCCAAGTCTACCCGAAATTGAACATTATCCACATCGGCCTGGCTCTGGTTGCCGCTGGTCAATGTCACTCCAACACAGATTCAATCTTGCTGCATTCAACTAACATAGAGATCTTTGAAGCTGGTATATCTTGCCTCCTGATCTACACTTGAATAACCTTTTCATTACATTAATATATATGAGCATGTACAATTATGAAAGGGTCAAGTTGCTTGAATTGATGTATTCCCCTTTAATCTCATTCCTGGCTGAATGTGGCTCTCAATGGCCGTCAATTACAACTGATGTATTTTGTTTGCAGTGAAAGATGAAAAGGTTTGTGATGTTTGAGTGATCGCATGACCACTTCATATGTTCTGTATCAGTTGACCTTCAAACGATCAATGGAACAGGTAGTGGGGGGATATGGGGATCACACAACTGTTTTGTAACAAATTCACCCTTATCCCAGTCATTCAGTCAAACCTGTGTCAAGAGAGCACTGGGCTGCCAACCACTGGGTCCTGGGTTCGAATCCAGCCCATGTTGGAAGGTTGCTCCATCATTCGCCTCATTGCCTTGGCACCTGCCTGTCCTGATCACCCCTATCTGGTGCTGAAATATGGGATGTAATCATGTAAAGCCTGACTCACCCAAGCATCCCTGGTGTAAGCAATCACCCACGAACACATGGTCGTTTAACAGGGTAGCAAAAACAATTAATGAAAATTCAGTCTGGAAGTGGCTGTTTACAGCAGGTGACTATTCTTACATTCAAAATATTTACACCACCCCTTTTTCATCATCACTAGCTACTCCCCTCCAAACATAATCTTAGCTACTCCCCAGTAGACACCTTGGAATCCATTGACCTGGCCTGCACCCCAGTTCGGCGCCCTCTCACTGATTTTTGCCTGTTCTTAAGCAAATTAAGGCTCCACTAGAATGAGTTGGAATGAACGCGTTAAAATTTAATTGAAGCCGAGAAGAGCTTTGCCAGGGATTGCACTAGATTGGCTACTGAGGCCTTAATTTACTCTTGTCAGATAAACATAGGTCATTGACTAGGCAGTGGTTTACCCTTTACAGTCCCATAATACATGCAGTCATATTTGTATTTAGCTTTCAATCAAGATAATTGATAAATGTGGCCATTTAATATCATAGACTTAGTAACTAAACTCTAGAGGTAGGTAGGTAGTGTTATTGTTTAAGGCCTCATCAGCACCTGTGTGGGCTATGTAGAGGCTCTCTAGGGTAAGATTGATCATCCATAGTTGGTAGTAGAAACCAGAAGCATGCAAAAAATCAATAAGTGTCTGCGTTGGATAGCTGGAGCAGCTTTTGCAATGCGCACTGTCCTGCTTTAGCCACTGGGGATAGAGGACTTCACCCCAAGTGTTTCCACCCTCGCCGCGTGGAGGCCCAGGACCTTCGAGGGCAAAAACTGATATCTTTGTAGCACGTTTCCTGAGACATTCCCTTGGTATGTGGTCTCAGGTCGTAAAGCCACAGAAATCTGCATAGCAAATGTCCCAGATGGCAATCCCCTTTTTAGGGGTATGCAAATTATACGATTCATGTGATGATTAAATTGAATCCACTATACGTCTTACTGGCCCACTTTAGCAAGTACAAAAGATCAGAAGACACCGCATAAAGCTGTAACAGGGACTCCGGGGTCCATTTTTCAGTTGATGTAGGGCATTAGGCTGGGAGTGTGCACCCTTAGGCATTTGTAATCATATGTAGATCACCTGTCAGCAAATGCTGACAAGGATTACAGCAAAAAATAGACACGGTGTCGAAGGCGGGAGGCGCCAAATGGAAAACATTTGTTGTGTGTGGTGTGCATCAGATATTGAGATGTGATGGGAGCCATGACGCCTCAAGACGTCACCACAACGTCACCACAACGTCACCACAACGTAGATTGATGGTCGTTGCTCGGATGAAAGAACACGCATCCTGCTTTATTTGAGAGGGTAATAAGAGGCCACAGGGGGCTCTAGATTATCACCCCAGACATCACCAGTCTCCCGAGCCAATTGGTGCCCTGGCTTAATCACAAATTCGCCGCAAACCACCCCAGCCGACACCAAGGACAGCATAGCAAGTCACATGACAGTGTCACAACAAGCTAGCGTCTAGGCACCACACATTATGTATTGACTCGAGTACGTCAAAGATTTTAGAGTTTCTCGTGTGAAACGCCTTTCCATTAAAGCCCATTGGCTTCATTGCTCGATCCTATTAATTTCAATTCTGCACCTAATTTTGATTGGGCTACTCATTAATTTTCTACTACGCGAAGGTTTCTCTCCACTTTGTAGCCAGTGCAGACGACAAAAATGACGTCATCAAGAAAAAGTTGTAGACAGATCCATTTTAGCAATTGACCGCGGATTCTTCTAGAATGAAGTTTGAAATTTGAGTGGTTCCGAAATACATTGCTTTCTGATAATCATCGCTCATTGATACAGAAGGCAGCTGTGTTTTTGTAAATAAGTTTTTCATTAGAGCATGATTGCGTATCGTCTGCAGATTGACATAGCAGAACACGGTCGGCATGGTAACGATCTTAATGGAATGTGCAAAAATCAGGAGAACAGCGAGAAAATCTGGAAAACAATCAAGAGTTTTAGAATGGGCTGATGAGCTTGTTAAGATAATTCGGCTGCGAGCGGAGTATCCAGGCATCCTTGTCAGTTGTTAAGCCGCCAAATTTTCCGCCTTCTGCTGCAGGTTTCCCGCCAGTTTTGACGCAATATCTTCATCGCTCTTTTCCATCAGCCACAATTTGTTGAACAAGTTTGTCTGATTGCCTCTTCCTAATGCTGTAAACCCAGTCAGCAACGTGGTCATTTTAATCAAGCCAGCCATTTACCATATTTGACCAATTATCTGAACATTCTGGAAAAGTTAGTCCTATTTCTGGCTGAAAACTAAACGACAGCAAATCATTTATCGCAACTGCTTTAGGAAGACTGATTAGCCAAATGTACTTGTCCTAAACACCCATTTTTAGTGCCAATGAAAGTTGGTTACTAAATTATTTACAGAGAGAACTAATGTCAATAATTTGGCTAGACCACATATTGCGTCAGACTAACGTAATTTACAGGTAAGCCTGGAAGGCAACTGACAGAGTAAATGTTATGAATATCATTATTTTTGGATGAGTTATGATGTCGAAAAGTTCAAAGTGGACAAAAATACATAATGTATAAATTTAACACAAAGTTCACATATTACTTAAATAATTATGGACCACATGAGTGTGTCCTTCACTTGCCTCACCATAGACACACTGTTCGAGGTACTACCAATTTAATCTTTAATGGTCCCATAACACAAAGCAGACAAGTGCTTATATTTGACCAGTAAAAACCACCAGTCTATTTCTACACCTGTAATTGCTAGTATGATATGATATCTTCATCCTGCTTGCATTCACTTATGTTTTGTAGTTTAAAAAATTTGCTGGCTCGTTCTTTTATGTGTTTATCAGGCATACATCGTCACGAAAAGCTGCCAAGTGGTAAAGTTTTCAATGTTATCAAAATAAACATGCAACAGTCATGAACGATTTCAACCGTATTCAAATTATGCATCCATGAAGATGGTTTAGATCATAGAAGGTATATAATTCTCTGAGATTGAGTGACTGATTTCAAAGACTGCACGTCTATCTACAAGAAACCTCGTTATTGAGACCACACACACACCCTTGGTATAAAATTGACATCGAATGAATGTGCTTCTAACGGGGATGCATGTAAATGCAACATAATTGTAATGGTTTTAACACAGGATAAATTCAACAAAATTAAATACAATTTGTGTATATTTGTGAACAGAATGCCTCTCTATAGACTCAAGAGTTACTGAGGTGCGAACTGCAAATTGAAGCATCACCAACGTGTACTCGGGATGATGCCAATGCAACATCCCTGCTGCTGAGGAGAGCAACAGATGAAGGCAAGGGATTATCAGCAACACAGCAGCCGCAGCAGCATCACCATGATGAGGAGATACAGTTGCTTGGCTTCGGAGGTTGCTCTTATGCGTCCCTTTAACTGATGCAGATTCTGCTGCTGCTGCTGAAGCTGATGAGGTTGCCCAGATGCTCTACACAGGCAACGGGCCCTTTAACACAGCTGACCATATAATGACAAACATTATCTCCATGGGACCTGCTTTCTCTCCCCCACTTTGCTTCTCTTTAAATATGCACAACTAAGTCTTTAGCTGTGTTTGGTGTGAATACATTGCTTGCTCAATCGATAATTGTTTTGTGCTCGCATAGCATTTTAAGCTAATGGTACAACATGTGCATCAAAGGGATAGTTTAAGTAACTTTCAAACGTCCCTACATATAAATTGTAGCACCACCATCTTCTAACTCTTTTAGTCTAGCTAAAAGTCACATTTAGGTGCCTATGAAGTATGAATTGGTACTACGGCAGATTAATTCTTTTGTGTCCTACAACAGGCTTTGTGGTCATATGAACTGCATGGGTGAAGTGTTTTTATGGAAGATGATTGTGTTTCCGTGTTTGTACGCATGCGCATTGTGCAGCAGCAGCAGCAGCTGTGACGTCACAAACGTGATGTGTTAAAGTGTTACTAAACGATGTTTCCTTTCAGAATTTATCGGCAGTTTGTGAAATTCTCTTAGCGGTGGTCTGTCACATGGAGCTAAGCATGTGGACTCCAGTTTTCTGCATGGTTCTATGATCAATGGCCAACCCCCACAGACTGACAATATGAAAGGGAATTGTGCTGAACACGTGTCCCTTACAACAATTGCCTGTCTTTCTTTTCATCTCTGTGCATGAGAAGCCGTTATTAGTCGCCTTGCAACTGTCTGAGTGATGTGTAGGTCAAATGACTGACCTCTTTCAGTTTGACAGATGTTCATAAAGGTGTTGCAGTTGAAATAGCATGATGATTGTTAATGTATGTTTTGACTTTGCATCTTGTGGTAGCTTATAAGAGCACTGAAAGATAACCCTACAATACAACTTGTGCATTGAAGTAACTTTCAAACGTCCCTACATATAAATTGTAGCACCACCATCTTCTAACTCTTTTAGTCTAGCTAAAAGTCACATTTAGGTGCCTATGAAGTATAAATTGGTACTATGGCAGATTAATTTGTTTGTGTCCAACAACAGGCTTTGTGGTCATATGAACTGCTTACGGTGTACACTTTCCCCAACTTAGAAGTGTGTGATTTTGGTAGCGCTCTGCGTGGATTTGGACGCCATAACCTAGGTTGGTAGCCTAATTGCAGGGATGAGGAATTCAGTGCTCTTATAACTACAATTGCATCATACTTAATCTTCTTATTTCAGTGGATTTTGACTGACAAGCATATAAGTAACTTGTGAGTCTGGTACCATTCAGGCCTTGCAACGATTGTTCGCATGACTTTTTTTCATAGCATGACTGACAGCGCACGCTTTCTTCCTTCCTTCCCACAGCGCGTCACTCAGGCAGCGCAGCGCACCACCAACAGCCACAGCGGGCAAGGCGCACATTTTACCACCCCTTCCATGGGTCCGCTGGCTCCTTGTCCTACCACACCGCCTACCTCCTGGGCTCCATGTCCCGACGCCGTCCTGCATTCGTGGGCAAGCGGACCATGCCCACCACCAAGTACATCGATGATGACGATCCCATGGAAGATGCTGTAGGCGCCCTAGGGCCCCGCGATGCTTCATTCTTACTGCTTTTAGTCAAAGAACTTCAGCGGATGCAGCATCTATCCGCCACAGATGATCCAGACTCCTATAACAATTTGCATTTTGTTCGCAAGCGACGCGCTGCTGATACTTCCTCCTCTTCCTCTTCCTCATCTCTAGTCAGTAGTAGTAGAACTAGTTCAACTGGGCATCACTCAGCACTTGAACCCTTGTTTTTAGGTGGGCAAAATGCCGCAGCACCCGGCTTCATAGGCGATGACAAACGCGCTGCACACAGGTTTGTAGGTAAGAGGGACTCAGAGAAGCGTCGCTTGTTCGTTGGCAAACGAGATGATGATGATCTTGATTTTGATGAGGAGAAAAGAGCGCACATGTTTGTTGGCAAAAGAGAAGATGACAAAAGAGCAGCGCACAGATTTGTAGGCAAGCGCGAGGAAGAAAAAAGACGTTTGTTTGTAGGCAAACGTGATGAAGACAAACGCAACAGGATGTTCGTTGGTAAAAGGTCAGATTTCGACGACAACGATTTGGACTATGATGAAAAGCGCAGGTATTTTATTGGAAAACGCGATGGCATATCCCGTGATATCCGACGACTCTGGATAGGCAAGCGAGACGGATATGATTACAAGAGACCTCACAACTTTGTGGGGAAAAGAAGTCATATGTTTGTTGGTAAGAGAGATGACTTTGATCTTGCTGAGGACAAACGCCGCATGTTCATTGGCAAGCGAATGTATGATGGTTTGGAGGACTATGATGACAAAAGGGCACATATGTTTGTCGGTAAAAGGCGCCACATGTTTGTGGGCAAACGTTACATGGATGACCTTGAGGAAGAGGAGTCCAAGAGACGCCAGATGTTCATTGGAAAGAGAAATCGCATGTTTTTCGGCAAGCGAGATGATGAGTTAGATCAAGATGAGCTGAACTTAGCAAAGCGACGACAGTTGTACATAGGTAAAAAGTTTGCTGCTGACCCTGTAGAGGAGGATACCAGTGACCTAGAGGAAGCAGAAGCAAAGCGCCGCCACATGTTCATAGGCAAGCGCTCTGCGGAGGTGCGCCAACCAGCTGACGCGCGGTCATCAGTGAGATCGCAGTGATCTGACGCTTCACTCTGTGCGCAATAAGCAATTCCCGTGATACCAGGCAAGTAAATTACTTAGAAAAAATGCGTCCTTCACCCTCACTTTGAATCACAGTCATATTTTTCCAGCATTAGTTTCCCAAGATATTTATTTTTACAATATACCACATTGTAGTTTTTACTCCAGAGCATGGATGGTGTTTCTTCATATTTTGTCCTTGCGCATTTTGTGTTTCATTATACCTCTTCTAATGGTAGCACGCATGCATTTTCCTAATTGTCCAATTTGCATGACCTGACCTTGACCTCTGACCTCAATTGTTAATGTCACTTTTTCTGTGCATGCCTTGGGCACAGCGTTAACCATGTAGCACTTTTTTCCTCCTGTTTACCTACCATTTAATGGTGCATTTTATTGATTTTGCTGTCTTTTACAGACATTAAGCTTATGATTCAGAGTCATTAATATTACTGCGCATTCTAGTTTTTCACTTGTGTACGTTCAGGCGATTTGCATTAAATTTCAAAATAATCAATCATATATCAGCCGCGGATATAAACTGTAAATTATATAAATCATCAAAATTGAAATGTTCCCTGACATGTACTTGAATATTTCATTCCACTTTTTGCAGAGATTCCTGGAGACTATAAGAAACATTTCACAAATTATGTGGCTAAGAGATTTTCGGAATTTGTTGGCGGCAAACGATTCTCAGAGTTCCTCGGTGGCAAGAAACGTTTTTCTGAGTTTCTCGGTGGAAAGAAGAGGTCCGAATTCCTTGGTGGCAAAAAGAGATCAGACGAAGACTACCCACTGGAAGAAATGCAAGAAAAACGTTTCTCAGAATTCCTCGGAGGCAAGAAAAGATTCTCAGAATTTCTGGGTGGCAAACGCTCAGCTGAGTTCCTCGGTGGAAAAAAGAGGTTTTCAGAATTTCTCGGAGGCAAGAAACGATTCTCGGAATTCCTTGGAGGAAAACGCTCATCAGGAATTTACGACAGTGTGCCCCGTTCCGAACGCTCTGTCGATGCCATGTTGAAAAGAGACTTTGACTTTCTGGGTGGCCGTTGACAAACTTTATGAAAAACAAATCGGAAGAATTGATTAAAATTAATCAAATTAATGACATTTATGGCACGTCTATTGACTGAAAAACAAACCCAAAAAAATTGAGAAAATCGTCTCAGCCAGATAAAATCACTGTTAATTGTACATAAAATTGTACAATATCAATCTCGCATGTAAAAAAACCCATACAAACATTAAAACTATGTTGTTCTATATGCATGTAAGATGTTATAGATTTTATGCAACGACTTGTAAAGTATATTGTGTTTGTTGAGACAGCAACATGGTAAAATATTTTCGATATAGAGATCTTTACCATTAAAAGGGATTTTTTCGTATTTAACTGTTGCATCTTCAGTACAGAAAAGAGTGGTTGATTTGTTTGAGCAAGAGAACAGCTTGAGTGACAAGCATTAAAGGTAGTGTAATTTTAAAGTTTTGTCATACATTTGTACATATATATACATATGTATATAGGCATATATTAAACAAAGCAACGAAGTAGGAGTCAATTGGACAGCCAACAGGAAGACACAACTGCATAAGAAATATCCAAGGAGAACAAAGTTTTCAAAAAAGTTAGTTAAGAATACCAGATTTACGTCAATGCATAAACATCCTTCATACAGAACTTTACCTCATAAGTTCTTTGTCAGAAATCTCCTTAAATTATCTTTGGTACCAAAAGCCACAAGTATCTAAAAAAAAACATCAGACCAACATTAAAAAAATAAAGTATGTGAAATGTCAATTTGTAGCACATCAAATGAATGCCATAAACTTGCTTGCATTTGACATTTGTTGTTGCAGTGACAAATATATAAAGTTCAACCTTTTATACAACATGTGACAAATATATATAAATTTCAACCTTTTAAACAACATGGCATGAGTTAAGAAAGAATTATGCAAGCAAGCACCACACTCACACATACTCATACCTTAAGAGAGAAAAAAGGAAGTGCTTTCCTCTCTTCTCGACACCAGCCAATCAGATCACCTGTTATAGATCATGGGTGTGGGGTCAATGACCTTGCCTTGGTTTTGTTGACACTGTCCAGATAAATATTTCATTACCGTTACTTGGTGACATTACAATTTGTCAGTGAACATTAATAAGAAAGTCGGGTAGATTTCAGTTATATTTAGCTCAGCTCCAGTGAAAAAGCAGCCAAAAAGTGCACCAATCCAACAAATAAACTAGAAGCGGCACGGAGACAAACAACTTTTTTTTTCTCTTTTTTTTACAGACTGAGAGTATGGAATAAAAGTCTATTTGAAATCTCTATAGGATTAAAATTGGACTGAAATCTGATTTTCTGCCAAAAGCTTGGATGTTGCAATTAGATTTACACCTGAAAATTGTATCACCACAAATTATTTACAAGTGTTACATCTGCACATGTGCTGAATGCTGCTGAGACAAACTGTAGATTGGCTTATCATGACATGTCTGCGGCTCTATGACAAGAGAGAAAAAATATGACACCTAAATGCACGCGGACATCAATTAGAATCATACCATTGTCATGCTCAAGACTCTAGACTTGCAACAGTTTATTTGTCTGTTATGTGACAAATGTACATATATAGAACATATATTAATGCAGATAACCTACTTAAAAAGAACATGATCACAACAGACCAGGAGGATAGCCCTAAGACCATACCTTGGTGGCTATCGAGCCAACCTCCATGCTTGCTTTTGATACAACTACTTTACAACCAAATTCCTAGACTTGGATACACCCCCTCCCCTAATGGCAGATGACATCATTAGAATAAAGGACTCCCATTGGATGAAGCAGTCCAATGGTATTCCTGATTTCAATGACAACATCTGGTGTTTTGTTTCCATGTCAATGAATTGGAAATGTTAATCCAAATAAGACATAAAACCCAATTGAACATGACTTACAAAACAATTAATGATTCACCATCTAACAAATTTCCAATATAAACCAAACATGTCATCAACAAGCACAAAATCTCAAATTCAGGCAAATTCAGGCAAAAATGTGAAGAATCAATCAAGAATCCAATATGACGGCCAAGTCTCTCAGTCACTGAACCTCGTCTTTGTACCAAACTACCTAAGATAAATCGAGCCCTGAGTTATACCAATGATGGTTTTAAACTAAAACTGAGAAGTCCTTTTTTTTTTTTCGACTAGCTATGAACTGCAGGAATTATTTCATTGAAGCGCCAATGAAGAAATAATTTCAGACACTAGCTCCAAATCATTCATTCTGCGGACAATGCACAACTTCTGCTATATGATGCACTGAACAGAACTGTCTGGCTATAGCTGGCTACTCAAAGCCGGATCTAAAAATACATATTTAATAATGAAACATCAGATACATTTCTGACATTTACCGAGATTTATATCTTTCAGGTGTAAGCCGACTATAAGCTAGCAGTAGACAGAGGTGGCTAGCCTTAGCTACAGCCAGACACTATTAAAAAAGATTGTCTGTTTCAGACAAATGATTGTTTCACTGGTGTCCATCCAAAATTTAAAATCAGCCAAGATATTGTTTGTCCTTACACAATGATTGTATATATCGAGCGATGATGTTTGTTAGCTTACACATTCAATGTCTAAGGCCAAACAAAATCTTGGCTGCATTTAAACAAAATTGTGGACACAGTGAGACAAACATTTGTCTGAAACACAATCTTTTCTAAGTGTAGGTGAAACAATAGCTCTCTGAAAAACATATATGGACATTAAATATCTTAAGGTGTATGGCAAGGATCTTAATTTCTCCAATGTACTTCAATTTAAACGCATCACAAAAAAATGAGATAGCCCATTCAATGAAGTTTTGGCATATGTATGCTTGAAGGGAATAAGTTTCTTCAAGACTATGCTAGTGTTTTCTAGCATGTTTTGAAATTTTCAAATGAGAGTCTACAATGGTCATGAGGAGGATCTTAACATCGCAGGACGATTCGGCTACTAGAGAAACGGCGCCGTTAGAGCAGCAGGGACAATCAAGATGACATTACGGTCTTCTTTGAGAAAGGATGAAAGGACGATTTGGGGAGAGGTCATAAAGGCACAATGAGTGTAAAGTCATTTCGGCATCTTAGATGTTGCAATTCAGTGGCCATTATCGAGCCTGTTTCTCTTGTGGGCGAAATTACTTGATGCCCAGTTGACACTCAGTAAGATCCCATCTAACAACACTATAAGTAGGGGCCACAATAAATTTCCATATGTTTTTTTCGTTCGTAACAGCTTGGAGGAGCACAAAATGGACAGAAATGTCCATAGTCATTTTATTCCACAGAAGTGTTTTTATGAGCTAAAATGTTGCACTGCTCCTAGTTATTGGAAAAACATGTCAGAGTGACAGGAGAACATTTATTTTAAATCTAAAACACCACAATAAGGCTTTGAGCACTAACTCGAAAAGAAATACAAAGAATAATTGCTGATTTCAAAGATAGAAAAACACCTGGTCATGATGGAATGTCAAATAAATTTATTAAGCACTGCTATAGCCCTATGCCTCTGGTTCAATGCAACCAGATATTAAAAACCAGGAAATATCCAGATGCCCTTAAAACAGGCAAGGTAATTTCAATTCACAAGAGAAAAAATACTGATGATCCAAATAATTATAGACCTATTACTTATTAAGTGGTATAAACGAAGTAAGAGAAAAACCTATTTACAAAGAGTGTGCACTTTCTTAGAAAAGCAAACAATTCTTAATGTCAGTTGGAGTTAGAAAAAACCACTCAACACCATTGGCATTGGTCAATGTAATACCCTGACAGCATTCCAATTCGTCATTTCTATTTCGGCCGCCATTGGTACAACGTCATTTCTATATCGCCGACCTCGTGCCGACATTGAAAAATTTAGAAAGCTATCTGGGTAGACACCATTCGCCAATCAATAGAAAATAAATTAATGACAATTGGACTATTTCTAGGTGTACCACAAGGGTCTATCTTAGGCCCAATTCTCTTCCTAGTCTATATTAATGACCTAAAAAATGCAACTGCATGCAAATAAATATGTTTGGGGATGACACAACTATCTTCTTATCAGGAAATAACCCACTAGAATTAAAACAAGAAGCATCTAACAAAGTGGTTCCAGGCAAATGATTTAATTGTGAATGACAGCAAAAGTAATTAGTGCATTTAAAATCATAAAGAATAAGGTCACAAACAAAGGAAAAATGCAATTGTACCATGCTTATTTTCTTCAAAGACTAACTATGGAATTGGAATTGATTATACAGCTGCTAAAAGACATTTAAAAGGGATTGACATTTTGCAACATAAGGCCTTAAAAACACTCCTTGATCTTGATCCACTAACCTCCTCAACATCCTTACATAACAAATATAAATATTAACTATCAAAGATCATTATGCCTTAATTATGACCAAAATAGTATACCAACATAAAATTAAAATATTGCCGCTCATATATGAAAACTATTTCCAAGAATTAGCAGATAACAATTATCCAAATACAAGAAATAGAATAAAATTAAAGTTGCCCAGAGTAAAAACAGAACAAGGCAAAAATAAATAAAAAAAATATCAGGGAGCATGCAGAACCATAGAGCTGTTATAAATTATTAATAATCGGAATTTTAAAAATAGTTCCAAATGCTATTCCAAATTATCAAAATTTTGCTTTTAACTACCATCTTTATAGCATAAAAATGACTTTATTCAACTCTGTTTCATTATAATTTCAATATCATTTTAATACACATGTAATTATTATCTCAATATCAAAATGTATTGTTGTAAATTCTCTATCTTTAATTTGTACCAGCTCGATAAGCATATATGCTTCTTCTGGTAAATAAAACTTACAATCAAACAAACGAACATTTGTCTGTCTTTATGAAATAATAGGTCTGTTGTTATAGTCAAAACTAAAGAATGTATTTTCTCAACGGCAATGACTAGCCTGCAGTTTAGTCAACCAAAGGCAGACATAATGATAGAGTGATAATACTTGGAGTCCACACCATGTAACACATTAACCCCATGGGTTTTTTTACTTGCCTCAGCATAGACACCGAGTACAAGGCACCACCAATTTAACATCTCATGCGACTGAAATTCAGCTGAGATAGAGCTCATGAAGAGTGCCCGAGCCAGGACTAAAACCACAGATGCATTCAACTGCCTTAAATTGCAATATCAAAAATACATGCGTGCATTGTCCATATAATGGCATGGGACTACATATATTAAATGAACTGTTGAAACATCTAGCTTTAACAAATCTGGTAAACAAACCAGGTACAAAGGCATCCATGGAAAAATTGACAGACAAATACAAATTGTATGTTTGTTTTTCGTTTTGAGCAAATTGACAAATTTTGTTTGGGTTTTTTCAAGAATGAGGTGGACACACATATCAGCAATTACAAATGCATTCATATAGGACACAATAACAAGCTAAGCAAAGATTTATTTATCCCAGGTTTAATTGTCATCAAAATATCATATTTCATCTATTCAACTTATTCATTCAGATTGATCGGTTTACAAGACATAAAGAATAATATTGTAATTTCATAAATATTATGTTGTTGTCCATGAGCTCCATAATTAATCTTTAATTGAAAGAATAATGTACCACCTAATTTATGAATATTTCTCAGAACATAAATTGATTCAGAAAAATGCACTCTACTGAACTGGCTGCAATTAAGTTAATAGAAAGAATTATTACCAGCATGGACTAAAATTAATAACCTATTGACATTTACCTTGACTTGTCCAAATCATTTGACTCATTAAATCACGACATATTACTCCAAAAACTTTCATATTATGGCATCAGAAACAAATCGTACAATCTATTAAAAAAAGTTATTTCTGTTATCGTGTGTTGATATAGATGGCATGCGTTCAAGCACTCTCAAAATAAACTGTAGAGTCCACCAAGGATCTATTCTGGGTCCTTTATTCTTCATAATCTACATAAACGATATAACAGGAGCAACTAAATATTTCTGTCCTATAATATATGCGGATGACACTACTCTGTCAGCCACACTGAATTCTTTTGGACATATAAATGAAACAGATATTGACATAAATATTGAATTAAATGCAATTAATGAATGGTTAAAATTAAATGACAAAATGTAAATAAAACTTAAGCTATAATATTCCATTCTTCCCAAAGAAATGTTATAATACCTAACTTATACGTAGAAAATATCAAATTAGAATTTATTGATAACTTCAGTTTCTTGGGTCTGATGCTCAATAAACATCTGAAATGGAATAACCATATTCACATGTTACCTAAAAAGGTCTCTAAAACTATCGGAATAATGACCAAATTAAAAAATATCCTACCTTGCGATATAATACGATATATTTATAACACATTAATACTACCTCATTTTAACCTTATATTTTGGGGTCGGCAATCTAAAAAATTACTAACTATACGAAAGAAAGCCATACGATTTATAGGAAAAACTAAATATAATTCCCATACTAGTCCAATATTCCAAACATTTAATGTTTTAAAGCTTCCAGATTTATGTACATTGCATGACTTGAAGTTCTATTTTAAATTAATTAATGATCTACTTCCTCATTATTTTCAATATTTTTCCTTTCTTTGGGAGGATGTATACAACAGGACAATGCTGGAATCTTTGTAAACCCATTGTCAGGCATGACTTTGCAAAAAATTGGCATTGCATATAGACTACCCAACAAAAACAAGAAAAGGAATCACAATTTCAAAGATCAAATAACAACCCATAGTTTAAATGGCTTCAAAACATACATTAGAAGACATTTTATCGATTCTTACGAAGAAGTTTGCCTTATTAAAAATTGCTACATCTGTGATCAAAATTGCTCCACTGAAAAGTCCTTGCCAAATGTCACTAATTTATCATGATATCAATGTATTTCAAAATGTATGTGCATATCATTCCATCAATCCAAATTTCAAAAATAATATGTCAAAATATAAGGTGGCCCCTCAAAAGCGACATATAATTGTCTTAGAGGCCTCTTTTGTAACGGACTTTCCCCATGGGGCTAGCAGAATTCTTTGCCATCGTCATATTTGAGCTTACTAACCACACATATTTTTGCACTTGTTTAACAAGCACTATAAATTTAAAAAAATAGGAAAAGGAACTAATTAGGAATGACTACAGAGGGACATGAACATCTGATTCTCAAATATTTAGCTACTAGCTGTAATTAAGGTACACTGTGCACTTGCATCCATACTGCGGCCAGATAAAATTCACTGAATTAATTGGAATGGATGTATTTGTTTGCTCTCAGTGGACAGCTGACATCATGATGTAAATAACTGAAGATGACAAAAACACTTTGACCAATCATGTGCTTTGTTAGGTTGTTTTATTGTATATAGTTACTCCTTTGATATCTGTTTTGTACACTTTGAATTTTTTACCAAGTTTTCCATGAAACTTGGAATCAGTTACAGCAAAATAAGGATTACAATAGGATTCACCATAAATCCATGAAAATGTCAACTTTTTATATACTTTTAAACCCACCGATGATACACGTAAAAAAAAAGAGAAAAAAAGTGGTGGTCTTGCTTTGCTGTCATTTCTTCCTATTAAAAAAGCAATCTTCTCAATTTCACACTTTTCTGAAGGTCTACCACAACCCACAAACACCTTAGGTCTCAAAAAAGATTCTCAATTAACCAGGATAACATATTGTGGAGGCAAATCAGGCTATCGTATCATATAATACTCCAACCATTGCATCTATGACAGTTTGGGCCTATTGTTAATACGACCAGCTGCCAAAGGCAGATGTAATGATGAGACGATAAGGCTTGGAGTCCAGTGTCAGTAAACACCATATTAGCTCATATTATACATTTATACTGTCTACTCCTAGCTTATGGTCGGCTCACTGAAAATATATAAACCTTGGCAAATGTAAGAAATTTATCTAATATATCATAAATATGTACTTTCAGATCCGGTTTTGAGTAGCCAGCTATAGCCAGACGGTTCCGTTTTGTGGCAGGTAGCATCGTATAGCAGAGGTTGTCTAGCTTTGTCTAGGTTCAATTTGACAGGCTGTTGTTAATGAAACTAACTTTACATGACTTTATGTTTGTCTAATGTTTGGTCATATGTTGGCCTAATGAAAAGCATAAGACAAAATCATGCAACACCATTTTAAAATTTCTTAATAAATTCTATCTCAAAATTTGTAACACCAACAACATCTTTTTAGACCTGTCATATTTCTAACAACAATTTGCTGCAGCTAAATATAAAGAATTCTGAAGAAAAAAAAAAACCTATGTCAACAAATATTCACTAAATCTGTCAATAGTCAGGGGATTTCTGCACGAAGAGCAACTACATAGCTTTTTAGCCATCAAATCTTCCACGCCGCAACCACGAATGCTTGCCTACAAGAAGTTAATTAAGGGATTTTAATTACAGCTTTAACTGATAGAATTCCAAACCATATTGAAATGAGCCATGAAGCAATTTAGACTATCACCGAATTAATGTGTCTTCCTATGTGCTTCATTGCATCATTCGTCAATTTACCAACTGAATTTGGCATTAGTACGTTATTGTCAATCTGCAATCAATTACATAAGAAATATTTCCTATAATTACCTGATAATTTCCCCATTTCTGAAGCAACTTAAAACTCCTAATTTGTGCTACAGTAGAATATAAATTCATGTTCGTGTGTTCTTGTTCTTTTTTTTATAAATTATTTCCTAGTTTTTTCTTATTTTTCTTATTTTTTTATTATTATGTCAAACCCTAACTTTGTAACCCTTAAAATCATCTCCCAATTAACTTCAAGTTTCCTCATATTGCATAATAGATGTCATGGTTACTGAAAAGCGGCAGGAATTACAATAGTGAATATAGCAAACTTTAATTCAATTGTTTAATTTAAGTGATTTTAATAATTGTTTCAATTAAGTGATTTTAATTCAATTGTCTCATTTAAGTGATTTTAATTCAATTGTTTCATTTAAGTGATTTTAATTCAATTGTTTCATTTAAGTGATTTTAATTCAATTGTTTCATTTAAGTGATTTTAATTCAATTGTTTCAATTAAGTGATTTAATTCAATTGTTTCAATTAAGTGATTTTAATTCAATTGTCTCATTTAAGTGATTTTAATTCAATTGTTTCATTTAAGTGATTTTAATTCAATTGTTTCATTTAAGTGATTTTAATTCAATTGTTTCATTTAAGTGATTTTAATTTAATTGTTTCATTTAAGTGATTTCAATTCAATTGTTTCATTTAAGTGATTTTATCAGAGCACTTTCTGCCATTACGATTTTGTGCTACTCCTTGTCATTTATGGGAAACTATGACTGAAAAACCATTTATTTTGTCCAGCAATAGGAACAATTAATAGAAAGGAAAAGGATCTCAAAAACAGTATTATCTGTGCACATTACTAATTTCCATAATGCTTTCGATGGCACGTCGCCCTAATTGCAGCTCTCTTGTCAATTGATCCATTTCACACTTCCGGTCACGTGCTATGATTAGCGAATCAGATGCAGAGGCAGTTTAAGATGGTCTCCGTGTCAATTTTAGGATAATTTGACAATGGGGGAGGTTTTAGGGCACCTGGGCCACCTATAATGATATTGATCACTTGTGGGTCAGTTGGTCCATTTGGTGCAAGATTAGTGCGACAATAATACGATAAAATTAAAGACATCACACAAACAAACAAGTAAAATTGGGCAAAGTTTATTAAAATTAATAACTATACAATTAATGATGGGCGCGCCAACAAGCTTGAACAAAACGCTTGCATAATAATGTCATAAAAACAATTATCAAATAACATAGATAAAACTCTTCCAAGTTGGCAAGATATGCATTTGATTAAAATCAGATAAAAATGGTGAAGGAGGGGTGGAGGGTGGAGATTAAAACAAGCCACAAGTGATGCTAACACTGCTGCTGCTGCTGCAAACGCACTGACACGGGGTGAAACTTTCACCCCAAAGATGGGGTGATCAGCTGGTGATGCTAATCTGCATAGATAAGCAGTGACGCGCTCGTGGGCATCTTTAAAGACTATTAATATAAATATTAAATAAACCTTAATAGTGGAATGGGAGACCAACGTAGTTTCGCAGGCTTCTCGTGGGATGAGAGAAAATTATTAGGCCTATATTGCATTCAACTGTTTCCACTATTCAAATATTTTTCTAATTTTCTAAATCCCACAAACTATGCCTCAACTCACCTATATTATGTACCTGTCATTGTATGGTATAGGCTTCAGCTGTCAAACATAATTATTCTGAAGCCAGCCAACATATTTTACACTGTCCAATATGCTTGCCATACAAATTGCAGCAAAGTGTACAATTACTTATATTCCCCAATGATATTCTTGTCCACTACATGTCTTCATTCATGCCACATGACTGGCCAATATTTTGTATTGGACTGAAAGTTTAATGGACAGGAAATGTTATACTGGATAGGAAAAAGTGAGGCCTATATTGGACAATATGACATCATCACAATTGTTTTGAGGATTGTCAAAGGTCCAATATGACTTTTCCTGTCCTATTTAACTTTCAATACACAATATAACAAAACCAGCCAAATTGAACCCAGACAACGATAGACAACTTCTGCTATACGAGGCTACCTGCCACTAAACGGAACTGTCTGGGTATATATAGCTGGCTACTAAAAGCCAGATCTAAAAGTACGTTTTTAGGAAATATTAGATCAATTTGTTACATTTTCCGAGGTTTATATTTTTCAGTGGTGGTAGGTGTAAGCCGACTATAAGCCAGGATTAGACAGAAGCCAGTGGCTTTGGGCACTTATAGCGACAGCCAGGAATAGGTTGCTACAGCTGTCTGGAGTCGACTGTATTCTATGAAACTACATGTACATCAGTGATTGTTTTAGTTATAATGTAACAATGACACTAAGGCAGCTACTTTAATAAGGACCCTGATTTAATTTATATTTAATTTTGTAGTTTCAGGAGGATCCATTTCATATTTACCAAACAACATCGTCTTTTAGCCCTTTAGAGTACCTAGCATTTCAGTGGTTTCACAGTGAGTTGGGTATGCACTGAAAATAACCATGCCAAAGTCCTCATGCGATGTCATCAATAAAAGCCACTGAATATGCCCAACTACCCAAAAGATTTGATCAACGGAGAGATCATCCCAATATGTTGATTACTGTGTTTTATTATCATTTAGGGTTGTGTGTGTGTGATTAGGGCTTATGTCCTGCATTTCTGCACCTGATGGGCTAATTAGGACAGGCAGGGACCATGGCAATGAGTTGAGGGATGAAACAGCCATCCAACTTAGGCTCGACCGGGAATTGAACCCGGGACCCAGCGGTTGGAAGCCCAGAGCGCTACCTCTGAACTATGCCCCCGCCCCCTATCATTGAGGGTTGGTTGGAGGTATTCAATGGCCTTTCACAGCTTAAATCTACAAACTATAATAACCAATATGATGGGAAAGAGGCGCTTTGAAAGACTTAAACAATTTCGTTGTTTGCCAATGTAACCACTTTTCTGCTAGGCACGTAAGACAAGTTTTTGCTCTGGAGGGTGCGGCCAAAAAACTTGCACCAGGCATCTTCTCTTTCAGGATAGCCCTAGGTTACTCAAATGCTTAAGAGGTCTTTTTAAGGTATGACAATACATATTGCAGAAGTCAGATTTCTGTCTGCTTGTATGGTGTCTCTAGTTGGAGAAAGGTTTACAAATAACCTCCGAAGACACAGAAAATACAATTTGCACAGAATCCTCCCTTCAGTGTTTTCTATACATGCATATATATAGCTGCCAGTTTTGGTCCAGCAAGGTCATCAAATAGAAAAAGAGAAATATGGCATTCCAGAGGGACTATTTGAATCTCCAACTAATCTAGAAATGATCGCATGATATTCAGGAGGATGGGCCAGTTAATTCGACCGAGAAGACAAAAAATTGACCTGAACCCAAGATGGCACTCTCTGCCTCAAAGGTGTCAATACTCTCTCTTCTTATTAAACATGAATCTATTTACTATTTAAGGGACGAAGGTCAAGACAGGTGTCTGTAACACATCTGAATGATTAGCAAAGGCCGAGGTGAAAATGACCCAAAGGTGTGATGAGCGTGCTATATTTAGATCTATATTATCTATTAATAAAGATAATTTAGGACTATCATTACTTTCATGTGTTGATTGCAGCTGCATGCGATCTCTGTCAATTGAGGTAATAACAAAAGAGGTAGCAGTAGCTGCTGGTGCAACTACTTTGGCCGCACCTTGTTGACAAGGTTTGAATTATTGGGAGCGCCCAATGCATTATTTTCAATCAGTTAATCCAGCAAACACCTTTGAATACCTAAGAAAGTAAATAAAAGATATATACTGTATAGATCAAGTGACAAATTAAAACAGAATTTCCCCAAAATATTTATCTCACATTTACTAAGTATATTACTCATAAACTATAATTAGATATTTTTCAGTTGTACAATCATTGATATTTGTGGGGGTTAAAAACTTTTTCCTCATTTTTGCATCTTTTGACATTTTGCTCTCATGATGGGATTTATATTTAAAGGATATCAAAATAAAACTAAAAAATTTGCCCTAGTTGGTGAAGTCAAATGATTGTTCGGTGACATGAATTTTGCTAGCGAAGTAGAAATGTGAAAATTTACAAAAATTGTCCAACACTAACTATTGTTCCACCACAAAATTAGGCATCTTAAAGCTGAATTAGTTGGTTTTTATTTGGTCGTAAATGTTTATCCTAATGTTTTAAGCTGCTGTTCCTTTCGGTTTTGATCTCAAATAGTGATTTACACCGATTAGTGGTAGTATCCTGTAAAATTCATGTATTGTGTTTTACCACGTATGCTACAGTCTCTGTATGCTTTAACTACATCGATTTTGTTTCTTTTCATCGCTTCGGTATCATAACGTGTGCTTGGTAAATTTTCGGTTCGTTCTAAATTAAAAACTGTCAAAGGTGATAACCGAATTTAAATTTCTACTTGCTCATCTAATGTAAAAGTGCTGCTGTAGACAAAGATTTGAGGGTGGGTGTGTGGGTGAGACCAGCTTTACGTCCCATATTTTTGCACCAGATAGGGCTGATCAGGACAGGCAGGTGCCAAGGCAATGAGGAGAATAATGAAGCAACCTTCTAACGTGGGCTGTATTCCAATTCAGTACCCAGTGGTTGGCAGCCAAGCGCGCTACCACTTTTGAGTAAACTTTCTTAGCATGGGATCATCACAATTTACAAAAATATCTCATGTGATTGTGAATGGCTTCAGCGTAGAGACATCCATTAAAAGTAACTTGACCACGAATCGAACCCTTTACCCTGTATGTAGCTCAGAGGTAGTGCTCTGGGCTTCCAACCGCTGGGTCCCAGGTTCGATTCCTGGTAAAACCTAAGTTGGATGGCTGTTTCATCCTTGGTCTCATTGCCATGGTCTCTGCCTGTCCCAATTAGCCCAACTGGTGCAGAAATACAGGACGTAAAGCCCTAACCACACACACACCCTCTATAAGATGTTCGTGAGCGGAAGTGTCTTTACCACAAGGGCACCAGTTATTGACATTTCCTTGAACTTCAATTGTAACCTAATAAACAACAAGAGAATACATTGATAACATTAGAAATAATTTATTACCACATGTGCAGTTGAGAGATATTGAGTTACAAAACCGAAGGACTGCAAATTAAATTTGCATAAGTTGCACCATCCCAACACCCCCCCGTTTCCATGGCAACCCAAGAAATTATTTCAATATTTCATAACAATTATTTCATGTAACAGCACACAATTCCAAGCTTTATTTTTTGGCAGAATAATAGAATATTGTAACACCAGCTGTTAACAAGAACAATTACCCATTAAATAAAATACAAATTAGAAATTACCCTTATATAATAATACACTGTTAATATAACCATATTACTGGTTCACATGGTAAACACATTTTGCATACAGTTTTCCTATCTATACTAACATAAAAAGGGACAATATAATCACACATCAGAAGCAAATATTCTATTAAAATGTAAGTTTAAGGTGGTTGTCTCTGTTGACACACTATACCTGATTAATTCAAAATAATCCAACCAATCAGCTGGCAAGAAAATAAGATTAACGAGGACTAGACAAGTTGACACAATTTCACACAAGACCAAATCAGTATCCATAGCAACAGGTTTTAACAGTGATTTTCATAGGTGGCAGCGGAAAAACTATCGCTAGGTCAGAATAAACGAAACGGCCAATGGCAGCGCAGTAAATGGTGTCAGAACAAACGAATCAGCCAATCACGTCGTGCTAAATGATGTCACAGTAAATGACCAGCCAATCACGGCATGTTAAATGAGGTCACCTACTTAGACACAATTTGGATGGGGTTTTGTAATCAGTAATTCATGTTATAAAATAAGAAGTAATAAAGTTCATAATTAGTAAATAAAGACCTATATACAATTATCAAAAAAGGAAAAAGCGGCAATGCAGAAAATTATGAAAATATCTAAAACTGGAGAGTTATTTTCTCATGCATGAACCTACAGCATATTTTAATGTTATTTTATAACAAAGTGAATTTTATAAGTACATTATCGACTGAGTATCAGATTTTGTTTGACAGCTTGACATCTCATTACATAAACATTAGTACAAAATGCGATTCAATAAAATCAAATTACAAATTGTTCTTAAGTATTGATTGACAAGCATGATAATTTGCAGAGGAAAACAATAAGTCACATTATTTTTCCGACATTTAAAAAAAAAAAAAAAAGGCAGTATGACAATTCTTTCGAACGAAAGTTTCGGTTAACAAAAATAATTGTAAGTTCACATAATTTATTGCCAGGCATCATTTTTAGCGCACATTTAATCACAATAGAAGCTGATGTCGTGGTCCGGTTCTCGGTGTATTGCTGATAGATCTACTCAATGCATACAACACATTCACACACTGAGCCATTTATAATATCATTATTCCCACACAAATATATATATTACACAAGTTTACATTCAAGGACAAGATGAAACATTTTCAAGAACTTCAATACGAAATAAAAAATCACACAATATTTTAAAGTCGGCCGGCTGAACAGCAGCTTGGCACAAATCAGACAAATTTTACCTTCCATTACAAAAAATAAATCCCATACTTGAATATCAGTATGGTTCACATCTGAGATTATTATTACAACTATGAAAAAAAAAGAGAGGAAAAAAAATATGTCGGCGAACGACACAGAAGTTGAAAGAACAGCGTTGAATTTAAGGTCTCTAGATCAGCATGGCACATGTGACCTAGTTTTTAACAATCATAGATGTGTAATGGAGATCTTGCATGACGCTAAGCAATAATATGTAAGATATGTAAGTCAAGTACAGGGCAAAAGTTGTACGCGAAAAATTACATGAAAGGACGGCAGCATCGACGTATGTGCTGAGTTTGCCTTTTGCACATCGAAATGCCGCACGAGCTAAAAATGAGATATATAACCAAATATGTCAAGAAACTTATACATAAATATCAATAACTATCAAAATATTGAATGGATGCCTCATAATTATTGCATGATTAAATATGATATCTTTTTGGATGGCTTACATGCTTAAACAAACAATACATGGAATGCAATAGATCACAAAAAAGCACCTCTGCAATGCTCAACTTCCAATACCCATGAAATAATTAATTTAAAAAAAATCAAAAACTTTAGTTTGCACAACTTCCATCATTTGACACATGATTTTTTACAATATCCATTACAGTGTTTAATATCAACTAACTCGCCGTTCCAGGACAGTCGGTGTAATTTCAAAATGAACCGATCATAGATAAATACAACGTATGGATATATTTGAAAGCCGTCATCATCCGACAACGGTTACTCGGTCACATTGGTAACCAGACATAACACAATACAAAATGATGATGATGATCTGTCATAGAAGACAAAACAACAGCAAAAATGATGATAATTTTCAAGCTATACATCATATGTACACTGTACAATCATGTTAAATTATTCATCATCACAACAGAGCACGAGAGACCGGTTTATGGGCGGTGGGCTTGAACTTGTAGTACGGTGAAGAAGATCCAACGAACAGCATGGTGTTCCCCTTGAAGGTGAACCTGAAAAATGTAAGACGGATAATGTCAACAAAATGACCTTGAAACAAAAGAATTATTGTAGTCAAAGGTTAATCACACTTGAAGACAGGCTTATGACATATGAGAGAGAGGCAGCCAAAGATATACTACTTTTTTTTGGTATGGAATATTTCAGCGTGTGGATTTACTGGCGACAAATATTACAGCAAATTTCATTGACATGGAAACTAAACTCCCACAGGATATTATGAATTTATGACTCCCATTGGCTGAGAGACTAGATTTACCAATGGGAGTCTTTGATTCACATGACGTCATCTGGCGAGAATAGTTTCCAAGTCTATGAAATTTACTGTAACACGAAATGACATTTAAACAAAATGCAGTTACTTGAAGATTTACAGTTAGTTTAATTAAAACGGCTGGTCAAATGGAATCTAGACAAAGCTAGACAACTTCTGCTATACGATGCTACCTGCCACAAATCTCAAGAATATTTTATTTTGACCATACATTTACATAAATAAATCTGTTTGGTACAACTATATATAAATCATCATATACTATATGGACAAGAAGGCAGTGACTAAGTTGTGGTAACAACGCTATCATCACGCCCCCTTGTGTTTCTGTGACAAAACGGAACCATCTGGCTATAGCTGGCTACTCAAAGCCGAATGTAAAAGTAGAAATGTACCGACCCAGGAATTTACCAAACCGATACTGCTCTCTAGTATCGACCGATACCGATACCGATACCTATGATATATTCTACAGCCGGCAGCCAATCAACCAAACCATTTTACCCGCCCTCCCCCCCTCGGTTGTACACCCCCTCCCCTTAATACTACCAATCAAACATTATTTGACAGTTGTATTGAAATTTAATTTGTATGATCACATGAGAATAGTGGATTTTCACGGAAGGTTCTCTATATTTCCACCAGGTGGCTATGACAGAATACTACAATTCTATTGGCTGAAAAAGTTCCCGCCCTTGGCTGTGATTGGCTGAAGCAAAGTGCATCCAAGCAGTAGTATTTTTAGTGCATTTTAATGTATATTTGACACCTTATCATTCAGTTGATTTTTGTTATTTTTCTGAGAAAGTTATATTTATTGAAGAAGTCAGTGATTATCTTCTATGTCTGAAAAGCAAAATGAGTAATAAGAGGAGAGGAAAGACTTGTGTCTTGCTGAATGCAGGGCTGCTCAGTGAAAAGACTCTATTGTCAGTCTGCCCTGATTAAAATTTTAGGCCTACGAGCAATTTGAGAGCATATCGAATTAATTTCTTCACAAATCAACATAAATATTCTGTAAATAAGTTTGCGCACAATGATATTTACAACTGCATAGTCTCGTTTTTACTTTTAAATATTGGGTGTTCTGGTAAAATTAAAAGAAATGTAATCAATAAGGACAATTGTATAACATAATTCTTGGACCCAGCTTGTAATATTTAACATATCATAACCCTGTGCATTCAAACCAAGAATAGCAACAGAAAAATTTTATTATTTTGAAACGCCCTACATTCATAACTGTGGCTGAATGAAACTAAATGTAAACACTTTTTTGATGATTTTTTGAACGATATTGTAATAACTCCTACTTAAAATGTTCAGCAATTCAACCAACAACAAAACATTAATCTATATATGTGAGCAACATAAAATACTAAATATTTTAACAATGAATTATGTTACACATATTATACAAAAACACCTGTACAGATATGTCAACGCAACAAACAACTGCATTTCACATATATCGTCATGGAAATAGGAATCTTTTTATTCAGATGCGCCATGTGAACTCCCTTTCGAGACAACCTCACTACTGTTCTTTAATGCTACTGGTTCGATGCCTAGTCATTAGATGACCAGCTTCCAGAGGGAGACATAATGATGAGATGGTAAGGCCTGGAGTCTACACTTTTACCCCCCATGGGTGGGATCTATTACTTGCTCCAGCATAGAACTCCAGCTGAAGACAGCTATACCCTATCACTACTCTAAATCCAGTTCCCAAAAAGTACTCTGAGGTGTGATAAACCAATTAACCTAAATCGAAATATCTAAATATTTTCCCAACATATTTTTTTACTTTTCATTAAATGAAGGTTAGACCATATACTAAAATCGTGCATTGACAGAATTTTTGTTAAATTTTTTTAACAACCCTGAAGTTTATTCAGGAGCACTGTGGTCAATAAAGAGTGACAGGTCCAATTCGAACCCAGGACCTTCAGCAGAGTTAGCTAAACCAGTCCTTTACCACTAGGCCACTCAGCTGCCTTCTGACCACAATCTCCACACTATAAAGATTAAGATTTTGGGACACTGCTGTTTTTCACCTAATTCTAGATACAAATACATGGCTAATTGTGCCACGTGCGTTTTCCATGCATTTGGAAAAACGCATGGTTTTTGCCTCATTATAATTAGCTAAAAACCATGCGTGTTTCATGCGTTTATCCTTCTCATGGAAAACGCACATGGCACATTTGGCCATGAACCACATTTAATCAATATTAGTACCAGGGAACCTTGCACATAAGGCAGTCTGTATAACCAGGTTCCACAGCCGCATCTTAGGTCAATGAACTCAAAGTGTCATGTAAATAACAGCCTCAAGTTCAATTCAAGCCATCTTGGATTCAACAATACTAACGACATAAGAATCATTCCATCGGTAAGACAAGACAAGACAAGAAAAGATAAGAAAAGATACTGTTTCATTAAAAACAGCCCGTCAAATTGAACCTAGCCAAAGCTGTAATTGCTGGCTACTCAAAATTGGATCTAAAAGTACATATTTATGATAATATTACCTTAATTTCTTACATTTACCTATATGTTCACACTTTTCTGGTGATAAATTTAAGCCGACTATTAGCTATAGAAGTGGACTGAAGCAGCTGGCTTTAGCATGTTTAGACCACAGCCAGGTTCAGGTCGATACAGACAGCTAGATTCGACCGTATTTTATGAAACTAACTGTAAGACAAGACAAGCCAAGGCAGGACAAGACAAGGCAGGACAAGACAAGACAAGCCAAGGCAGGACAAGACAGGCCAAGGCAGGACAAGACAAGGCAGGACAAGACAAGACAAGGCAGGACAAGACAAGACAAGGCAGGACAAGACAAGGGGCCTAGATATGTAACATGTTGGGACTCCTCATTAAGCTACCCAAGCTTCAGACCAATGGTATTGAAACAATTATTTTCCAAATTCTAATAGAAGTTCAAACACAACACAAGTGACTAGTCCCCCCAGCTGACTGAGCTTCAGATAGCCTATAAGCAACATTGACAATACTCGCCCAAACACAATGTACACAGACGTGGGCCAGTCAGCTGGCTTACTGGGTTATTAGGCATGGCTGTCAAGCACAGAATCCATCCCCAGGGTAGGGGCTAATCCCAAGTTCAAGGGCACACAAAGTGGAGCTGTGTTATTTAACCACTGCCCAGTGTTAAATAACACAGCTCCATTCATAAAGGACCTACCAAAACAAAATTTAATGCAGTAATTAATAAAGAATGTTCACCCAATTTGTCATATATATTTCATTAATGTTATCCTTTTGTACAATGTTGGCCAGTCAGGATGAAATTCAATCCGTTTTAGGATCATTTGCCCGGTCGGTGTTATAGGATGGGGAGGGGGAGGAGGGCACTTGTCCTGTTGTCAAAATGAGACTGCTGTTTAGTTGAGAATATAAACATAAATTTTTACAGAATAAAAAAAATACTGGAATCGTAAAGAGACAGAAGCACAACAGACGATGTACATCGTAATGAAAAAAAAACAGACGATGTATATCTTAATGAAACATTGTCTGACAACGCGATAATATCTTACATTTCCCAATCATCACTCTGGCAAGTATGCAGTCCGACCCGCTATAACGAACCTCTTTATATGGTTCTTCTACACCAGATATAACAAAAATCTGTTATAACGAAAACTTTTTGACAGTCCCAAGAAGTTCTTACCAAACAGTTCTTTACAAGCCACTCCGACTAAATGTTTTCATTCATAATCTCACATATACTTTAAATTCAATTGTCAGGCTCACCTTAATAGACCCTTATGGAGGCCTCTTGAGCGATATTTCTTCACGTTGAATAATTTGAAGCATTTGCAAAGACGACTCAAGGTGTCGTCATCATCGGGGCCACTCTGCTCGTAAAACACGGCGTACGTCTTCCTGAAAATGCAAAATACCAAACATCAGAAAAATCAGAAGAAACAGCGACGTCAACATACATGGTAATTTATTTATCTTCTCAATTGGAAGTTAGTCATGTTCAAAACCAACCCTGATGGGAGCAGTATTTATACTTTCCTTATACGCAATAGAATCTATCTAGGTGACCCCACGGTAGCGAAAAGTCTTATTGGGGTCTGTTGTCAAAATGAGACCGCTGTTTAGTTGAGAATATAAACATAAATTTTTACAGAATAAAAAAAATACTTGAATCGTAAAGAGACAGAAACACAACAGACGATGTACATCGTAATGAAAAAAAAACAGACGATGTATATCTTAATGAAACATTGTCTGACAACATTGGGTCTCCCGTGATAACGTAAAATTGTTGTTATTATAATAGACCTACAGCATATGGTCTGTTCCATACCAAAACGTGATATCTTATTTTGTGTCATTTTGATTAAAACAAAACCATTCCCCACCACAGATTTACACTGCCTTGCAAAAGTTTGGAGACAAATATAAGTTTTTCAAAATTTTGAGAATAATAGCAAAACAACGAGTTCATTTCTACCTTTGTCATTAGAAGTATCACTTTCCATCACAATTAAATTATTGAGTTTTCCAACCTATTACATGGCAGTGTATAACAAACACACCCATTTTGAAGTCCGGTTATAACCAGGTAATCCGGGATGCCTTGTTACCAACTTTCGCAGACCCATATATTACAACACCCAGCTATAACAACTTAAACAGTCCCAAGTTGTTTGTTATGAGCGGATCAGTTCATAGAATCACCTGTTGCTTGAAATGAACTGCTACATGCTCAGAGCCAATGTCTAAAAATCTTTTGTTACAACCAAATTGTTATTTGTGGACCCGATATACAAAACATCCATTTATGAACAATGACCATGTTATAAGATTGTTATAAATGGGGACAATATTTGATACAAGATTTCGGTAGTACAAAAATATGTCATATAAATTATTGTTATAATTTTTTATTTAATCTTTATTTCTTTCATGTGGATTACCATACAACAAAATGGGGATGCTCCACTTGTTAGTAGTGTTAGTAGCTTGCAGTATTTAATTTTTTTTTGTAAAAGATGTAGGGTATCCGGTATTATTAGTTAAATTCTAACTACAGTATATAAAGAATACGAAGAACACTGGACGACTATTAATTCTAAATTTTGTAACATACAAAATTTAGAATTGCTCGCTACTCCCTATATAATATCGAGTTAATTCAAAGGTTTTTGGCATATAACATTAAACATGAGGTCTTTCCAATATCAAACTACTGCCAGCAAGAATAACACCTTAGTACAATTAATTACGCCAACGCAGCAGTTAAACAAATGAGCTATGAGCAGGCGCTGTCAATTAGCACTTCTATTTTGTGGTGTGAAAACTGGACTGATTTAGCATAATTTCTTGTAACTCTAATTGCATTGCTTAGTAAGAATTCTGATAAACATTAATCAGTTGTTCATGCTGAGAAAAAGTATGATTCAGTACTAATTCCAGCTATTTCCAAGATATTTTAGTAATTACAGAGAAATTCTACCTTAAAACCTCCACATTAATATCAGGGCTTTATGTCCTGTATTTCTGCACCTGCTGGGCTAATTAGGACAGGCAGGGGCCATGGCAATGAGGTGATGGATGAAACAGCCACCCAACTTGGGCTCAACCGTGAATTGAACCCGGGACCTAGTGGTTGGAAGCCCTGCAAGCTACCACTGAGCTAGGCCCCCACGCCCACATTAAGATGTAGACTCCATTAACAGCTATTTTAATATTTGACCCAACTGTATTCACACCATTACAACTTTCTTCACAATTTTTCCAGTCTAAGATCTACATTGAAACGCAAATATAACAAATTATCTAGTGCGTTACATTCAGTGAAGTATTGTGAAAGCGAAAGCTAGCGGAAAAAAGTAAGTAAATGTGGACCAACTATAATTACCAGAATCTAAACTAAGACTGCGAGACTTTGGACTCTCAATTGAATTTGTTATTATGGTTTCTTTGTAAATACTTTAAACTTTGGTGCACACAATTGTTATCATTCACACAGATTGTTAGTTATACCTTAAATATACCCATTTCATTATCAGCTGAGTGGTCTAGTGGGTATAAGACCTCTGAAGGTCCTGGGTTCCAATCTTAGCCAGACATAAAATTAGTGGTGGCTCGTAATTGGTGTCTATGCTGAGGCAAGAGAAATGTCCCACACATGGGCAAAATGCATAACAGGCATTGACTAACCCCTCTCATTGCACGAATCAACCTGAATCCGCCTCATGAGGGATGAGAGCTCATCTTAAAAGGACTGCACAACTTTAATGTAAATCTTAATCCAATGGAAACCAAAAAGAAACTCTAACACAACATTCGTTTGATTTTAGCAGCTAGCTAGTTTCTCCCTTGAAAAAATTCTACGAACAACGTGCTACGCTGAAACGTCGCTTTAGACGTGAAATGCCAACACTGGATATTCTACAATATCTACTACATAACCTTCAAAATAATCTGAATCAAATTCTTAAGTACCCAAAGCGACTGTCTGTAGAACCCAAGCTTAGGCTTTTACGGTTTCATCCTAATGGCTGAAGTAAATCACCTTTTCTCTGTTAATATTATTTTTTGCGTCTGTTCTAATATTAAAGTATTCCTTATGCTGAAACCACTATTAAGCAGGATATTACCAGGACTTATGAGCATATAAATGCTGGTTGATCTCACAATAAAGAGAATTTGTAATATTTAGGCTTTTGTTACCATGGTGATTTTTTGTAGGACACCTGCCTATGTTTGGTTTATTTAGACAATGGCAACCGTCTCTATTTCCTGTTTATTTACTAATAAGTTTATTCTCATCTGCTTCGTAAGCAAATAGTCGGTCATAGAAAAATGATTTGCTTCATGCTTTTTTGTTTGTAAAATGAAACATTGTCATTATAATATAAGTCATTTAACACTTACATGTAATATGCTTTAATATAAACATGTTTTATTGCCACAATATAATAAATGCATCTATGTAACATGTTTTACATATGTGTATTAATATGTTTAACAAATTAATACTTAATGTTTTAATGCTACTGAGCCTGAAGCTAAGTCAACTTATATAACAAGCTGCCAGAGGCAGACGTAATGATAAGATGATAAGGCTGCTTGGAGTCCACACCATGTTACAAATTTACCCCATGGGTGGGGTCTTTTACTCGACTCAACATAGACACTGAGTACAAGGCACCTCCAATTTAAAGTCTCAAGCGATTGACATCCAGCAGGGATGTAGCTCATGAAGAGTGCCCGAGCATGGCATCAAACCCGGTCCGGTGACCTTCAGCAGAGCTGGCCAATGTGGAATTGGTAGATGCCTTAACCATTAGGCCACCCAGCTACTTATGACTGTCTAATTGTTTGTTTTTAAATGAAAAACATACTTTATTAAGATTAATAGTGGATTAGGGCTTTACATCCTGTATTTCTGCACCTGATGGGCTAATTAGGACAGGCGGGGACCATGGCAATGAGACGAAGGATGAAACAGCCATCCAACTTAGGCTCGACCAGGAAATGAACCCGGGACCCAGTGGTTGGAAGCCTAGAGCACTACAACTGGCCAATACAAGGCCCCCAGCCCAGATTAATAGTCTTAGAATAATTATACCATTGTTTAGCATAGAACACGTCTGTATTTTTCACATAGGTCACACTTAACTAATATGTCAAGCAGCCTAAAATCACTGACTATTGTCTCTGCTAACAGACTTCACGAGAAAACATTCCAAAAGTATTCTCACAACAGCTAATTTATTGTAGCCACCTGATTGGCTGAATACTAATCACATGATCATGGATTCTATAAATAGCTAATTCGTGTCATGCGACCATGAATAACATGCTGTTTTTCGGTCTATTATATTTTATTATACATTGTTTTCATGTTTTTAGTGATTTTTTATTATTTCATACACAATGGCCAGCACTTAATGTCATATAAACGTTACCAAAAGAACACGGTGTATCCCATAGCATACCCGTTTTTCCTGTACATATTCTGCTGATGACAAAATACTTTTTTTCAGGCATACGCCTAGGTTAAAATATATTAAAAAAACATGTAACAGAAGACGGAGATGATATCAAATATTGCCTGATTGAATTAAAACAGCATGATGTTGCTTTTCTAAATCCACCAGCCCGATAATATGAATGCCGACGAACATTCGGGTGCATTAAAATAAATGGAACCAGAATCCCATTAGACATATAGGAGACAGAGATTGCAGGAAATATTGAAAGAATTCCTTCCCATCATGACAAAATCATAGGATTTATTAAATTTTCCATCTTACAATATAATTTTTTCCTACATTGAAACAATTCTGAACATGTCACAACTGGTGACGTCAGATCGAATGTTTTCGAGAAAAGCAGACGACTTTCTTGTTAATGAGTTGCACTCTCCAATGTCTGAGGACAGAATGAATTTTAAAAATAGAAATAATTACATATACAGCGTAAACCCACAATAAGACCACCTCACTACTAAGGTCATCCCGCGGTCAAGATCACAGAATTCAGGGCAAAACTCAATTCTTACCATTTATCTCACAATTAAATGCACCTGACCACTAAGACCAGTAAACTGAGGGAAGGTCTTTATAGTGAGGTCTACTGTATATTTAATATGGTATTAGTGCAGTAGTAAAAATCGGCATCATCCCAAGACATAATCAGTTGAGAAATTCCCGGGTTCAATTTCCAACCAGGTGCTCACTGTGGACTTTAAGCTGGATGTAGTGACAATTTGATGTTAAATTAAACAGCGCCACATATTCCGAGCTTAATCAATCAAACAATCAATCAATCAAGAGCTTGAAAGGAACTTCCCTTAGCCCACTGCACTATCTGCACACTATTCTAATAACAGAGGGCACTTACGTTTCCACACTACAGAATTCCACTTTCTTAAATTGAAAGTTTACAATTAAAAAATCAGCAACGATAAAACAGACTTTCATGAAGTAAGCATTTTGCATTGATTTCTTCAGAAATCCCAAGCGAAACTTATGGAAACCAAGACGCAAAATTTATCTCACAAACAAATGAGTGGCATTCCATCACTAATGGGTTTGTTTCTGCAATCAAATGCCTTGACAAACATTCCTCGTGTCATGGCGCGAAATATTGCCGGAGCAGACGACAAAAGCAGACGACATCGACTTAATGCATGAAACCGAATGAAAAACTGAAGAAAGACGGAAGAAATTGAAGGAAAAATGAAGGACAAATAAAGGAAATGACAAAAGAATGACTCTTGTGGCAATAAACGGCCGGTGATACAATAAGAAAACAAGCTTCACAGCTCTTTCCTAATCCGGTCTTGATTAAATCAAGCAGGTGATCGATCTACCTGGGCATAATTGCTTCAATTAGCATGAGGCTGCCAACCCCCAACATTTCTTTCGGTAGGTCCCCGACTCTATCGAGAAACACTTCTTTGCTCAGTGTTTTGGCTCAGAATCACTTGTTAGGCATCACCTGATGAGATATGGCTAATATTTCACAGAGAACACGATTCTTAGCAAGTATTGATATATGTTACATTCCTTGCACCAGGAACTGCAATATTCCATCTGCTAAGTTGTTAATGAATACAAGACAGCGCTGAGAAAATATGTGCAAGTGTCAAGTTTAACCATCATGAAGGGCGCTTGTCAATGCAGATTTAAATAATGTTTGGAATAAAAATGTATAAGTGGTTGGTAGGTGGATTAGGGCTTTACGTCTTGTAATTCTGCATGAAACAGCCATCCAACTTAGCTCGACCCCAAATATTGATAAGTAAAACAGTGCAAAAAACCTTTAGGCCTACTGATGAATAATTTACCAATTACAAAACCTACATAAAATATATGCTCAAATCGGCGCATATATGTTAAGCTACATATTTAGTGCATATGGTTCATGATCGAAAGCAATTTTTTATTTTTCAATTTTTGGCTCAAATTATACTCCTACTGTTTCAGACTAGCAAAATAGTTGATTATTTTGTACATTACAGCTGAAACTGTTTGTCACGACCATGATTAAAATAAAAGCCCAGTCAAAGGATTTTTGCCTGATCTTAATAACCAGACCCTCATGTAACGAAACCGAAAACTTATTAACAGACCCGAATATATCGTTACAAGCTCGTTCAACTGTATTGAGATCAGTCTACACCTTGCAATTCCTGATATGACCTGCAAGAAATTCCCTCCCACGGTATCCCACAGAACATCATCGCTATTCAAAATCTGAATCTTCCGTCTCTCGGACTGTTTGGCGTATTGCGTTACTCAAATCACATTAACACTCGAAAAAGCCATATATGTCGCTGGGTAGTAACACGACACACAAGACGAGCGATTCCGTCTCAAAAGATGATGAAGAGAAAATGAAATGAAACTCAGATTTCCTTCCTGAATCATTGATACCGCAGTCTTCCTGTTGTCTCGTTTTGTTTGTCCGCGTTCCGTCGCTTGGATGAGACAAACGCGACATCCATCATTCCATTATCGTATCTACATTCACCAAAATGCTCTGGCGACTTGATTGTGGTCTATGAAAGGTTTTCTTGTAATTTGTTCATTGAAGATCACAAAGATCAATCTGACTCCTGACTTTATTCATTTGTTAAGGCAGATAGATTAGATAGATTAGATGGATTAGATTGATTAAATAGATAGATAGATAGACAGACATCTAGACATACAGACAGACAAGATAGATAAGATAGATAAGATAGATAGATAGATAGTGCAGTCCTCTAAGGGCTGATTGATGAGGTGAGACAGAGGAGTCCATCCATATTATTTCTGCACATATACCCCAAGGGTGCTGTCCTTTACTTGCTCTAGCATAGACACAGAGAAAAAGGGACCACCAATTTATTAGATGTTCGGTGGGGGACAAACCTTCAAATTTCATCAAATATTTTCTATTTGATTATTTCGTTATATTTGTTCAGTTATGGTCTTATCATTAGTGTACATTCTGCACCTTCATGGATAGTCCTCTAAAATCTTTGTGGGAGTTGATCATCTTAAGATTAAGCATGGCAGCCCATCCAGGCAACTCCGCTGGTTGCTCCAGTGTCCTCACTGACCTAACACAATATCAGTTTACGATAAACATTAAAATACAAATTGAACATTCCGGCTTATTAATTTAATCAACGAAAGAAAATAACGGACTCTTTTGTCATCGGTAAACACTAATTTCATCTCATCCAAGGCCAGGAAAAATAATATATATTGTTAAGGACAAAATAATTCTAAAGGCAGACCAATTGAAATTGAATTGATATCCCAAACAAAAAGCCCTGAAGTCATTTAATGTAGATAATTAATAAATAATGTCCACAATACCAGAGACCATGGTGATGTTAATACAAAATAATGAGGTTTGTAAATACAATGAGATATCGTGACTGGCTTGATTGACAGATATTTCCTTCTCAGAGTTAATTAAGGGAAAACAGGATGGATAAAAGAATACAAAAATATGGTGATTTAAAAATGAATGAGATAAATAAGAATGGCTACAGTAATATATGGACATTTATCAAAATGTAACATCTATGAATGAATGAGTTTTACCGACATGTTGAGGTAAAAAAAAGACCTTTTTTTTTAAAAAACTCAAGAAAATTCAAAATGTAAATTTGACGCAACAGCAATCAATATCACAGTCCTGTTTATATAGTTTAAACATTTTTGTTTTTTGAATGATTCATGTACTAACAATATCGAAATAAGGATAACATATATATGTTAGTACCAACAACTATTGGGGTAGTGCAGAATGGGCATCTTAGATTTCAACTGACCAAAGATATTACCATGTTACATATATATTTTTTATCTTCATCAGATAGTAATTCATTGTATTGTACTTTGCTATCAGAAGTACAGGCCAGAAGATTAGGGAGCATTTGTGACAACAAGGCAGAAGTAATGATGATATGAATGGCCACTGAATGCAGTTTAAAAGTATGCAAGATCAAATTAATTAATAATTGTTCTGTAATTGAAGTAGTAACCCGAAGTATGTAATTATAGCTATCCAAACCATGTAGCTTGGCGATGTAGGGAAGCTATTAAAACACTAGAAAACAGCTGAGCACAAGTAGATAGATAGATAGATAGATAGATATAGATAGATAAATAGATAGATAGGGAAAGTGCAGCCCTGTAAGGCAAGTTCTTGCCGCTATCAAGGGTTGGTTGATGAGCTGAGAGAGAGGAGTCCACCCATGTTATACATTTACCCCATTGGTGGGATCTTTTACTTGCCTCAGCATAGAAACTGAGTACAAGTATAGAGGAAGCATACAGATACCCTGCCTGTCAATGACAAGATGTTGCTGAGGAGACTTGACATCCTCATCATCTTATCAATCATCTTAAATCTATGCTGCATCTATTCTATTCCTTCTAAATACATTAAAATCTTAGCACAAGACAAGAATAATATCAAAGCTACTTATCAAAGGATTTTATCAATTACCGATTAATCAATATAATATATTTAGTAAGAATAAAATTGGGACCAGAGTATAGTGGACTTGCTGTTCAGGTGGAGATTTGAACCAATGACCTCAACTGAAGCTGACCAACATCCAAACCACACGACCACAGAGTACAGTAATGACCCAGCGTTTTTCTTACAACGGGAAATTATCTGTCTTGCTGCAAGACCCTCGACCACACCTTTCCGCAGGAGAGGGTCTTGGAGAATTCAGGGGAGCAAGAATCCCAGTGGGGGAGCAAGGAATTTGACAGAGTAGATCAGTTCATTTTAACCATAAGAATACAAAGCTATGGGTCCCTGTACCTAATAAGATGATGCAACGTCGTATCTGAGGGATTCTAAAGAACTATTTTGTTCGCCGCTTAGTTAAATTTAATGTGCGTAGTGATTGACCTACTTCCACGGCCTATCTCGCCATGCTTTGATATCCACTAGACCCTCGTATACGACATGGCCTGAGGGTCTAGGCCTAGATTGGGAAATTATCGCTTAAATAGGGTGCTGACCTTCAATACCCACAGGTCAACTACATGAGAATCATTTGTACTTTATATATTTAAATTAAAATTACAACTATAATCAGTCACACCAGTACAAATCAATCAATAGCAATCAACACTGTCATCAACTACAACACTACAGGCTGTAAATAGATTGTATATCCTGAAGAATTTCAGGCTGGAGTATACTAGCTGAAACGATACTTCAGATTTCAGGATGCAACAAGAATTTCCTACGAATTTTTCCCATACCAGTTCATGCCACAAAATGCCACGAAATCATCCATAACTTTACATTAGTCTCATTTTGTTCAAGCTGGTATTAAATCATGTTATTTTGAACACAGACTTAATTTCCAGATTACAGAGTAAACTTCACCACTTTTCCAGACTTTGTAAATGGTTTTCCAAATTCTCTATTTTTCCAGGTTTTTCAATGCTATGAGCACCCAGAGATTTTTTTCACTTGACACAGAATTTAAAATGACTACAGAACTACAAAATACAGCTAACGCATGACCTCAACAGGTTGACATTCCTGGAAGCCTTATTAATTTTCAAAAAACAGCACCAGGTTTTCTATGCCATTTTCTTTAAACAAAAGAAACCATGGCAACACAAAATAAAGCACATTGCTAAGTGGGGTACTGGTTCAGAGGGTATTACATGTGCAACGCATGGTCTTCACCTCATATTAATTAGGCAAAAACCATGCATTTTCCATGCGTTTATCCCTCTCATGGAAAACGCACGTGGCACATTTGGCCATGTACGGTTGGTCAAATACAATAAAAATATATCATTATAAGACTTCTTGTACTAACGAGGCTGCAAATAAACAATCTTATACTTTTTACTTCTTCTTGTTAATGGGATGTGATGGTGGGTGGATTTGACGTAACTTACGTTCTGTATTTCTGCACCTGATGGGCTAATTAGGACAGGCGGGGACCTTGACAATGAGATGAAGGATAAAACAGCCATCCAACTTAGGCTCAACCGTCTTGTTAATGACAGTAAATCAGTTGTTTTATTTTTTTTAAGAATAACCATAATAATTAGCATGCAGTTTAATCACTTAATTCAAGAAGTGAGAAATAAAAGTCCATTAATAAATCAATTCCTTAAATGTATTTAGGCGGCGAGAGGTTGTTGCAAGCAAGGGACATTTATAGTCGCAATGGCGTATAAATTGATAAATTTATATGTATATATATTAAATAAAAAGAAGAAGAAGAAAAAAATGTGTTAACAACATCACCCAGGCAGTGATGAATAAGACATCTACCCATCTTGGCAACCCCCTGAAAACAGAATCCCCTCCGTAACATCCCATCATAGAATTGTGTGCTGAACGATAATTGGGGATAGACGATATTATTAGAACAGCTCTTTGGTTGCCCAACGTGATGCTACAACTCAATGGCTGTCTGTCGGTCTGTCTGGTTAGCTATTTTCAGTTTCCCTGTCTGTCTGTCACTGTGTCCTTCTGTGATAAGTCTGTCATAGTGTCATAGTGTCTTTGCTTATCTCTGACTTCTGAGTCCATCTTTTCGTGTCTGGGTTTCTGTCTCTATGCCTTTAGCTATAACGGCTGGGGTACCACAACTCATAAGTTTAGGAGTCCACACCATGTCACACATTTTCCCTACAGATGGACAGAATTATGGGTGTTGTAAAGATGAATGATAAAGCTCGAGTCCACCATGTTATCCCATGTGTGGGTCCTTTACTTGCCACAACATGGGCACCGAATACAAGTGGCGTGTGTGCTAACAAGTCCAATACCTAAACCACTTGCTCCCCCCCCCCCAGCTCTAGCTAACATATACTAAATTAAATCATCGCCGAAATTGACATTTATACAGTAGGACTATACCTAAGTTTATCTTTGTCTATTTTAACTTTCTGTCTACCTATAATAGCCAATTTGTCTTATCTATCTTGCTGTGTCAGTCTCTTCTCAGATTATATCTGTTCATCTTTTTATGTCTCTCCATTTTGCATCTCCTTCTATCTTAATCCTCTTCACGTGTGCTTGTGATTGGTGCGGTGTCCTACTTCAGCTACATATCGACCAGTTGAGTTTGGCCAGAGTTGCAACAAGTGCAGACTAACTGGCCACACGGACTGTAATTGAAATGTTGGAAATACAAACTTAAACGATGGCTATCATACAACTAAGTTCACTTCTGGCGTAAAACAGTTGCGCAGATTGTATTGTAATTTTTTGACCTGAGAAAGACTGAATGTAGAGCCCAAAAAAAAAGGGTGGGGGGGGGGGGGCAATTAACTCCAAGGATGACATGTAAGACTGGCTGAAAACAGACGTGGAAGCACATACGCCTACACCTGTCTGTTTCAAAACAAAACAAACTGACAGTAATTGAAGTTAAATTAGCACTTAGCCCTTACAATATTGACTTACAACAGTCTTAAGTTGCGCACTTCAAAGGTTAGGACATTTATGAATATATATAATGACCATAAGGAATATGACACTATTAAACATCCCCTGATTTGACCCCTTTTATGACTCAATAGGCAGCCCAACATGCTATTTCAATAAAATGTATACAATTTAACATTTTAGCTCTTTTGATAAACTGAGAAAGTCACACAGAAATTTAGGCAGAAACCCTTAAAATAAATGCAGAGTAAGGGGTATACATGGCTGGGGTGCTACATACAGTACTGCATCATAAAACTAACTTTTCACAAATAAGTTCATGGACATTTGATTTAATTATAGAAATCACTGCACAGCAAACAAATGATAATGCTTTAATGATGCTGTGTAGGGCTGTTTTGGCCCCACTACAGCCTGCAAACGTGGAACTAATCGTAGTATATGCAATTTCCAGCCTAACACTCTAAAGGGTAGTTCACACTGTCAGGGATAAGACCTAAGAGTGACCACGAACATAAAAAATGGGCTACGAGTGGACATGAGTTGATGGCGAGTATATACGGATGGACAGTGTGGCTACGTTTGGCTATGCAAAGCCACGTACGTACGTAAAACGTAAGTAAAACGTAAGTAAAACGAACGTAGAATGCTCTCCAAGTTAATCCCGAGCAAGTTACGTAATAATATATACAATTCAATCGTAGAACGGCCGAAGTTTTAAACAAGCTTAAAAATTGTTGCTCCCTCCACGTATGGTCACGGATGATTTAGCGCGCTACCACGAATGTTCTCACGGATTAGCAAGAGTATCCTTGAAACACTCGGCTAGTGAATCACGTATGGCCAAGGATGAGCAAGAGTAAAAAAAATATTTTCGTACGTGATCACTCGTAGGTTGTATCCGTGACAGCAGTTTGAACGCCCCTTAAGCCCAGTTAAGTTGCATCAACTCAATTCAATTAGTGCAACGGTGCGGCAGCAGGATCATTGAGTCAAGTTAACTTGTTCCAATTAAGGCCAAGTAGTGGTTCAACTTTATTTGTTGGTGATGACAATGATGAATTAATTTAAGTAAGTTGAGCTGACTTAAATCGTGAACTAAGAAGTTTTGAACTCGATGTATAGTAGTCATTGTAGTTTGAGCAATTAACTGGCTGTCCTTAAGAAAATCATGTGGTGGGGTTCAGATGAACCGACTCAGATTATGATGACAACTTGCAAAGTCAAAGAATGATGTCCCAAACCAACATAAAACCAAACAGAACTTCAATATCTCTTACAGTTTTTTCACAGCAAGGCACAATGTACCATCTACCTTTGAAAAAATGCAAAAACATGGTAACTTTGCCTTCTATTATCTCCCATGGTGATGTTTTCATCTTGGTTTTTTTGGCTCATAAATACCAACTAACACTTATAGTTAAAAAAAAAAAAAAAGAGATTTTTATTCAAAATTTTTACTATTTATATACTTTTTAATATGATTTTATTGTTTTTTACTCTCATTTCATTATGTTCTGTTTGTACATGAGTACGAAAATAAATAAATAATTGCGTAGTCCTTATTTGTTTTAAGAAAATATAATGCAATTTAATTTTACAAATTTCTGATTTTTTGTTTTGTTTTTGTCGTCATAAATCGTCATTTAATTAAAGGCATCAAAGAACAATTATTAAATCATGAACTATAATATACATCATGGTCAAATATACTTCGTGCAGCTCTGTGCTTACAATGCTCTTAAAGAATGACATAAAAATTTAATTAATAAATATACAAATGAAATATAACATTTGAAATAAATTAAAATATTCAAAAGAAAAGAAACATGTGGACATTCATTTAAAATCCTATTATAGAACTCTATTGTCACCCATGTAGAGTCCTTATTACACTCGGCGACAGTGATTTTCGCCACGACAACGAGATTCGCCACCTCCCTAAAACATGATTATGCACATTGCAATGACTTGATTTGTTACAAAACTAATTGTATAGATCATTGACAGTGTTCTTACGCTGTGGCAGCCATCTAAAAGGTATTTATTGTAGTTTTTAGGGGGTGGCGAATCTCGCTGTCGTGGCGAAATTCACTGTCGCCGAGTGTATATATATATACTGAATATAGGAAACACATACTTGTAGTTGTACGGGTCGTTGATCCCTAAATTATAAGGCGGTCTTAATTGTAAGGCGCTCTTAATTACAGGGTTGTCCAATAGTGAGGTGGTCTTAATTGGGTGGGGGGGGGGGGGGGGGGTCATTGTATTCACAAAAGATATGACAATTCCTTGCAGACCTATGCATTTCCTGTAGCATATTAAGCAACCGGAAATACTACATTGTCACTAAGACAATTAAGCAAAATCCATTGTGACGTCACAGCCATTATCAGCTTGGTACAATCCCAGCCAAAGAGGCGCCTCGCCAGAGAAAATGTAGCAATTACCATTTTGCATCCACTAATAACGGTTGGCAAGCTATGCTTTTTGCAAAAATAATGATCCCTTTAAGCAGAATATATGGATAGGTCCACAGCAGAAATACAACTGAATTACCGCCTACGTTAAATCTGTAGACAATGGATCATAATGTCAATGACCTGTTAGTTGTACTGTCCTGTACTGAACTGTATTGTTCTGTATTGTACTGCATTGTTCTGTATTGTACTGTATTGTTCTGTATTGTACCGTATTGTACTGTACTGTATTTTACTGTACTGTATTGTACTGTATTGTATTCTATCGTATTGAACTGTATTGTATTCTACTGTACCATATTGTACTGTATTGAACTGTATTGAACTGTATTGTACTATATTGTACTGTATTGTATTCTATTGTACTATATTGTATTGAACTGTATAATTGTATTCTATTGTACTTTATTGTACTGTACTGTATTGAACTGTATTGTACTATATTGTACTGTATTGTATTCTATTGTACTATATTGTATTGAACTGTATAATTGTATTCTATTGTACTTTATTGTACTGTACTGTATTGAACTGTATTGTACTATATTGTACTGTATTGTATTCTATTGTACTATATTGTATTGAATTGTATTGTATTCTATTGTACTATATTGTATTGAACTGTATTGTATTATATCGTACTATATTGTATTGAACTGTATTGAACTGTATTGTATTCTATTGTACTATATTGTATTCAACTGTATTGCACTACTACTGCTTTGAAGTTTAGTCAGTTCATTTGACCCGCTGCCAGACCGAGATTTATTACCTGCCCCGCCCCAGCATAGACACCAAGAACCAGGCACTGCCAATTTAACATCACATGCAACCAACATCCAGCAGGGATGCAGCTCTTGAAGAATGCCCGGGCTGGGGATCAAACCCGGGACCTTTAGAGTCTACACAGTGAAAAAAAGCACATTGGAGTAGGTCTAAAAAAAAAGTCGTTGACCTTTGAATATACGGTAATGTCAAAAGTGTGCCAAAGTCAACCGGTGTATGGCATAGCACTACTGACTCGCTGATACCTTAACCGCTAGGCCATCCAAAAGATTCTATGACACCCGTCACCGAAGTTTTGGCCGTCAACACAGTTTTTAGAACGTAAGAATGTTGGACCCGCCTCTGGAAATCATCATCAAACCCCCAAAGTTCGCTGACTACAACTTGGCTGACGCGCAGTCTGCACAGCATATCAGTCTGCACAGCATATCAGTCTGCACAGCATATCAGTCATAACTTGATGACTGCAGGAAGAAAAAAACTACAATCGATTGAATAACATCTCTGGCCTACATATCTTTTTTTGACTGAGATTGAATATTTTATGAGATATCAATATCAGAAAACCAATATAGTTTGAACTGAGTTTTAACAATTGAATTGAATTGAATTTGTTATTTTGACAAGAATGGCAACATTCAAACAAGATAATATTTACATATGGTCAAGTAATGAGACTACTACTGATGAGAGTAATTTCCATATTGTGTTTGATTTAATGTTCACTATGTAATATTAATAGATCTCTCCAGGTGGCCTCACGCTAGCGATAAAATATAATATTATTTATCTTGTGAGGTCTCCTTGCGAAACAAATGTTTATAAATGAAAATATGAAAATAAATTGTAAATATTTTTTTGTTTGGCAAAATAAAAAGAATCTGAATCTGAATCTAATACAAACTGATATTGAAGTGTATGCATGTAGAAAATAAGGTATGTAGTTCAAAGGAAAAAAAAGACTCAATGCCTTATCAGGAAACCCCTAAAAGGTACAAAGCTGTGGTAGGGGCCACCTCGTAAACAAACAAAAAGGTGCAAGAATACAGGGATAATAAATAAATAAATAAATAGATAATAATACAGAACTACAGAGGGGGAAAAAATAGGAAAAGCTCCATCACAAGAGACACAAAATGGTTGAAGCAATATTAAGAATACAAAAATAAACAAAAAACAACAACATTGAAATGTATGTATAAAAAGAATATCTAAATATTTAATTTATAGAGGGGCAATACAATCTAAAAAATATATAAAATTAAATTAAAATAAATTTAGAATAAAAGAGAAAGAAAATAGTATGAAAGACTATGAAGGATGGTAATGATGTGATGGTGAGGTTGAGTAAGGAGGATCATTTAATGTCAGAAATATAATAATTCAAGATGGCCACTTCAAGGCGGACTGTCGCATCACTTTATCCGTCCCTCGGGAAGGATCGGGGGGCTGACGAGCCAACTCTGAAGCTTTCAACATATTATTTAGTGTAGTATCTATTCATTAGCCTTGAGATGGAGATTTAGTATTGAGCTTCATAAGGAAGCATCTTGCCCGCATGAGAAGCAATTTATTATGGACAGGATACATTGTAAAATTCAAGAAAGTGTCTCTTCAGGACCCGATTGAAATAATACTGGGATTTGGTATAGGATTTTAAGTTTGTTGGGAGTCTGTTACATTCCTGCCCAACCTTATTAGCTAACCTTTGTTTTTCATACATTTTAGAGACTCTTGGGATATAGTGGTCATCCACTTGTGTAATTATGGAGTTTGGATTTGGTCTTAATTGGTCTTATTTGCAGGGTATGATCTTGGGTATGATAATGACGAAGGTTACTCTTCTTGGTTTTCTGTCGGCGAAAAGCTTTTATAGCTTGTGTTTAATTGTTATTTGTATCACCACCGACTCAAAATAAAATTGTATCTGATCTTATCTTGGTTCTATCTTGTTCATCCAAGGTTCTATAATACAATTTACAGCAGGCCGACTAGTAGAGGTCTCTAATTTTCAGAATTTTGAATTTGAAGTAAATAAGATTAGTGTGACAGTTGTTCCTGTGTCAATCAATAGCTTTTTGAGCTAATTTAATTTTTGTCTTATTTCGACTTTAAATAAAGATTATTATATTCTATTCTATTCTAACGCAATACATCTAACTGCTTTTTTCTGAATGATTTCAATGCGGCTTTTAAAAATCACGCTGCCCAAATTACAGCAGACAGATATTCTAAATTGTAAGCGGGGTAGCACCATGGAATGATACAATGTAAGAAGAATGTAATCTGGTAGTTGGCGCTTTAACCCGAACATCACACCAATAAACTTCTTCATCTTGATCACTTTAATGTCCATGTGGGGAGGTTTCCATGACAGATTTTCATGATAGATCACACCGAGAAATTTGAAGTATTGGACTCTCTCCAAGGCCCGTTCATTTAGTTGATAAATTTGTCGGCCATAACATTTTTATGTCAAGATAACTTTACATGTATAATTTTAAAATTTATGGAATATTGTTGGAAAAATGAACATTCCCTTTCAGTATAAAGCTTTGTTATATTACAGACACTATTGTAAGTTATTGTAAACTGCAGAGTATTAAACTTTTGATAGAATAGGCCTATTAAAAAGGCGACACATCTTGTATGTAGTTGATGTTTCAGTCTGTCTGGCTGCCTACCAGTCTGTCTTAGTGTCTGTCTCTTGAATGACCTTGACCTCTAAACTTCAAGATATGACCCCTTTCCTAAACAAAACAAAACATTTCAAAAATCTCCCAATTTTTGGACAAACCAGACCGAAAGACATAACACAAATTCCATCAGAAGGAGTAATGATCTTTGAGTCCCCCGCGAACTATCATCACTTATCACATCTCATGTCTAACGGTGAGAAAGGGCAGCTGTGAGATGCAATAGATCTTAGGGTATTACCCCTTTGGGTCTCTATGCTCCCGACGATTCAAAGGTTTTGGAAGATCTCAAAATAATGTGTAATTGATTGTGACCTTCAGCTTGACCTTGAAAGCATGACAACTGATGCACAGTTACATTCTACGAGTAAATTATACATCAATGAGAACATGTGTGTGTGTGTGTGTGTGTGTGTGTGTGATTAGGGCTTTACGTCCTGTATTTCTGCACCAGTTGGGCTAATTAGGACAGGCAGAGACCATGGCAATGAGATGAAGAATGAAACAGCCATCCAACTTAGGCTCGACCGGGAATCGAACCCGGGACCCAGCGGTTCGAAGCCCAGGGCGCTACCTCTGAGCTAGGCCCCCGTCCCATCAATGAGAACATCATATGGTACATCAGGGAGTATAGTACTTTATGTAGTTGATGTTTCATTATGTGGTACATCAGTGAGTACTTTATACTGTACATTAGCGAGTACATTAAATGGTACCTCAGTGAGTACAATATACAGTACATCGTGAGAGCATTATATAGTATATGGTATATCAGTGAGTACACCATATGGTACATCAGTGAGTATATCTTGCGGTACATTGGTGAGTGCATTATATAGTACATCAGTGAGTACATTATATGCTACATCAGTGAGTACATCTTGCGGTACATTGGTGAGTACAATATACAGTACATCAGGGAGTTCACTATATAGCACATCAGTGAGTACCTCTTACGGTACACTGGTGAGTTCATTATATAGTACATTGGAGAGTACATTATACGGTAAATCGGTGAGTACATAACATGGTACATCAGTGATTCTACATACACCAGTACCACAAATGAAACAATAAAAAGCTATAAATGGCAATGATATAAAAGTGTAATTGTAAAGTCAGATGACTGTTGAGTGGTAACGGACCATAAACCCACATTTAGATTTACATGGAAAATGACCTTCAAAACTTGTCAAAGCATCCCTTGCTGTGGTCCAATTAGGGCTTTTGCTACAATCAGACAGTTATGATGACAGGCCCGTTTTAAAAAATATCTAATTGCCAACTGACTTATCAGTTTTCTGTCCAACATTGACAGTTGTTTTCTTTGAATACTCAGCAATTACAAGGCCTCGATCAACAAACGACGGCTCATTTGCTGCCGGTCTGACAGCTTGTGCGATCTTCACGAGGGGCTGTAAAATGTCTATAGGATCATCAATGGAACAACAATTTACTGCCCCGTGATTTCATGATGCATCAATACTGAATTACTGACATTACCGTTAAGAATTGTGTCACTATCTAATGTCTAGTTTCTCAATGCTAATGGGTCTGAAGCTTATATGACCAACTGCCAAAGGCAGATGTAATGATAAGATGATAAGTCATGGATTCCACACCATGTTACACATATACCCCATGGGTGGGGTCTTAAATTTGCCCCAGCATAACCTTATACTTACGTGGTCTCCTGGCAGATTTCATACACCCTATCAAATTAAGATTACAAAAAGTTACTTACTGAGTAGTTTCAGGAATATAGAAGCCCAGACCCCCTCCTTGGAGACAATCGATGGCGTTGCTGGTGTCCAGCGCTACTCCTCCTTTGAAGAGAGACATTAATTCTTCTTCGTATCTTTCCAAAGTCAAGTTCTCCCAGTTCTGAATGATCGACTTCGTTTCTCTGCAAAAAGGAAACAGAATTGACGTCAAACATGTGCTAGACCCACGTGCGAGACACATGCCTGTGAATTCTCCAGTCTGTGAGATGGAAAACATCATATGTATCAGAAAAGAACAAAAGCGTATGTATTCAAATGCTATTGAAAAAATGCTAAGAACAATGTTACAATCGAAAACAACAGTCATGAAAACTTCACAGAGACACAGACTTCATTCAGATCCAGATTCAGATTCATTCATTTTATTTCACATTCATAAAACATATATTCATAAAACACATTGGCTACTGCATTTGGCAGTGAAAGAATAAAATAAGAATCATGTCATTGAGTAGTTTCTGAGAAATTAAGAGATTTAATTTTTAGTATTTTCAAGGTAATAATAACCATATATTTGTATAACTGATGTTATCAGAATTGTGGTCAACTTCGAGGGATTAATGGCTACAACATCCCATCAAAACACAGAGGCCTAACAAATGTGTGGGAAATTGTGCTGACCACTTGAATTAACCTCAACACGATGAAATCTCAGCTTAAAATAAGAAACAAATAAGCAACAATCTCTTCATCTTTAATTTAACAACTAATAAGTACATGAAGCTGAGTAAAAATTTCGGATCGGAGTGTTTTCACTAAAATTGGAGCTATTTAGCAAACTGGTACTTCTGAAGTCTTAGTTAGAGCATTCAGTTCATAACATAGCTCATTCAGTTCATAACATAGCACATTCAGTTCATAACATAGCACATTCAGTTCATAACATATCACATTCAGTTCATAACATAGCACATGCAGTACACGAACCTGGTAGCAGGCAAACTGATAACTTAATCAAATTGGATCTATAGTACAAGGCATTCACTTCCTGGAGCTGAGGTAACATGGCATTTAAGCAAATATTGACACAAATATGGAATAAGATTAATTTGCACAATGTCAATATTTATCTGAAGTAACCGTCGTAATCTGCTGTAATAAATCGTTAAAATCACGAGAATTATTTTTTTTAAGGAAAAAATATTAAGTTTGTTTCAAGAGGTCCATTAGTTAGGCCTGGATGACGGTTGTGGGTTTGAATCCTGGCCCAGGCACTCGGAAAGAGCTGAAAGTCGGTCACATGAGAAATCTAATTCAAACGTGCCTTGTACTTGGTGTCTATACTGGGTGACCAAAAGACCCCATCCACGGGGTAATGTAACATGGTGTTACTCTCAGGCTTACAATCTCAAGACGCCTCCAATTCAATGTCTTACGCGATCGACATTCCGCTGAGATGTAGCTCATGAAGAGTGCCCTGCCCGGGAGTCGAAACCAGCAGGACCTTAAGCAGATGCCATAACCATTAGACCAACCAGCTCCTGATGGAATGAATAGTGGAGTTTCACGGAAGGTTCTCTGTATCCACCAAGTGGCTAAAAACAGAATACTGCAATTCTATTGGCTGAAAAAGTTCCCGTCCTTGGCTGTGATTGGCTGAAGCAAAGTGCATCCTAGCAGCAGTATTTTTAGTGCATTTTAATGTATATTTAACACTTAATCATTTAGTTGATGTTTGTGATGTTTCTGAGAGAGTTATATTTATGGAATCAGTTAGTTATTACCTACTGTGTCTGAAAAGCAAAATGAGTAATAAGAGGAGAGGAAAGACTTATGTCCTGCTGAATTCAGGGCTGCTCAGTGAAAAGACTGTATTAATCAACATGGGACACACATTGAATTTAAGTGAAGTTATGTGATGTACTGGAATGAGATGTGGACGATAAACAGTGCGGCGAGACTTGTAACGAGAGGGGTTTGGACCCATGCCCCCAGTCACAACCATGGAAACCAGCCATACTATGATGTGAAGCACTTTGGTGTGAAAGTAGCAAATGAATTGTAATAAGCACAAACCAGAAATAATACTTTTACCAAACGCTAGCTGATGGAATTATTAGATTTAAGTCTTTGCACGATCCTGTTATCACGCGATTATCTAGCTTTAATTGTTTTCTTTCATAATAAACCAGACATGTTGCTTAATAGGATGCGTTAGGGGAGATAAGCTGATCTGGGGACATCCACATATTGGAGAGAATTGCATGACTTTGAAGATTGCAGTCTGAGAGCCATGATAAACAAAGGCACCAAATCAGCCTGAACTCTGCATGGCCTGAAACAACACAGTTCCCTTAGATGTCACCACGAAATTATCGAACCGTTTCAAGTGAGGTCTTTGTAATAACCCTAGGAAATGCCTTGCAATTGAATAAGTACAAATATTGGCTTTGGATTAAAGCGATCGAAATTTTCAAAAGCAGCAGCTGAGTGGTCTAGTGGTTAAGGCAATCATCAATTCTTAATACGGTCAGTCGGTCACTTTTGGGAAATGGTCATTCCTTAAGGGGTCGTTTGTGGCACGGACAACTGTACATACTGTTTCCCTTCTTGAGACACTGAATGTATTAAAATTATTATGTATATGCATAACTGTATTGAATGTATCAGTGTAAAATTGTATGAACCATGTGTCAAGAAAAAAAAAATTAAAACTTAAAAAACTTAAAAACTTACTAATTATGAAAATCAATTGTTACAAGACTTTTTGGATAAGTCTGAGTGATGATTACTTTCATGAATATTTAACCAGAGCAATTGGATCATTTCATGTCATTCGGATTTCCCTGAAAATATTCTGGGGGGGGGGGGGGGGATACACTTCTTCAAAGCAAAATCCAAAATTACAGCTGTTAATAGTTTTTCCACAATAAATTAGCCTATCTTGTAACACTTGTGGAAAGCGCTGTAATTAATACAGAGGGTTTTTATTATCCATAATGCTTCTCATATACCAGCTGCAAGATGCGTACAAAAGATGGTCCCATTCACAAGACTGCATACACTGTACTGAGTTGCTTTGCTTCTTGAACATATGTGACTTTAAAGACAAAGCACCCATGTGGGAAGCAAACTGTTGATTTCGATGAAACATAATCTTTGGTCTGAAACCAACTTGCACTCCTTGGTCAGAAAGAGTTACGCTGGTGGGGTTGGACTTAGCAAGACTCGCGCAAATACTGCAAATACAATAATGCAAGAAGAGTAGGCCTGAAATAAATCGCCAATTCATCATCCAGGCTGAATCAATCCCTCCCGATGCATCGGCATTAACAAGTTTACGAATAGTCGCCAGACATGACGAGAAAGTGTCGACGGTGATGACAAACGCTGAGCGGAGTATGAAATGGATTCCAAGGTCTTTTGTCTTCCAACCATGTGCGACCCAGTGACCTCGGACAAACCCGGACCAACCCGGACGAAGCTACTCGATCCATCAGGTCACCGCCCTAGCTCTCTCTCTGACAGATTCAGAGAACCTTGTTAGGAAAGGCTCAACCGGTCATCCCGAAATGGCCAGTCTCAACATTCACTCAAACTGGGTCACTTTACGACCTTTAAGTCCTCCAAGGTCATCCATTGTCATCCTTTTGTAGGTCGACTCCGCTGCTCTATTTTTACACTGCTGTTCTATTTTTCTTCTGTAATTGTACTATAAGCTTGAAAGTGAAAATCTAATAATTGTGTTTTGTATGGTGTTGTGTCTTTGCTGTTGGTACACATCTTATTCAGCTTCTACACTACCAGGGGCAGACGTAATGAAGATCACAGCTCTCTTGGCATCTGTTAACCATCCCGTCATGGACCTCGGATAGACTACCGGGCACCAATGATTTGGTGCAGCCGAGGTGGGATTCGAACCAATTTACCAACTCCTCAGGACAACATGCAGCTGAGACCTAGCTCATAAAAGAGTGCTTGGATGGGATTCAAACCCAGGACCTTCAGAGGAGCTGGGCAATGTCTCACCTACAGGACCATTTCCTAGTTTTTTTCTTAATTTATGATCATGCAGAAAGTCACAACGGAAACTGTTACAAAATCATAACATTCATAAAATAAATGTACTACGGAAATTTGCTACACCACAAGAAGACTTCGGTGCGCACATTTCAAAAAGATTGATTTTGCGAGAAGTCACCATCTGGCGGTCTGGACCAGGACCTCTGAGACTTCGGTTCAACCTCCTTGCGATCTGTTTGCCCTGGTGGAAGTTCACCTCCCAAAGTGAAGCTCATTTTCAAAACATATTGATTTGCTTTCCTCTCAAGCAACATGTTTCATATAAGTCCATAGGGTCTTATGGAGCAGCTGCAAAGTGGAGGTAACTTAGTTATCAATACAGTGTATAATTTTACAGCCACTCTGAAAATATGTTTCTGAATTTATTGAGAAATAACTATAAGTTTCCATACACAGTAGACCAATAATGCAATCTTATTGTAATACAATGCATGATAGTTACAGTTTCCCCACATTATTACTATATATAGCACATAATTTTGTTTTTCTCTCTTATGCCTGTGTGGGGATTGAATTTGCAACATTGGTACCATAAAGTGTACAACCTATTTGCTACAATGTCAGTGTGGGGTGTTAGGTGAATTGCCATTGTAAGTAAGCCTTGTGTCCATTGAATGTCCAACACTTGCTTCTGTGGTTTTTAGGGCTTTTTTAAGATCTTCCTAAGACCTTTCTAGGACCTTTCCAGATACTTAAAGTGACTAAGGTCCTCAATGGGGAGGTGGCTTGTCTATTTGTACACCTCGGTGTTCTTCCAGTTTAGCTCCACTCTGTCAGTCTGGGAAACATTCTCAGTTGATTGCTAAGCCCCGAATGTGCTGCCTTTAGCACTAAGTGGGCTGGGACACACTGAGCCACATTGAGACATATTTGGAGGGTTCGCGAAGGCCGAGACAGTCGCGGGTGCCTTCAAAAAGCATACGACTCAGGAGTGCACTGGTGGGGAAGTTAGCTCTTCAAATTGGCCACATTCTGCAGAACATAACAGCCAAGTGAGACCATCCAGAGACATTTACTAGCCTTTGATTAAGTTAAAGTGTTGAGCATGCTCCGGATGCTATCGAGAGTACAAGCACTGAACTTTATAAGACAAAACTGAGACCGTTTCACCTTGAAGGCCACAAACTTTGGACTGTACATTTGTCATATCATTTTACCTCACAACTAAGATCACCTCACTATTACAGTCACCTTCCATTATGAATTACAAATTTACCCCATAGGTGGGATATTTCACTCGTCTCAGCATAGACACCGAGGACAAGGCACTGCAACTTTAAGATCCCATGCGAACGACATCCAGCTGAGATGAAGCTCATGAAGAGTGCTTGGTTCGCAACATTGAACCATTTTTAAGATCTAACTCTGCTGGCTTCCTAGTTGCTTCATTTGCTAAATGATATTTTGCAGTTGATCTGACCTTCAGACCGCTTTGCTTAACACAGGCTATTAAGCGAAACCGGATTTCTCTCTAAACTCTTTCCTCACTAATGTTATATGTTTCATAGAAACCTTTTTAGGTAAAGTAAACACAAAGACCTCATATGGCTTCAAAGTGCAGGGCACTCTATTAAGAAGGGATAAAAAGAAGCTGATGTTGCAGTGAGGTAGAATATGATGTTCTTACCGTTGCCCTAACAGGGTTCTCGGTACTTCACGATAACATCCCGTGAGTTTTCCCTCGATAAATCCCTGAAATTTGCTAATTGTGTCCTTAGTAGGTTAATCTATACTGCAATATCTAAATTATTGACGATTTCATACATTCTGATACATATCGCACAACTTGGGTGGGAACAAATTAGTCGACTGGTCGGGTCCTCAACAGTCGACGTGTACACCTACTGGTCTCATTATACGGCTGGTCATTCTGACACTTATTGACCGAGTTGGGCGATTTCCTAAAACCTATAACATATTTACTCGAATTAACGCCCCCCTCAAATAGAGGCCCGGCTCGAATAGAAGTCCAGAGTAGCTGCCTTACCAAAATAATAAATGCCTCCCTCAAACAGAAGCCCCCTTCACACAAACAGACAATATATTTGACCTATGATCTGAGCTCAGGTCTGGAATTTGAGGTCTTTGAGAGGTATTTTCGTAAGATTTTAGTATTTTGGAAGTCCTTCATTGCCCCTAAACAATGCTAAAACAATAGATGCCCGCCTCGAATAGAAGCCTACCTAAAATAAAGGCCCTGCTCAGATGCTCTCTCAAAAAAATAGAAGGGGGGGGGGGGGCTTCTATTCGAGTAAATACGGTATACACATAGGCTTGTCATACAATGCATTCACTGTGACTCTACAAGACGCAAACATTTCAACCATTATATTTTGACTTTGAGACTCATCCTTCCAAGTATCTCTTTGATATTTTCTTGGCTGTCACATCTTTGAAGTCAGTCTTTCAGGAAGAAAATATTTGGGCCCGTCATCCGCCTCAAAGCGTTGAAATAATTGGAGAAGTAGACAATCCAGAAAAAGTTTGTTTCCTTTGAAGTTTTTTTTTTTATTCAAGCGAGAGTTTTATTTTAAAGATGATGTTCAATCGTCCAATTTCAAAGGATTATCGTTTCCATAACTATCCGCCAATCATTTGACATGAAATTGTAAATTTAATGAGGGAACTTGGAAGATAAATTTCTTTCCATACAAATGTTGCTTTGCTTTACGAGTTAGCCTAAAATGTTTACAAGCCCTACTCGGAAATATATCCTAAAAAGCTATATCATATGGTGGCCGAGGAGTACACTTTCTGGTACGAAGGTTTCGCCCCCAACACCTTCGCACCAGGACAGTGATCTTACGGGTTGTACCACAAAAGTAAAATAGAGCTATTAAAGTGTCGACCCCCGACAGTGTAGGTTTCACACCACAATAGTGAAGGCTTATTCATTTTATAACTGCAAGTATGCAACATTGTAAGGAGTGACTATATGTTCCCCTCCTCCTCCTAGGCCTCTCCTAATCCTCTCATATGATAAAGAAAATAGGAAATGCTGCTGGTGTGGGAACTGCAAAACTCCTAATCACATAACCACAACTAAGTTTGAAGCCTATGTTAATATAACTCGCAAGATTAGTTGCATTGTGCATCGTTTTCAACTCAAGATTGTGCGCAAATTAAAAGTTTTAGAAGTGCGCCATTAAAACAACTAAGAGAGTAAGAAACCACATTTCCAAAAAGGTAATAACCAGTATTTCATCTAGAAAATAATTCAACGAGAGATATTGCGCCTATTTACAGGCTGCCAGACCGAAGAAGAGGGGACTTGAGCACCTGGCACCAACTTTCGTGGGGCGAAGTTAGCACTTTTTGTGGGGCAAAAGTGACTGTCGCCCCACAAATAGGGCAGTACACCTTTATCTTTTTAACGATACGATACGTATCACGATACAGTAAATCCGATAGGATAGGTATCATGATACGTATCGCTAAGCTGTATCAATAGGAGAATTAAAGAAAGCCGACACTAAGCTACAGTAAAAGACAATTAACAATGAAATATCATGAACAAATCTATATGCAATAATTCCAGTCTGTTGTTTAATGTCATTACAATTAAATCTGGCTGATATTTTTCTTCAAAAACACTGGAACATCTGGGTAGCAGAAGATATCTATTGATATGCAAAAAACGCCGATCTGCAGACTGTTTTAGTGTATCGTTATTATTACATAAAGGTTATCAATACCCGTATCGTTATTCTTGTACCGGTACAAACGGTATATCGAGAACCGGTGTACAGCCCTACCCACGAAACTACGAGACCAAGAAAGTGCACCCTTCGGCCACCATAATATCAAGATGAATTGATTAGAAAATAGATGAATTATACAGACAACCTATTAGGAGGCTCTAATCGACTATCGGTGCACAGCCCTCAAAGTAAAGCGATAATCGACCCAACTCAAGTTTATATCACCTGTAATTGGCATCTGAATCAATCACCATTATTATACATCCTTGCTGAGTATTATGTATTTTTCCTGCAAACTTAATATTCGGGTAATAATTTTATATATTGTGAGCTTATTTTGATACTCGACAAGAATTAGCTTGCTCAATACCACCTATTAAAGTTGCACTTTCTGTCAAATTTGCAATTTTCTAATATGCTATCAAACAGTTGAAAATTACCTTTATTAATCAAGGCACAATAAATTTGTGTGCTCTATTGATTTTATAAGACATTAATTACTTTAAAATGAATTATACATTGAGAGAAAATCCACACCAAAATATTGGAAACACAATGGAAATGACATCATCACTTGGTTTGTTTACATATTGAGTTTTTGATAGCATGAAAAACTAATAGTTATATTATTTATTGTAAATTAAAATTAAATTGTTGACCAAAAGTGGGTATGTAATGGTGAAAAATATCATGAGACAAGGTAGTATTGATTTATATCATTACTTTTACGTGCAAATTTGACAGACATTGCACCTTTAAGACAGGTATTTCTATTGCCTGCAAGCGGATCATGTGGGCTGGCCCGAAAAACATTTTGGCAAAAAAGAATAAAAATTAAAATTTCACACCATTCTATACAAATAAAGTTTTATGCAATATATCATTACAAAATCATTATTTAATATATAAAAACACTTATAATTTAAAATATCATTTTCCTCCAGGACTATATTAAATACTTTAAATGGATCCGTTTTCCTCTTTAACTTGTCCAAATATATTTATTGTGTGGGCTAAAATCACGACTAAGTGGCTAATAATGTAATATCAAGAGTTACACAATGCTGACGTGATATTTCAGCCTCTTCCTGAGGACAATTGTTAGTTCTAATGATATATATTTATTATAATTATGTATTTCGTGACCGGTGTCTATTTTATGCTGCGTGCAAAGATTTATTGCAAATTGGCTAATATAGATGTCCCTTATAAAAGCATCAGTTTTAAGAGGGAGAATGCACGAATCCCCAAAAATGTTTTTCTTATTATTTTTTATTATTTTTATTACTTTTTTTTTCTTTTATTATTATTTTCCCCCTCTTCTTATTTATTTTATACTTTTTATTAATATCTTTTTTTTTATGTGCACATGTAACACATATGAACACAGAGCCCCCCCCCTCCCTCCCCATAATAATATAGTATAATATTTCTCTTTTGTAAGCAACCTTACAATTCAAGCTTACTTCAAAATTAATATCCAGAGGTTTTTTCTTCCATCACTGGGTTATTCCCATGATGCACTGAATAGGTGGTGCCTTGCACCAAGTGCCTATGCAGGGGCAGATAATTCAGTACCCACCCATGGGGTAAATGTACATTAGCCTGAATCCAAGCCTTATCATCTCATGATAAAATGTCCCTGTGGCAGCAGCTCATGTTAGGCAAACTGAAGCTTCAGAGGAGAGGCAATTAAGCAATACAATAAATCCAGCTAACTGTTCTTAATCATGCATTATAGTCTATAGTATATGTATCATTTTGTTTTAGTAATTGGAACCATTTATCAGCTTTAAGTAATTACTTTAAGGAAAACATTTATTTCGTTCAAATGTTTTATATGTGTGGCGCAGTTGAAATTGTGGTGTATTTTATTATATTATTTTATATTTTTTATTAACTATATGACGTCAATAAAACACTATACAATAAAATACAGTACAATCTAATGCAATACAGAATGTTTAGACCAAAATGCGCCTTTGATTTCAGCCTGCGTAAGCTATTAACATCAGATATAAGCAGTTCCTAATGCTTAAAAATTGGTTTACTTTGAAAAATAATGTCGACATTTGGCGCGTATAACCGAATAAGCCATAATGCGGCTAGAGACTTTTCCGAAGGAGCATTCTAGATCTTCTTATTTCCTAAAAGAACCGCATCATACCGCTAACTCCATTAATTCAGAAAATACACTTTCTAATAAATAACCTCATAAGAGTAGGTTATACCTTGCGTTACAGGATAACGGATAATCGTATAACTAAATGTTGTTAAAAGCCACCCCATTAGATAAGCAAACAAAGCCTACATGCAAAATAACATGCATAGGATTATTATAAACGCATAACATTTACGAGGGACTACTAAACCTCATACGACATGACGTTTCAAGATTTACACAAAGCAAATTATTATACATGTACAAATGTACCACGCGGGCTTTCAAAGCTTTGGCCAACGTCGATATAGGCATATTTCAAGGAAAATATATAATACTTGTTTTCCAACAGAATGAGTAAGAAAAACCATTGCCTGTGTTATACATACAATCCAATACCAAATGCCATCCTATAAATATTTCATTTCTGAACGCCAGACAAAGCATAAAATGTACACGACGACGGAGGAAAAAGCTAGCAAAATCAGTGCTCATAGTTCGCGAGACACCATAAATTCAATCCCTCTTTCCATTCTTCAAATTGAGTCTTGTCTTCCAAATCTAAAAAATCCAATTTTGCGGTACTTCCTCGAAACTAAAGAAAATGGCATTAACTCTCAATAAGTCTCACAAAGTCTCATCATTTCACTCAGATCATTTCTATACTTTTAATGTAACATCATCCGCAAGAATGACAGCCTTGACAGTACCGATATGGGGGGACTCGTATATCTCGATTCCAGAGAATGTGAAATGAAGGATTGTCAATCTAATTGTGAAATGAAATTACACCCTCGAGGTCAAATAGTTTCGCACACTAGGACCTCTCTATAAGGATCATCACTTTTCGAGGTCAACCACCAAGTTAGCTTTGTTAGCGAGGTAGTCATATAAATGAAGTTATTCGAAAAGTGAAAATCATGATCAGCCAAAATTTGATGTCCTTAATTCAAGTTAAACTTCCTTTATAAAAGATCGTGGAGCATACTTTGCTTTCCATACCATGAGAGCTTCATGGAGAATAACACTGTCCAATGATTCATAATTGACCAATTGTCACAGCATAAGATTTATTCTAGAAATATGATTACACACATGGAATGATTTATCAGATTAATGCATTATATGTCTGGCATATTAGGAATGGATATTGGTGACGAAACATTCACTGCGATCATGCATCTACGTTAGTGAATTTTAACTTTCGATTCAAATGATATATTAGAAGATTTCCTTGTACTCCGCATGAATTTCAACAAAAAATGCATGATAGGCTACTGTCAATCTCATGCAAACAACACCAAGAATAGATTTAGCTCATAATTGATATAAATATCGACTGGAATGGGAGTCAAACCACAGACCTTGATAGAAACAATCTTGTGACTTGTCCCTTTACCACTAGACCACTCAGCTTCTGTACTTATACCCAAAGATAGCACTTACAATATCTTAGTTACGTCAAACAGGGACAGGTGACTTTGTCCTACTCAATCGTCAACACCAACCTTACAATGACCTTGATGGGTGGGTTACATCCTGTATTTCTGCACCTGATGGGCTTATAGGACAGGCAGGGACCATGGCAATGAGATGAAGGATGAAACAGCCATCCAACTCAGGCTCGACTGGGAATTAAACCCGAACTCAGTGGTTGGAAGCCCAGCACGCTACCACTGAGCTAGGCCCCCACCCTTACAATGACCTTGACAACTGTCCTACTAATAAACCCCTTTCTTCAACACTTACAGATTGGTCACACGCGGCCGGTTGAACAGCTCCGTCAGCAAATCAGCTTGCTCTGACAATCCCTCGTAAGGTCGACGGTACACCCTAGAGACGTCCGGAACAATCATCTCGAAGTCGGTCAGCTTGCCCGTCATCCAGCCGTCCCAGGACCTAATGGAAGAACAAAAGCAGTGTCAGTTCAAGTGTCCGCCGTGGCATTTAGTGTACCCTTCACAATTGTTACTGAAGCTATTAGCGACTCCCTCACATATACGCGAGTTGAATAAATAACAAAGTAAGATGTTTGTACTATGAGGGAGGGCCTATTGAAATGGTTACATCTTAAAAAAACAATTCAAATAAACAATTCTTGGTGAAGTTGATCAAATTTTGCACAAATGCCGATACTTTTATGCACTTATCCATGTTACACTCAATTAGATTTAAATTTACAGAATACCGATCATCCGTGTACATATAATTCAATGTCAGCTCAGAATAAACCTTATATATAGTTCATCCTCATCGCAACCAAAATGTAACAGACATATTAAGCGTCAATACACTCGGTTCATTCCTTAAAAAGCTCACATTCCGGATGTAATGTCTAGACTACTGCCAATCTCATGAATGTCAGTGGCAAGATGATTCCCAGTAACATGGTGAATTTCAATGAAATGAAATATTTATTCAAGCAAAATAAAATCAATTATGGTAGTTTTATTGCATAGTTTCAATGCTATGATTCATGCTTAGTCATCTTGTAAATGATTTCCAGAGGTAGACATAAAGATGATGTAGATGATAAGGCTTGGAATCAACACTATATTAGTTGCCCCAGCATAGACACCAAGTACAAGGCACTGCCGATTTAACGTTTCGCGGTAACAACTTCACACTGCGATTCAGCTTATAAGTTCCCCGCCTGGGAATCAACTGATGAACTTCACCGAACTTCACTGGAGCTAGCTACAGCCTCAACTCAATGGTCAGCCCAGCTTCTGAGATGTGATAAGGCTGTTACATATGATGTGATAAGGCTGCTACATCTGATGTGACATGACTGCTACATCTGATGTGATAAGACTGCTACATATGATGTGATAAGACTGCTACATCTGATGTGATATGACTGATACATCTGATGTGATATGACTGCTACATATGATGTGACATGACTGCTACATATGATGTGATAAGACTGCTACATCTGATGTGATAAGACTGCTACATCTGATGTGATAAGACTGCTACATCTGATGTGATAAGACTGCTACATCTGATGTGACATGACTGCTACATCTGATGTGATAAGACTGCTACATCTGATGTGATAAGACTGCTACATCTGATGTGATATGACTGCTACATCTGATGTGACATGACTGCTACATATGATGTGACAAGACTGCTACATATGATGTGATAAGACTGCTACATCTGATGTGATAAGACTGCTACATCTGATGTGATAAGACTGCTACATATGATGTGATAAGACTGCTACATCTGATGATAAGACTGCTACATCTGATGTGATATGACTGCTACATCTGATGTGATATGACTGCTACATCTGATGTGACATGACTGCTACATATGATGTGATAAGACTGCTAAATCTGATGTGACATGACTGCTACATATGATGTGATACAACTGCTACATATGATGTGATAAGACTGCTACATCTGATGTGACATGACTGCTACATCTGATGTGATAAGACTGCTACATATGATGTGATAAGACTGCTACATCTGATGTGATAAGACTGCTACATCTGATGTGATAAGACTGCTACATATGATGTGATAAGACTGCTACATATGATGTGATAAGACTGCTACATCTGATGTGATAAGACTGCTACATCTGATGTGACATGACTGCTGCATCTGATGTGACATAACTGCTACATATGATATGTGACATGACTGCTACATATGATGTGATACGACTGCTACATCTGATGTGACATGACTGCTACATCGGCTACATCTGATGTGACATGACTGCTACATATGATGTGATAAGGCTGCTACATATGATGTGATAAGGCTGCTATATCTGATGTGACATGACTGCTACATCTGATGTGATAAGACTGCTACATCTGATGTGATATGACTGCTACATCTGATGTGATATGACTGCTACATATGATGTGACAAGACTGCTACATATGATGTGATACGACTGCTACATATGATGTGATAAGACTGCTACATCTGATGTGATAAGACTGCTACATCTGATGTGATAAGACTGCTACATCTGGTGTGATAAGACTGCTACATATGGTGTGATAAGACTGCTACATCTGATGTGATAAGACTGCTACATCTGATGTGATAAAACTGCTACATCTGATGTGATAAGACTGCTACATCTGATGTGATAAGACTGCTACATCTGATGTGATATGACTGCTACATATGGTGTGATAAGACTGCTACATATGATGTGATAAGACTGCTACATCTGATGTGACATGACTGCTACATCTGATGTGACATGACTGCTACATATGATGTGACATGACTGCTACATCTGATGTGACACGACTGCTACATCTGATGTGACACGACTGCTACATCAGCTACATCTGATGTGACATGACTGCTACATATGATGTGATAAGACTGCTACATATGATGTGATAAGGCTGCTATATCTGATGTGACATGACTGCTACATATGATGTGATAAGACTGCTACATCTGATGTGATAAGACTGCTACATATGTGATAAGACTGCTACATCTGATGTGATACTTCCATGGTCAAATGTGCCACGTGCGTTTTCCATGAGAAAGATAAACACATGGAAAACGCATGGTTTTTAGCTAATTATAATGAGGCAAAAACCATGCCTTTATCCAAACCAAGGAAAACGCACGTGGCACAATTGGCCATGTATGTGATATGATTGCTACATATGATGGGACACTATATCAGAAATATATTGAAGAACTGCACAGTTAGGATCCAAAATTAATGTCCAAATGTTTAAAAATTATATCTTTCAAACTTTTTTTTCCTTTTTTTGGCAAGGTCGAGCCAGTAATTTTCCAAACCCAACGAAACTGGTGGTCGACACCAAAACCGTCGTGGAAATCAACATCTTGTATTAAATTACAACAATTTAGCACTAATGGCTAGATAATATCTTAATAAGGACAGACAATTCTCATGTCTACCTTGAGCTGAGCTGACATTATTTTCTGGTTATTAAAGAAAAATTATCCACATCAAGGTCAGAGCAACATTTGAAAAGTTTACGACACCACGAAATTACTCTGCAGTGACAGTAGCTATCGAAGAGACCCTCTAAAAATTTCCATCCTGATATCATGACAGTATTGTGTTCTAGTTAGATATATTTCAAAGAGACATTTAAAGTTCATGCCATCAAACACTGATGCATAATTACAGCCAATTTCATAGACTTGGAAACAAATCTCGTACATTTTGAAGCTAAACTACAGATGATGTCATGTGAATCCAGGACTCCCCTTGCTTAGGCAAACCATCAGCCAATGAGAGACCTGCGTTAACATGCTGTCCTCTTCCCAGCGTATGATATTTGTTTCCACGTCTATGAAATTGGCTGTAATAAAAAATTTGATTGGGCCACTGCCTTTATAATCATTAATTAATAAATCATAAATAAATGAACATGTATAGCGCCTGCTTCAAAAATGATTTCAGCTTACTGTTGTTTGGATAAAAGCAGTTTATTGCTGAAGTTATTTAGCAAGTTCAGAATAAATGAGTTTTAAATTTCCTCTTAAACCAAACAAGAGATTTGCTTGATATCTTTGTGCACTTTATTCCTGATGCAAGGTGCAATGGCTGAGAAAGCGCAAGCACCAAATTTGTTACTAGACTGCGGCTGGACAAGCAAATTTGTTATTACTTTTGACATTTATTGTTGCTTAGGCTGTTTTTCAATAATATGGCGTCATAATCCAGTCAACTGCTGCGGTGTACTTCTGTTTTTCGTTGTTTGAGTATCAAAGCACTGGGAAAAATAAACATTACTGTCAGTTCTTAACCAATCGAGGCATTTTCTGACTTCGACAGAATTCTCAATTCGCCGTATATGGCCATAATAACAGTAATAATCTGACATAAAATGAGATTTATCAAATTATATATGATATATGTGTCAATTAATTCCTAATATGCAATATATTTTTAACGCGATTATGTATGCATAAAATGTATTTTTTGCATGAATAAAGGTGATGAAATAACATATGCTGTGTGTATGGGATATATATGGGATATATGTCTTTATTTGAGGAAACCAGTACAAGCAAAAAGAAAACAGGCGGGAGTAAAATGACATACCGCAGCTTTCACAGCTATGTCTTTCTCCTTCGCTAATGTTATTGTTTCGCAAAAGCTGTTCATAGGCTCCGAAACATCCTGTGTCGAGATGCCATGAGAAATAAAGGGATTGAATAAAAGGCAGCAAGAGAATAGCGAATGAGATGATACACGTATGCGATGACATTGCCAACAAGGAATTAACATAAAAAATTCAACTGCAGGCAGATTTGGTAATCCGAAGCATGAATGAATTTCAATGGGGGTTAAAAGAGAATTATCTAGAAGCAGTAAAAGGCCCATTAGGGTCTTAAAAGGTCCATCCGACTTTTAAAAGGTCAATCCCCATCCGTTTCATTATACGCTATGAAAATTGTATGAAATTTGCATGCTTCATGGAAAAACATAAGTCAAAAGCGTGCTCCGAGAACATTATCTCATTCCAGAAGTTCTAAAACTATTTTACTTCACCATCGCTCATCAAAGAGTACATATTTAGCGCAATGGGTGTCAAACATTGGATTAAATCTAGCGGAATTATTTTAATTTCCATTCAATTATAATTTTAATTCAAAAACTGCAAAAAAATCTGTAAAAATGATATCAAATGAGAAATAGCGACTGGTTGGTTTATTTCTTAGTTCTTTCGTCGTTTATCAGGAAGCATAAAGACAGAAAGTACATCGCAAGAAAAAAGCTAAAAGACAAAGTACATTGCAAGAAAAGCAGATTGATGACCATCAAGTTATGTTTTTCGTGTATTAAGAGATATAGCTAATTCCATCAGCCGAGGCACTCCCGCTGCCTCCTCTCCACCATATGTGGCTAATCGCCCATCAGAAAAGACATCCTCTGATATCTTACGACAGGTACTGGCGAAAAAACTCACCAGCAGAAGCAGCTTTTAGCCAAACAGAAAAAAAAGAAAGACAGCTGACTAATATGTATAATAAAGGAGTTTCTAGCTATAGACGAAGCGTCATTCGAAAGTAACGGAGTCATAAACACCCACAATTACGACCATCCAATACTGGTCACACAGGTTGCTTGGCCAAGTCAATGGGTTCAAGATCGAACTCGTTACAACGTGAAACTTTATGTGACTGAACTTTACGAAAACTGCCTTCAATCGTTGTACTCGGTGTCTATGCAGAGGCAAGCGAAAGATCTCACACATAAGTATGTTAAGATAAATGAGCAACATGGCATGGCCTATCTCTCTCATAAATCAACCCTCATGAGTGTCAGGTACTTGCTCTAGAAGGCTGTACTATCTCTTATTCTAACTGCTCACACGTGTGATCGGACAAGGTTAAAGACCGAGCCACGACTATTAAAGGGGATACCAGTTCAGAGGCCTCATTTGGTTCCAACCCCTCAAAGGGGAAACATCTCTGAGTATTTCCTAATCTCAATAATACACATTACAATAAAACCATATGAATTTGGTATCTGCAGATTCAACAATTTATGCAGAAACGAATTATGTCACTTTCTAAGTTATATTTTGTGTATATTAGGAATTATATGCAGAATTATGGATACATCTTACGAAATTTGATTGACAGGCCCTAATGACATTTCAATGAGCTGTTACCATGGTACAACAACCCTCTCTAATTTAAAGACTTCTAAAAATAGGGTTCATTTGCATAGAAACCACATGGGCTACAGGTGCAATTACATGTACATGGCCAAATGTGCCATGCGGATTTTCCATGCGTTTGAATAAACGCATGGTTTTCCCCTAATTATGATTAGACAAAAACCATGCGTTTATCCTTCTCATGAAAAACGCATGTGGCTCTTTTGGCCATGTAGGTGGGGGTGAAATGCCTCTAATGACATAATAGATCTGAGGGGCAATTTCATACAATGATGCAAAAAAATGTACAAATAAGTAAAAAATCTTTCATGGCACATAGCCTCACCTTTTCATTGGTACATGGAAAACAACATTGTGATCCCTTTATGGTAATTCCAGTGTATATGCACAAGTACTGAGCTGACTTTAATATATCTATATGACAGCCAATATACAATTTTCAGAATTCCAGGGCTTGGTGTACACTGCTCTGAGATACAACTGAGACTGACTGTCTGTCTAATTACAACTTAGTTGCACAACCAGTAACACGTGTCAACTGCATGATTTCTAAATTATCTGCAGTCCAATTTGAATATTTTTATGATGATGCAATGTGCATTATTCTTCTGTTATGACTGTCTATAGATAGCATGGCTATATTAGAGCCTCTTTGATTACCCAAACAAAGGGCACACAGAGTTGGTCACTTCAAACAAAACCCCAGTCTGTGTGTAATATGACAATAACATTCATGACTGAGACAATACTTTGTAGTCTGTCATGTATGTATAATTGAATTCGCAATCAGATAGGAGTATTAGACAAGTGTCACAGGCAAGTTAATTGCACTTCATTGTAAACAAACCCTGCTCAAACAAGCATCGCCAGAGAGGGGGTGGCTTGATTGACAAGCTATTCATGCATTACAAGCTATTGCATATTTTTTTTATTTATTATTTTTTTATTTATCTTTATTGACATGTGGTTTAACATTATAACAATACAAACATCAGACGTGGAAACATAAACCACCCAGCCCCATAAGGGCTTATATGTCACTCCATTTTAGTGCTTAAATACGTGACGTCTAAATAACAAAAAGTAACTGTTTTCTTATTTCCATAGCTTTCAAAGTTAGCCATAAGGCGTGGCTGACTGCCCAGTGTCCAGTAACCAGCCAATCAACATTTTATTGCTTTGTGGTGGCAATTTCGACCTTCTGCAGCTCGGTATTTAAGGTATTGCAATATCAAGCGGCTATCATGTCATATCATCCCCATTCATGCAATATTTAAAAGAGCAAACAGCGAAAGCTGTCAAACGACAAAGTGGTTTATTGCGTTTGACCAGCCCAGTGCAATCTATATTTGGATTTATCGCTGTTTTCTTCTTAACCTTTGAAATTGATCCAAAATGACAGATTGGAAACAGAACATGGCCAGAAATAACATCATGGGGAATACAATCTAACTTTGTAATGACAAAGTCTTTCGGACCATGAAACGAGTTGGTTTTTTCTATCCTGGTTTGCGCTACATGCGGTTGTTGGTATGATGATGACTATTTCCGAAACACATGTGTATGAGTATTGTATTATTCGACACCGCATACATTCTGGCTTTACCAAAGGAAACCACTAGTTTTGCATCTTAACTGCATGTTGGTCCATTGTTGGAGGATAGTACGATGTGACAGGCCAAACGATGTGAAGAGTGGGTTTCGAACGCATAACGTGAGCCACCGCCATATTGGAATTGATTTTACTTGAACAACTAGGCCTGGATTTCATTTCTTTCCATGTTGATAAATTCAAACAAGACAAAATTAATATGTCATAAAGTGATCATGGTGCATTCAGTAGTGTAATCTGGTAAGTTAGTGAAGTGACCGCTATAGCTGTCCAAACCGCTCACGTCTTCGGACCCCTGTCTCACAAATTCCATTGGCTCTGCAACAGGGCTGTAGAGCTTGTATATGAAATATAACCTTGGCCCCGGCAAGGTTCTTGATCCATGTAGCAAGCCTCCCACGCTTTGAGCATTATTAGCCAGTGTGTTACAATTGGGTTCAGGTGTATTAAAGCAACATACAGAGTTATTACTGACCTATGCAAACAACAGTCCTTGAAGTTGTCTTTGATATGAGACAGGTAGAAACTCCTCTTGAGCAAAAAGCCAAGACCAGGGAGCAGCTGGACTCTGTAGGCCAGGTGGGAGTTGGTCGACAAGCCTTCATAACCTGCAAAGAGAAAGACGGAAATATATTGACATATTGCTGTAATAGAGCACTGAAATACACTACAATAGTGTTATGTGGTTATACAAAGAACCAACACAACGTTGGACAATCTAGTTAAGTGCATTTTCTCAGATTTCTTCTTGAGTACAACTATATCCTTCGTGCTGGTAGCAATTTAAAACATTATGCATGAGAGATCTTTTCTAAGAAAATAGTTGTAAACTGAAATGCAAACTTTCTTGCACCTAAGAAAAATTTTGATAATGCTAGCACTGTGAAGTTACCACCTAACCTATAGGTAACACAACCTGGTTACAATAGGTAATTGAGAGATTTTATTGACAGATAGAGGTCAGTTCTGACCTATTTGTCACAGATAATATGACCAGGTTGCTGGAAAATTATGATACATACTAACATACATATAACGTGGTTTTGTTACCGAAACCCGATGGTTCCATTGAGAAAGCTGTCGTAACATAAGCAGATCTGCTGTTACGGTTATAAAAATTACACCTGATTACAACTGGAGTTTCAAAACAGCACCTCACTGTGTGTGTAACAGTGATATGTTTGACCCGTTTGCTAGTGATAACTGGACTTTGGTCATCACCGCTTTTTTTCATCAGCGGTCTTTTTCATCAGCGATACTCAATTGTCTACATGAAGATTTTAACCTGGACATTTGACACACGGGGACCACTTTTAGACCAGACCTGAGGCATCAACTCCCTTCCACACATACAAAGGCAATTACCTCCTGCTCATATAGGACATTCAGAGGCTGCATTAGCTTTTTATGCAACATTAGTTGAAGCACACTGAAATACCCCCAGGATAGCACAACAGATGTGGCCTCTCAACCTTGCTAATTAACCCACTCGAGTCTTCTTGCAACTAAAAACACTATGTTTTGCATTATTGTTTCTTATTTTGAAAAATATGTACACAGTATGACAGTACCACTCATAAAAACAAACAACTAACTAAAGCTACAACGAGCCAAATCTAGCCGCACCTAGCCGGAGACGCCTAATATAAAATACAATTTGACATTACACAGATGCCCTGCAATTGAATACTAGCCATAACGTGGCATAACAAGTTACAAGAATTCAATATATTATTAATAGTTGTAGTAATTTTATTAACCAAAAGTGGATGGCGACCAGAAAAAGACAAGGCTTATGAGGCTGGTTGCCTTTACAGAATCAGGTTTGATTTATATGAAAATAATGAAGGTCAATGTCCATTTATGACATGTATGTAACCACTGAGGAAGTAATTTGTGATGCTTTTGTGTAATGCTTTTAATTTTTTGAAATCATGATTGTTTTGTTGAAGAAAATTATTCCATAGTATCGCCCCTTCATAAACTGCCGTTTTTTTGGCTTGGAGTACTTAAGTAACCTTTTTAAAAGTAGATCAGTAGATCAATTTGGTTCAGTGACAAGCTGTAACTATTTTAATGGTGCTGGTTTATAGTCCTGCTATGAGCAGAATACTGTATGCCCTTCAGTGGACTTCATAATCACCTCAGTCAGCAGGTTCTGTTCGTTCTTGAACTTTCTCAACTCCCTGGGGAGCATCCAGCTGTCGCATCATGCTGCACCATCATGAGCCATCTCAACCTATAGCCAACCTCCCCATTTACGCCTCGGTGGAGTGAAGCAGCGGTTTAAGGGAGATCTGCTCAGTTCTTCCATGCCATGGCTGGGATTGAACCTACGACCATGCGCGTACGAGTCCAATGTCTTGTCCACTGTTCCCAGGCACCCACTAAGTGTTGTAGGTAAAGGTCTAGCACAGTTCCCAGGCACCCACTAAGTGTTGTAGGTAAAGGTCTAGCACAGTTCCCAGGCACCCACTAAGTGTTGTAGGTAAAGGTCTAGCACAGTTCCCAGGCACCCACTAAGTGTTGTAGGTAAAGGTCTAGCACAGTTTAGCACTGTCAAGCTTGTAAAAGGCTGAAGATCACATCTGAGGTGTACTGTGTAAACTTTTAAAAAGTCTCAGCGACCAGGTGGCTTAAATATACAGCTACTTCAAATCTATGGGAGGTGGTATGATAAATGCATGGATTCTACCATCTCTTCCAGATTTAGTGACTTCGATACATTTCACCCAAGAGGCCACTTACACCCGTGTACATGGAAGAAAACTGGATTTTGAGAATCTTGCATCATCTGCAGATTACTTTTTCAATACAAACGCAGTCACATACATTCATTGCAAGCTTAAGGTCAGAACGACTCAGAAGTGCCAAGGTTTAAGTGTTGATTGAGTTCATTGCGGATGAATGGATTAGGATATGGCAGTAAGTTGCAAATTAGAGGTCCCATTATGGCAAGCAGTTCCCAAGGGACTCTCTGCTCCACCCAGGTGTAAAATGGGTACTAGCCATAGATAGATTAGGGAAGTGCAGTCCGCAAGCTTTTGCCACTCACGAGGGTTGATTGATGAGGTGGAAAAGAGAGGTGGAGTCGACTTTTGTTACATATTTACCCTATGGATGGCATCTTTTACTGGCTTCAGCATAGACACCGAGTACAAGGGACGTCACAACTGAACGATATAATATGAACAGTGATGGCGATTGTTTATTGCTTCGCCTCTTTGCAGGTGATTTTGTACGCTCTCCATGGAGTTGAGAAAGACTCAACATGAGCAGGTGCACTGGCAAGTTGTGCGGTTATCCGGCTTACGAGATTCAATGGTATAGCGATCGACTGATCACCTTCCACCTTTTCGTTAACCAAACACGACAACCATGCCACATTTGCTCTTAATATCCAATACCGCGGAGTGTACCTTGTTTGACTCCCGACATCTCATATTGTTGACATGCCACAATGACAGTGGCTGTATCTCTAATATGGCGATTCTTCAAGACACTGCAGATGTTTTTGTTCCACATATGCTTGTTTAAGTCTCATCTTTTATGAGCCATACTTCATTCTGCCTTGAACACCTGTTCTGATCCAAAGGCAATTTATCATTCTCTTCCACCAAATGTTCCTGGATGTCTGTCTGCGTTGTTGTTTCAAATCTCACATGATAGAAAAGCTAAAACATGTGGAAAAAGACACAAAACATCACTATATATTTGTCAGATTTTGCCAACTCAGCAGTTTTGTATTTCCGCTATAGAGGAGCCATTCTAACAACATCCATATTCACTAATTAATTCTCTAGACACCGAATGTTATGTGCAAAAATTAAATCAAGACACCCACACAGAAATAACCAATTTCAACTATGAAATATATTAAAAACCAAGGTGACCAGGACGAAGCTGGGTCTATGCTGCAATATTAATACCATTGAATTTTTTTAAAGAACCTGATGAAATTGTCTGGATTATCAAACCATAAAAATATACACATTCACGCATATGAACAGACTCACTAATTATTAAGAAAAACTTCAGCATATAAATGAAAACTCTGCATTTATCTTCTTAAATTGTTTTTATCTTTTTTTGGTTTTTTAGTAGTGGGCTGAATTTTTGGACCTTTTTGCACTGGAAATATGTAGCAAAATCATAAAAAGTCACATTTTGACTTATCTACATTGAATTAGACGATTAAGACATATTCAAACTATAATTGGTCTGGCCCCACTTATGGAGATGTCAGAATGACCTAATTGCAAGAGACATTAGGGGAGCACTTAGTTTTTAAAGAGCCTGCAGGGAGCATCAATTATCCCATTAAACCAAGCTAACTCTGCTAGCATATTGTGAGAGGGAGCGTGCGGAATTTGGAATTCCTTGCCAGTGTGGCATGGCAAATGTTTAAGCAGCTAATTAGTTGTAACAAGGCTGACACCCTGCAGGAAAATGTTAAAACTATTCGCCTACTTAAGGGATCCTAGCAACCCGATTAATTTACAGAATGCATTAAATCCACAACAGACTTTCCTCTCCATAATATGGCAATTCAACTCCCACCAAAGCAATTACTGCCTCTCCTGCAGACTGACTGCTGGCTGATTGATTAATTGATTGATTGATTCATCCATTGACTCACAATGTCATTGATTGATTGATTAACTGATTGATTGATTGATTGATTCAATCATCCAATGAGTCACAGTTTCATGAATTAATTGAGCGATTATTTAATTGTCAACATCATATGTGGGTGGGATTTTTAATTTCCATTGCTTAGACTCAGTTAACTCTACATACATAACATTCTGTTTTTATATACAGCTACATACACCAGGTGTACCCTGTATACCAAATTTCTCTACTGGGCCCATTCTAAGCCTGTGTTTTATTTATTTATTTATTAATTTAACAACATTTTTTATAAGGCTGAATCACTCATTGAGACTTTTAAAAGTCCAGGAATTATTATCGTTATATGTTCATGAAGGGCACACTTATAACAAATTAAATTCCTATAAAAGCCATAATAATTATTATTATTATTATTATGAAACCGATAATAATTCCTAGAATTTTGAAATTCTCAATCAGTTCATCATAATCTGTCTAAGCTACTCTTTATTTCGAGAAAATCTAAATACGATAGCAAGGAACTATATTGGTAACTATAATACACTAAACAACATGGGAAAATTAAAAGCCATAATGACATCCAAGGAGCCTGAGGTGCTGATAAACCTAGGAAAATTTCTTTTACAGGTTGATGTTTAAACAATGCTTTCATCCGTCTCCAAAAATTGCGCAGTCATATATATCTTGAACTTTAAATCTGCCTACATGAACTGCCACGATGAAAACTCTTTGTAATTTTGTTTTCTAGAAGTGAAGTCAGATAATCTCTGTAAATATATACATAAATACTTCCTATTAATTAATATATATTTAGCTCTATTTTGAGGTAAAATCATTCTGTAAATAGTTATATCGTACGCATTATATAAGGAATGTATTTTGTCGAACATGTTAATATGTATTAAATATTATATGTAAAATATAACTGTGTTTATGATACAAGCTGTATGTATGAAAGATTCTGATTGGATTTTATAAGGAGTGGATAAACAGCTAAACTAATGTTAACTTCTATGTAAATACTTTAATTTGGTGGCTGGAACCATCTGTAACTACAGTCTTTGTTGTATTCCCTTTTTTTTTTTTTTTTTCTGATTGCTTATATTTCTTTTTATCTTTTGTACTTGTGACATTTATGTCTTTTCTGACATCTTCCATCAATAAAAAATATATATATAATAAATATACATAACCTGGTCCAATAATATTATCTATTCTATTCTATTCTATACACAACATTGTTTGACAGTTATGCCTCTAATTTGCCCCTTAAAACTAACAAATATAGTAATACTTGCTCAGCTACCTAGAAATTATGCAATCAAAATCCTAGAATCGAGCCGGCCTGTTCGTGGGAACTGTTGGTGAGAACGGACAACCTGTGTTAGATCTTTAACACGCTACCCAGGCCTTTATTTGAACAAGCCCTGTCAATAAACACACGTCACGTATCTAAAGTGCCAAGAAAAATCCATGGCCACGTTAAAAATGTCAATTTCCCCAAAACTGTCAATTGCGGATTCTTCCAGGTGGCGGAGGTATGGGCATTTCATGTAGGAGCAACATGCAAATACAGGACTAAGACCTGTGATAAACTGTCACACCAGGAATGGATAAATTAATTTTGACCGTTTAAGGCAGGTGACTGTTGCATAGAAAAGGTACCTGTTAAGGCAGGTGTGACAGGATATTATTTTATCTGTTCATGCACTGTATTATCTGTATCGAAACTAGTTTTAGCTTTGTCTACTACAATATTACTTTAGACTTATATATATATATATATATATATACAAGCTGAATTTCATCTTTACTTATTCGTAAAGAGGGGGGGGGGGGGGGGTCGTAATGTATGTGTCCTTCCAGATTTATCTGAGGAAGCAGTTCTATTCTTTATCCACTTTTTAAATTTTTTTTTTTTTATGGGGGGGGGGGGGAGAGTTAGTGGCGAGTTCTTCTATCTAGATCACCTATACCAGACGTCTAGACAGGCTTAATCAGACAAGGCTTGGAGCAAAAACACGTCACCTTACAAGTTTAACGTTGGTGGTTTTGTTAATTCACTAAAATCGATCTCAGCTAAAAATTCTGTTATTTCTTTACTTCATTAAGCCTATACACAGTGTACTACGCAATAGCAAATCTCTACAACGTTCCAATTTAAAAAAAAAAGTCCCAATGGTCAATTTCTGTTTCGGCTGCCTTTTTTAACATTCATTATTTTTCTCCCTCCACTTCTCAAGAGCGGTGATCTCCTGTGAAGGAGGAACAAGGGCACGTGCGAGTGGAACGCTCCTTCACGACAAGAGAGCTGCTTCGAAGCAGACGATCTTCTGGCATTTCCACTTGCCAATTTTTCGCAAAATTGCTTCAGTTTTATGCTCTTTCAACTTATTGAAGCCAATACACAAAAGATTTTATTTCAAAAAAACCCACAAAGAGCAGAACGTCACACGAGGTAGCATTCATTCCGGACATTTTGTTTCATTGTGCTCAAATGAACAGGATATGAGAGAACGCAGTACAACAACAATGCCAGGTATTTTTTACGATGCCAAAAATAATTTAATTCAATCGTTTCTTAACAAAGCCTTCTTAAATAAGACTATATCTGTTATTATCTACATTGCTCACTGTCACGACTTGTATGTCTACCTGTGCAGTGAATATTGAGTAATCACTTTAAAATATAAGCCTTATTCTTAAACACAATTTAGACCTACTATGTATGTTCTTGGCAGGAAATTAAATCATATATAAAATGAAATAAACTAATACATCAGGTATGATGTATTTTCCAGTCAAAAATATAAGGTAAAAAAACAACAACAAAAAACAGGCACCATTAGATAATCCATCATATATGTGGGCAAAAATTGACCTGTCAGCTTTGCTTCAAATGGCCATTTCACACACACTAGCCAAAGAGGCTGACATTTCAGTCCATATTATTATGAGACAGATTGGCAGGAGCCTGCGAGTTTATAAATACAGTAAAGGGCTCTGTGAACCTCAGAGGCTCTATCAGCTGCCAATTTTACCAAAAGAGCCTGTCCCCATGCCTCAGGGTTTTTCTAATGGCAAACTCCCAAGAACTGCTCCCGAGCCAAGTGACAGTTTAGTTAACAGCGTCATTCGGTCGCCATGACAACACAGTTCCTGTACTCATCCAGGGGGCGTGTCAGTAAGGTGGATGAAAACATTTTAAAGGCTTGTATGATCATTACAAAAATAATTATTTTATCCTTAAATTATGCCTATACAGAAATATAAAATGCTTACTCACGCGAGTGTTTTAAAAAAAAAAATTCATTTTTTAAATTTATTTTTAGCACGTTACTAGGCAACACATTTGTTTGCCAAAAATACTTTGTCAAACGAATATCAAAGACGACACTTTTCCTAATTGAAAGTGTGATCTTGCGGAAATAAAACGGATTAAAAATGGCTAAACTTCTTCAAAAAATATTTATTGGGCCTAAATGTGTCAAGTTCAGAAACGGAGATATCAGGTTCAAAAAACAGATGTGCCTTTCTGCTCCAAGAAAAATCTTAATGTTCAAAATAAAAAAGAAAGGAAATAATTTAGAAAAAAAAAATTCATCAACAGAGTAGAAGCATCAAATAACCCATTGTCAAATAGTATCTATAAGTCAGAACTAAATTTCCACTTTCTCGGTTAGCTAGGAGCGGGTAGGCCTATTTATCCTTCCTGATAACTTTTCTTTTATACATTAGCTTTGAAGTAAGTCCAATTCAAAAGAGAGAGAGAAAAAGGTCCATTTGGAAAGAGTGGCACCTGGCGTAGGTGGACAGACACACAGACAGCAGACAGAAAGACAGACTGATAGTAGGCCTACAAATACCCCCAGCAGCATCCCTTGGGGTGTAAAAGAGCTACCCTGGCCTGTAGTCATATCAACAAATCCATTAGTCAGGCAAGAGACAAATGTCTGTAGCACAAATGACTTAATGGGGAGTGCCAAGCCCACTGTCTACACACATGTCAGAAGAGCCGTCAGAATGCTCACTAATATGCCAGCCAAAGATGCTGCCATAGCAAGGATGGGGGGGGGGGGGGGAGATGAGGAGTTATGTATAAATATTGCTGGTAGTTGATTGGAAACCCCACTTTAAGAGCACCTCAATATAAAAAAACCCACTGCATTATATATAGGTAAACCACGCGATAAACTGATCTGTTTGACAGATCAGACGAGGTGGGTAGTCAAACCGATCAGTATATTCCAACAGATTATTGACGAGCTGTGGTTTTCTTTTTATTCCAAATTAATATCAGCCATGTGGAATTTCAAATTTTTTAAATCGGATGAAAATTGATTAAGTTACTGAAAAAAAAAGTAGACATGAACATTTCGATTCGCGATTTATCAGTGACTGCGCCTGACCACAGATTAATACAGATCACGCACTCTCGTAATTAGGACACGCTAGGCATGCTGGGGGAACAGGCGGATTGTTAACTAATTCAAAGACGTCACAAACGGAGAACAATTGCCTGCAATTATATGACATCATACAGGCCTATTATGACGTCATTGGACAATGTTGCGGCAGATTTTCAGTCCACCCACGAAGTTTGTTGACGTTGTAAAATGGCAAATATTTGGCTCCATTCACAGAAACCACACGGAAATTATATTTTAACTAGTTTTAGAGAAAGCTTTGACTAAAAAGATAATTTCTGAGTTAATTTAATTCTCCACTAGGGGCGTTGAAGTTTGCACCTACTACCCCCCAGAATTCATCTAAATGTGATGTCATCAATTGCACTCAATGACTTCATTGTATGCCTACGTCATCAACAATTGTACAGGCTAAAGAAGACCCGAGAACACACACTTTTGTAAGTAGGACGCACTATGTTAACCGAGCTGATTACGCCATGAAGAGAGAACAATCGGTACAATTGAGTGACATCATACTACACTCGGCGACAGTGATTTTCGCCACGACAACGAGATTCGCCACCCCCCTAAAACATGATTATGCACATTGCAATGACTTGATTTGTTACAAAACTAATTGTATAGATCATTGACAGTGTTCTTACGCTGAAGCAGCCATTTAAAAGATGTTTATTGTAGTTTTAAGGGGGGGGGGGGGGGTGGCGAATCTCGCTGTCGTGGCAAAGTTCACTGTCGCCGAGTGTCGACGATCATGATGTCTTGGACATCGATCCTACATCCAGATTGATCAGCTTTTGTTGACACTGTAAATTTGTGATGTGCTTTATTCGCACACTAGGACACGAGCTGACACTGAAATCATTCTAACTATTTAAACAGTCAAATTGAAGAAAATTTAATTCTTTATCCACAAGGGGCGTTGAAATGTGCATCTACTACTCCCAGAATGCCTGGCCTGCTGGGAATTCTTGGGGAAGGAGGCGCAGCATTTACAATGTGAAGTATAGGGAGTGACGCTTCTTGGTACATATTCTTTGTTCAGGCATAGTTACTGATAGCTCCCTCTGTTGACAAAAAGTAGCCCATTCCTTCCTCCAATCTTATTCATTTCTAACAATCCCTTCCCTCATCTTCCACTCCCTTTCCTCAAATTCCACTTCATTCCCTTATTCTTCCCCTTCCCCCACATTCCTCTTACTTCCCTCACATTCCCCTGGTACCATCTGATATCAAACTAAACCTGTTATACTGTCGATTTCTTATTATTGCTTTTGTGAAAAGCAAAGCATTTGTGGGCGACTCCAGAATAGAGATTCATCAGCCTAACAGCATTAAAGACACAACTACAACCTACAGCATTGATCATTAAGAGCCTCAATCGAATGACCATACAACCATTGTGTACTGCTCTTTCTCTAACACCCCCACACCCACACATTCCTTTCTGCTCCTACACCAACTCCTTTCTTGTATTGAATTGAATTTATTGTATTAGCTTATTCAGCTTGCGAGAGGTAAAAGTGTAATGACATTTTCTTACATGTTTAACACGTCTCGTCTCTGTTGGGTCTTTCATTTTCTCGGCAGAGACCCCGCTACTCAGCACAGCCAACTGAGCATCTTAGAATAGGGAAATCTCACAGAGAATGCCTACCTGCCTAGACCAGAAATCCAACACATGACTTCAAGAGAAGCAAGCAACTGCCTTATCCAATAGATCAAAGAGCCACTAACTTCTTAACATTTCTTTATCTTTCCTAACATTCTCTTTACCCTCATGTACCTGTTTTCCTCACATGTCCTTTCCCCACACATCCTTTATCCTCACATTTCCTCTTACTGCTTTTCCCCTCATAATCCCCTTCCCCTCACATTCATTTTCCCTGTACATACCTTCTCCCCCTCACACTCATCCCCTCAAATTTTCTTCACCCTCATTTTCCATTTCAACCTAGTATTAAATTTCCCTTCACTTATGTTTCTCGCTTGGGACTTGCACATCCATTATGCCATTACCCGCACCCAAGACCAGCCACAGCAACATTTGTTCATTCATCCCAATGCAATACTCCACTGCAATCATGGAAAGCATTAAATCATAGGATGTCATGTGAAAATCATGAAGTCAGCATAATGACGCCTCTTCACAGCTTTCTTTCAATATCTTTAATGTCATAAGAATGTCACAAATCATTCCGGTACTTTCTCCTTTAATATCATTCGGGTACTTTTCTTGACATTTCCCCGGCTGCTGCAAAGAGCTTTTTAGAGGATTAGCCAAAAAGCATCGCTTAAAGAAATTTCTAATGCCATTATTTGTATTCCAAATGAATTCCTGCAAGTGTATGCACATCGCATTGTTTGTATTATACTCTAATGGGTTGTATCATACGGCGTATTCAATCGAAAAATTTGAAATATTTTTATCGTTGAATATATTATATACCCATAGAAGTAGAAAGATGAAAAATTGCAGACCCTCATTGCTCATAGAAATAAATACAAGACAGACTTTTCTTGCCCCACAGACAAAGAATGTGACAAATGCAAAACAAATTCCAACTGTAGATCGAACCTAGGACTCACAGAGAAGCTAAATATCCACCTTAGCCACTAGACCACTCTAATGCATTCATATTTCACATTCGCCAGACCATTCACTTTAAGTACAAGAGTAAATATCCATTCATTGAGCTACATGTACACTGAGGTCAAAAATCCTACTGAATATAAAATAGAAATATGATTATAATTTCCTACATTTTGACAACACGACAGCAATATCAAATAGCTTAAAAAGAGTCCATATTGTATGCATTCAATGCATTAATATCTTAGCATGGGTGAGCCATTTTTCATCTTTCTGTGAAAGAAATATTGTATTGTGAGAGTAAGATATTATTTGGCTCTGCTAATGTATATATAACATAACTGCCAAACAGAAATTTCCCAAATATCATATATTTCTAAGTATTTGAATATTTATATTAAATTCAACAATAGAAATAAAGAATATTTAAGGTGGTGGATTCCCTGTTCATCAACATTTTCAGCCGAATTGTTCATAATAATAGGGGCCATGACAATGGATTGTTATGATCATGATATTAATTTAAACTACAAATTTAGATACCGTAATGATAAAGTCATTTTTAAGTAAAGTACAGCGGTTTGTGAATGGGCATTCGAAGAGTATCGGTGATCTATAAAACATTCACCATGATCTTTGAGCATGAATCAACAGATATGACATCAATTTTCTGGGAACAACTATTGTTAAAGATGCACGGTCTGCCAAATTTGCAATTTTCTAAGATGCAAACTGTTGAAAATTTCCTTTATTAATCAAGGCACACTAAATTTGTGTGAATTAATGATTTTATCAGACATTAATTACTATAAAATAAATCATACATTGAGAGATAATCCAGACCAAAACATTGGAAACACAATGGAAATGACATCATCACCATTGTTCAGAATTGTGATGTGATCACTGGGTTTGTTTACATATTGAGTTTGTGATGGCATGAAAAACTAATATTTATATTATTTATTGTAAATTAAAAACTACATTGTTGTGCTAAAGTGGGTATGTTACGGTGAAAAATATCATGAGACAAGAAGGCAGTATTGATTTATATCATTATTTTAATGTGCAAATTTGACAGACTGGTGCACCTTTAACATAGCTAATTAAAAACTATTTGTTCATAGCTGATTTGTAATATATATTATTATTATTATTAAAATGAATGGCGATAACTGAATCAGTTTGACTTCCCACATGCAATAAAGGCATTTTAATCACAATTGACTTACTTTTTTGTTTCTTATTATGCTGAATTCCCAGCACAAACAACAAAACATTATATGATAAAGCTACAAAACAATTGCATTGATTTCTTTGCAGGAAATAGGAAATTATTACAATGAAAGGAATGCCAGTCAAAACGGCTACACGCGAAAACGGCTACAACCCAAAACGGCTACAAAATTTAATGGCATCCCCAAAACGGCTACAACCAAAAATCCAAAAAGAGATGACCAAAACGGCTACAGGCGATGTCCAAAACGGCTACAGCCATAAATTCGAAGTCCAAAGATGCCTGCCACAAATAAAATGTAAGTGCACATGAAGCTCTTTAATGAGCTAGTAATCGCATGGTTTTGCAAATAATAACCACCACTGTATCCTAAATAAGCACACATTATTTTCATTAGCAGGTATTCATTGCATGGCATTTATCTCAATAAAGGAGCTGTGTGTATTATTAAAGGCCTATGCCCTAAAGAGCCACCAACCTGACTTATGGACAGGTATAAACAAGCAATAAATGGGTCATTCAATAAGAGCAGAGTTGCATTTGAGCTATATCATATGAGATTACTGTTCCGGGAGAAATTTACAGCCCCACCTATGAAATATTTACACAGTGGACTCGCGTGCCCGCTCTAATCCACACAAATAATGACGAACTGACCATTCCAAAGCACAGATTGACATTATCGATGCACAAGCCATATGACAATGCAGCTCAGGTCGTTTCGTCCTCTGTCAAAAGCGGCCATCAACAAAACTGCACAATTGCGTCAATTTACATGCATTTTTCAAATGGACATACAGCCATAATGGCCGTAATCTCATGAGAGTGTAAATGGAAGCAGAGCTCTATTCACACCAAAAGTCGAGAGAGATGCACTAACAAATCTAGACAGGCCATTCTGACAGCACAGTTGCTAAAATACAAATAGTTATACCTTTGCAGTAAGCTGTGATTGGTGCTTTTTAGACTGAGGTGGCAATATTATTAAGTTACGTATTCCACAAAATTTATGTAATTGAAGTAATTTATGTAAATTTATGCAATTTTTCTAATCGAAAACGAATGACCCCATATTTTGCTTCTTTTGCTGATGGGTGGGTGAGAGACTTTACGTCCTACATTTCAGCACCAGATTGGGCAGATAAAGACAGGCAGACCACAATGAGACGAATCATGAAGCAACCTTCCAACATGGGCTGGTTTCGAACCCAGGACCCAGTGGTTGACAACCCAGCACACTGCCATGCTTTTTTTTGGCTGTTTTCGCAGAAATTTATTCTGCAGACAAGGGGCTAAGATTGTGGATTTAGTCTATTAAAAAATATCCAATGGATTAGCAATGGGACTCCTATCTTTTGGGTGGTGTCCAATAAAGGGCATGTGATCATATGCGTAGTGACACACTGTAATTTACTAATGAGTTGTAGTAATACTATTCTCTGGTAAATATCTCATCAATTTGAAAGAAAATGTTATCTTTATTTTATCTTTATATGCCCTACATCATAACGAAATCAAATAAAATGAACTCCCCTACCGCCGAAGCAAAATTCAACGACTAGTCTGAATGAAAAATTATCCGCACGTAGAAGTATCCCATAAGAGGAAAAAATATCATTAATTAATATGCACCACTAACAATACAATGGAAATATGAAATCATATTTATACATATAATAGGTAAGCAATTATATATATGGCTGAGTTAATAACAAAAAAGGCTGATCGTGATCCAACGTTCTCAGCATAAAGAAACAAGAAAAAATGGGCTTGGCAAAGAATATAATAAAGCCTTTTATACCTTTTTAATGTTTCTTTAATGAAATATGACACCAGTTAGGTCCCCATACAGAACAAAAGTCACAAACAATATATATTATTATACAAAGTGTAGCAAGTCACGTTGCCTCTTGTGGACAATGAGATTTGAACGTGACCGTGGATTCTACACAACTTCTGGTTTAAATGCTCACGACAAGAAAACCTGTGAGTCATAAGCGAGTTTTTATACCACCTTTTACTCCCAAATGCATTTCTTTCTAGTGCAACCACATTTCTATTTGGATTTCTGGTCTTTTTTTTTTAATATTTTTTATTGAATTTGTTAAGTCCTCTCTGACTGATTTTCCCTGTATTACAGACTTCCAGAACAGATGTGAATAGTGATAATTATTAGTTAAATCAGGGTATAAAATAAGCGTGTAAAGATCCCAAAATGTGCAGTGATCAATGTGAAATGTGCAGTGATCATCCTGATTTTAACCATATATGTTGAAAATTTGATTAAAAAAATTTAGCATAAAAGACATGCATGCATTTGATACTTTGATTCTCGTCTCTAGTTATATTTGCCTCATACTTAACATATATGTGAACTGGCATATTGATATTTTTGACATCACACTTTTCACAACATTGTTAATAACTTTCTATTTCGTAACTCGCACGATTCTGTGTAACCGATGGCGCTGAGGTGTTTTCCTTTACGCGCAGGTATTTCGTGAAATGTGCAGTGATCACTTTTTTTTATTTTATACCCTGAGTTAAATCCCGAATAGGAGGAAGTTAACTAACATTTTTGTTTGGTTATATTCCGATGCCGAAGGCAGAGGGATATAAGCAACAAAAATATTAGTTAACTCCCGACTATGAGGGATATAACTAACTTATACTCACTCCATTAGGCATATTTTACTAATTTGTTTGATTGTTTGTTTGGTTTTAATGCCTTTATTAAGCATAATAGTTCATTTTGCACTCAGGAGGGAGTTAACTAACATTTTTCGTTGGTTATATCATGCAACAGAACAACAGAAAAGGTCACGTGGTGACCATAGTTATACTCCATCAGTATAGTTTTTCCTCTTTGTGAGGGGAATATAACCAACAAAAATGTTAGTTATGTCCCTCGTGAAAGCAAACAGTAATTTTTATTGCATAATAAGAGCAGTTAAACAAATCAAACAATCAAACAAATTAGCAAATATTTTAAATGGAGGATAAGTGTTAGCTATATCCCACATAGTCGGGAGTTAACCAACATTTTTATTGCGGCGTCAGGATATAACAAATAAAAATGTTAGTTAATTCCCTCCTACTCCAGATATAACTATTACTTAGTCATTATGGTTAATGACATCCATGAGACTAATTTGTAGAAAAAAAAAATTAGATTAAGCTGACTACTGTTACTCAAAATGGCTATGGGGTGTCAGTCATTCAAAACTCATTCAAAAAGTCTAAAAGATAATCAGGATGTCTGAAATATTGTGTCCACAATATGAAAACATCTCATATCCCATTTTTTGTGCCTTTTCACTCTCCTGCAACTTTTTCTTTTTCAATAAAAAATAATCAACTCGCACAAGAACTAAATATGGACCGATTAATTCCCATGATATAATATCTCTCAATTCCAGTGTATTTTTCAGACAGACCCAATAAAAATAAGAATTTTATAAAATCTTTCCGCACATCTAATGAAATTTTAGCTATTCAGACAGCCTAGATTGATGTCCAGTTTGATAAACATTGGTCAATTCCTGATGTCTTATCAATGGTCAGTTATTGGTCAGTGAGTGACCATAGCTGACCACTGCCCACAGAACACTGCCCACAGAACACTGCCCAAGAACCAGTAGCTTGATCTGATCACAGTATCACTGACATAATAGATTGAAATCCAAGATGACCAGTGGTCAGCAATAAATGCAAGGGTCATTCAGAGGGTGTCCATGGCCAACCCTTTGACCACTGTCCATTGTATGGCCATTTGCATTAAGAGAAACAACCATCTATGTCCATTTATGAATGGAAATGTGTTAAAGTAGAGTAACTTCCTGACCTGACCAGTCAAGTTGAAAGCTAGGAAGGAACGCTTGTTTACTTATTCCAGGGTTTCATGGCCTGGTCTTTCCTTTCTTTTCTGGTGGTCTTTTTATCTCCTAACAAAAAATGAGCCACTCCCTATCCCCATATTTTTCAGAAACCTAGAAAAAAAACCAACAAAACCAACCGCAAAAAGCATTCGAAGCATTGTCTCCCTACAAATATCTTTCGCCTTTCGCACCCCACAAAGATTACGAAACCCAGTTATTACATTACAAAGCAACCGACAAGTAACAACACAAAAAGAATGTGACAGATTGTGGCAGAAAACATTGTATCTAAAGCAGAATTTGACTTGATAATGAACTCGGACAAATCCTTTCCTTATAACCAAGTCCCTTATAACCAAGTCCACGACACAGCTCTCTCTCCCCCCCCCCCCACCCACACAACCCAGAATCATAGAGATCCTTCCATTATGACGTTTCTTTTGTAAGAACAAAACAGATAAAATATCAACCAATCAGAATGACCCTTACAATGGGCTATTCACGATCAGTCTTATCTACAAAGAACTGTAAATGCAAGTCCACCTTAGCTATGGCGGAATTCGGATCCCCATGAAACCAAATAAGTGTCCAAAACGCCACCATGGGAACTCACTCTGAGTGGCACTGACACCCTATTGCTCGATACTGCCAATGTGACACCCCTTTCCTCTCGATAGTGAGAATCGATCAATCAACTGATCCTTTCATATGCTCATCATCGGCCCTGTTCACCGACCCATCAAGTCTGCGAGTCGATTCCTTGCCTTTTTTCTGACTTTCTCCTCTCGACTTGATTCAGTCAGAAAGGCGCCTAACAACACAGAGAGCTAGCTCTACGACTGCCAGAACTTTCTAACCTCCATTATGATGGATTAAAGGGGAATCAACAGAACATATGATTGCAATCCATCAAGTCAATTTAAAAAGAATTTCAAGCTAAATTAGGAGTTTCGGCCCACCCAGCTAGAAAAGATCAAACACATGCTAATGTCAAAGGGAATTACTATCATCAATTATGCAGTAATAAACTGACATGTTACGATTCAAAAGGCACATGTTTCTGGATGGAGATGTGGAATCCAACTATAAGACAACCTCACCACTGAGACCATAATAAAGGAATAAGCTCATATCATTCATAAAAACGGTCTTATAGCAAGATTCTAGAGGATTAAAGTGGAATCCCATCTAAGAACACACCACTGGTGAGTATCTTTTCACCCCACTTTAAAGAAAATTATATATTGAATCTATGTACATACCATTTCACCATTGCAACCATTAATTTTTTGCATCTTAGTACCTTCTATTAGGTTTTCCTGTATTTTGCACCTAACCTTCGATACACGGGTCAAAATCATGTCATAGATAGATAGATACATTTTATTGAAGTCTCACTTTTCATATAAATATATAAAAACAGCATATATGATAAAATACCATTCAGTTATGAATTATCATTGATTGGCCAGCCCTGCTGAAGGTCCTGGCTTGAAATCCTAGCCCAGGCGCTCTTCATGAGCTTCATCTCAGCTGGATGCAGAGCGCATGAGACGTAGCCCTACAATTGGAGGTGCCTATGTTGTGGCACGTCAACAAGACCCTACCTGTGGGTAGATGTGTAACATGGTATGGACCCTTATTTCAAAGGCTCAGTTAGTCATACAAGCTGAATAAGCTTTCTAAAGAGTAGGCCTACCTGTCATTGAAACAATACAATAGCCTATTATATAGGTCTTCATAGGCCTATGCTGTTGAGTGAAATTTGAACACTCACTAGAGCAGCAGATTTTGTTACTATTGTACACCACATGTGAAGAATGAAGCATTTATTCTGCCATACTTTGTGGTATTGCGGGCATTGATTTGAACTTGGGACTGCTGCTTTTCTTGAGTAAACACATCAATGCTAGATGGAACGTGCCAGACTGCACTATAGCCACGTCTCGAGTTCCATCTCTCTCTACAAGTCTTTCTTTCGCTCAATCAGCCTTTTCTTTTTGGTCTTTTTCATTCTTTTCCCCTTTTGTCGTTGCCATTAAACCCGCTTCACACCTGTTGACATTCCTTAGCTGTAGCAAACACCGGAAATAACGCACAGCACGTGCTGTGTGTCGATCAGTGACGTCACCATTGTGCTGCTCCCCAACGCTGGAGGTGCGTTCCATTCTCTCATCTGTGTTGACAATAGAGGCGATCAGCTTACAAGGCAATGTCTTCTACCAGCTTCTAATGCTGTTGCACAGGACAGCAACATGCCATAGACCATCCATTATGCCCAGCTCAATGCTGCATTATTGTCCATTAACAACAATATGCCAAAACGTCCCCATCCGACCGCTAGTCTCCTCGGCACGCACTGCTCATGCACACACCGCGATGATCAACTCGCGAATATCCGAAGTATATCTGCGAAACGCGTGTATAGTACCTGAGATGCTTTCAACGATCTGACATCACAAGTGACATTACCATCAGAGATTCAATGATGTCATCATTGAAGGTTCCCATCACCTCGTGAGCACAAAACTCCCTGAATTTTCACTGAGCTTTCCAAAAATTCTGGAGAAAAAAGTATTCGTTGCTGGCCAATGACCAGTACCAATAGACAATATTATCTGTTAAGTGGTTAAGACAAATGCCAACTCCTCCAAAGATCCTGGGTTCAAATTCCAAACTGAGCATGCCAGGCTAATATAAGTTCAAAGGCGTTCGAAGGCGTTCACTTGAGACATATGCTACATGGCCAAATGTGCCATGGGCGTTTTCCATGAGCAGGATAAACGATTGAAAACCTATTGTTTTCGCCTAAATATAATCATGCGTTTATTTTTCTCATGGAAAACCCACGTAGCACATTTGGGTATCTAGAGAATTTGATCACTCATTTTGACATGTTAAATACCAATTCCAACCATTTAAACCAACTAAAAAATACAAAGAACTTAAATTAGCAAATAATGGGCACCACATATCAGCTTTATGCCTATATACACTACAGCAATTACCTAAACCATTAGCCTTTTAGAACATACTTTCAGCTCGTTAGCACGATAACATGTCACTGTTTTTAACATGAAAGCTTCTCTTCTGAGTTCATGATGCAGAAAATGGGAGTTTCAAGGACATTAGTGCCTCACAATAAATATCACAACATAATATTAATGCATTCAATAATACACTAACATGTAGACACATGTCATTAACATGAAATACCACATAATCATTTACGAATATCTATTGCCAACTGTCAATATTGTTGCACAGAATACAATCAAACTGTCCATTTTGTTTACAATCATGTCAACATGACAATGCACAAGTAATTCACATTGAATAGGGACAATTACTACAAGCTCTGCTTTATTTATGAGCTGTCAATTAAGCCCAGTGATAATTAAGCCCACCTACAACAGCAATTAAGTGATCCTGTCCATCTGTGCTGTGGTCCCTGCACTTAGCCATTTGTGCTTAGCACCTATCAATGTCACCACACATAGATTTTATGTCAGTGTTGGTAATGTTAAATTGCAGATTCAGCAACAATCCCAGCCAAAATGTTTAAAATCCATCTAGCCATCATCATATACAATTACCATCCCACATAATGATCAACATTACATGTCAATTTTACAACTAAATTACTTAAAGTACTGATTATGGCATTTTTCCAATAGGCAAATAATGATAAAAAACTCGCACGATTCTGTGTAACCGATGGCGCTGAGGTGTTTTCCTTTACGCGCAGATATTTCGTGAAATGTGCAGTGATCACTTTTTTTTATTTTATACCCTGAGTTAAATCCCGAATAGGAGGAAGTTAACTAACATTTTTGTTTGGTTATATTCCGATGCCGAAGGCAGAGGGATATAAGCAACAAAAATATTAGTTAACTCCCGACTATGAGGGATATAACTAACTTATACTCACTCCATTAGGCATATTTTACTAATTTGTTTGATTGTTTGTTTGGTTTTAATGCCTTTATTAAGCATAATAGTTCATTTTGCACTCAGGAGGGAGTTAACTAACATTTTTCGTTGGTTATATCATGCAACAGAACAACAGAAAAGGTCACGTGGTGACCATATAGTTATACTCCATCAATATAGTTTTCCTCTTTGTGAGGGGAATATAACCAACAAAAATGTTAGTTATGTCCCTCGCGAAAGCAAACAGTAATTTTTATTGCATAATAAGAGCAGTTAAACAAATCAAACAATCAAACAAATTAGCGAATATTTTAAATGGAGGATAAGTGTTAGCTATATCCCACATAGTCGGGAGTTAACCAACAATTTGGTTGCGGCGTCAGGATATAACCAACAAAAATGTTAGTTAATTCCCTCCTACCCCAGATATAACTATACTTAGTCATTATGGTTAATGACATCCATGAGACTAACTTGTAAGCAATAAGATTAAGCTGACTACTGTTACTAAAAATGGCTATGGGGTGTCAGTCATTCAAAACTCATTCAAAAAGTCTAAAAGGCAGTCAGAATGGCTAAAATATTGTGTCCACAATATGAAAACATCTCATATCCCATTTTTTGTGCCTTTTCACTCTCCTGCAACTTTTTCTTTTTCGATAAAAAATAATCAACTCGCACAAGAACTAAATATGGACCGATTAATTCCCATGATATAATATCTCTCAATTCCAGTGTATTTTTCAGACAGACCCAATAAAAATAAGAATTTTATAAAATCTTTCCGCACATCTAATGAAATTTTAGCTATTCAGACAGCCTAGATTGATGTCCAGTTTGATAAACATTGGTCAATTCCTGATGTCTTATCAATGGTCAGTTATTGGTCAGTGAGTGACCATAGCTGACCACTGCCCACAGAACACTGCCCACAGAACACTGCCCAAGAACCAGTAGCTTGATCTGATCACAGTATCACTGACATAATAGATTGAAATCCAAGATGACCAGTGGTCAGCAATACATGCAAGGGTCATTCAGAGGGTGTCCATGGCCAACCCTTTGACCACTGTCCATTGTATGGCCATTTGCATTAAGAGAAACAACCATCTATGTCCATTTATGAATGGAAATGTGTTAAAGTAGAGTAACTTCCTGACCTGACCAGTCAAGTTGAAAGCTAGGAAGGAACGCTTGTTTATTTATTCCAGGGTTTCATGGCCTGGTCTTTCCTTTCTTTTCTGGTGGTCATTTTATCTCACAACATAATATTAATGCATTCAATAATACACTAACATGTAGACACATGTCATTAACATGAAATACCACATAATCATTTACGAATATCTATTGCCAACTGTCAATATTGTTGCACAGAATACAATCAAACTGTCCATTTTGTTTACAATCATGTCAACATGACAATGCACAAGTAATTCACATTGAATAGGGACAATTACTACAAGCTCTGCTTTATTTATGAGCTGTCAATTAAGCCCAGTGATAATTAAGCCCACCTACAACAGCAATTAAGTGATCCTGTCCATCTGTGCTGTGGTCCCTGCACTTAGCCATTTGTGCTTAGCACCTATCAATGTCACCACACATAGATTTTATGTCAGTGTTGGTAATGTTAAATTGCAGATTCAGCAACAATCCCAGCCAAAATGTTTAAAATCCATCTAGCCATCATCATATACAATTACCATCCCACATAATGATCAACATTACATGTCAATTTTACAACTAAATTACTTAAAGTACTGATTATGGCATTTTTCCAATAGGCAAATAATGATAAAAAAAGCCATTATAGGCAATTAACCATGATTGAAACTAGAAATATTGGTATTATGTGACAAAAATAATATAACTTTTGTGAGGATATCTTAAAATACATAATTACAAAGTTTTGACTGTCCCAGTCCAAGGCTAATGCACTAAATAGGTGATTAGTTTCACCATGTTACTAAACATATATTATTATTTCATAAACCAGTTATTACTAGTAACTAAATCACATAAATTACAATTATAATCCGGCCGACTCGATGCAATAATAAGACAAAATGACATTGTGATGAAATGTTTTGGAGATATAATAACGGGAAATTAGATTACCAGTGCACTTCTTATTCTTTTAAGAAACACTTATATTTTCATTTTGTGATGTGATTATTTGTTCATTTTTTGTAATTATAGTTTCATTTTGTGAATGTTGTTTTCATTGAGTGCAAATTACACGATGTATACATGATGTTTATTTTGCATATTTAGAAGGTTCTTTTATACCTGTAATTTACAATTATCAATTTTACTAACATCGCCCTATACTCAATAGTTGTGTAAATGCTCAGACACTTTCATGTATCTGTATCACATACACCCAAATAAACGTATATTGTATTTTTAGTATATGGAATTATCTTTCACGTAGTACATGGAATTATCTTTCACAAAGGAATTATCTTCACATAGTATATGGAATTATCTTCACATAGTATATGGAATTATCTTCACATAGTATATGGAATTATCATAACATAGTATATGGAATTATCTTCACATAGTACATGGAATTATCTTTCACATGGTATATGGAATTATCTTTCACAAAGGAATTATCTTCACATAGTATATGGAATTATCATAACATAGTATATGGAATTATCTTCACATAGTACATGGAATTATCTTTCACATGGTATATGGAATTATCTTTCACAAAGGAATTATCTTCACATAGTATATGGAATTATCTTTGAAATACATCTTTGAAATTTGACACAAAAGAAATAAATAAAAAATTAGCAGTTGCGAACGTGAAATGTGAGAACAGGAAATCTGAAGACCAAGATAGTAAGGAAGACATAGGTCTAGAGACCATTGAATCAGACAACAAAAACACAAAACTGTAAAATTATTTTGTTATCTTAGATTTCCTTGCACAATTTAGTGGAGAAAAGGAACAACAATGCAATTTGTATCATTTGCCACAAAAATCTACAAACTATCTGATTATGTTATGTTGTGTGATTTTACGTGAGGTTATGTCCTACTGAAATGTGTGTAACATGGGGACTCCACGTATATTATGACATTTTATGAGAGTAAATGTGTAATATGAACTTGAACTTCAAGCAGCCTTATCATCTCATCCTTACATCTACCTGGAGCTGGCCATATAAACTTACTAAGCTTAGGACCAGTAACATTGAGACAACAACCACGAACTGGACACTAGAATGACCAAAACATCAGAGACCAAAAAAGTGGTCAAAAGAAAAATTAGGTGCCAGAAACAGAGGCCCCCATCAAAGAACCCTAACTAGGTGACAGAAGAGCGATAATGGGTGTTACTGATGAGAGGGGTAGGGGTGGACAGAGGGGTGGGGCAGGGGGTGATCGAGATCAGAGGAAACCAGGCTGATTGGACAGCTCTCTTGATAGGGTACTCCGGCGTTGCTATGGTGACATATTGGATAAGGTATCTACAAGGGGTTGTAGAACGAAGTATTTACAGCCAATGTCATGAACTTGGAAACCAATCCAACAGGCTTGGAAGCTAAACTCCAGAGGACGTCATGCGAGTCTACATATGTATGTCTCCTATTTGTTAAGGTAGTCAAATAATGCTTATACTCAGCCAATGGGGAGTCCTGAATTCCCGTGACGTCATCTGGAGTTAAGATTCGAAGTCTATCAAATTGGCTGTATTAACAAAGAAAAAGAAGAAAGAAGAAGAAGAGAAAGAAGAAGAAGAAGAAGAAAGAGGTCCAGGTCACCCAGAAATGGATCAATTCAGTATGGGTCGAAATTTTAGATTCTAAATCTTTTTTTTTTCTGCATGAGGGACATTCCTAAATAACATTAGTAAACCTTTTTCTTCACATGTAGTACAAGCAGACATTACTAAGGATTTGGGCCAAAACAATGGACAAGGAACACAACATGAGGGTAAGATAATTCCAAAATGTCTGTCTCCAACACCATATTTAAACGTATTGTATACAAATATTCTTATTGTAAAAATGATTATGATTATGATTGGAATAAATGCATCTCCCTCACCCTGCACTAATGTTCCAATACTGAAATCTTTTTTTTTTATTCTTGTACAAATTAAATGTAGTTCACAGACTATGTAAATTAAGAACTTTGAAATATGTCAAATGAGAAAATACAAATTACAGCCAAGTTCAGTGGATATAGAGACAACGGCAATTAGGGTAGTTCTCAGATTCCTAATCAGCCCACCCTATGTTGCATTTACCCTCCCCGCCCCCCCCCCCCCCATCTTGCATACCCACCCATATTGTTACTCTCCTTAGCAGACTAGCAACATGTCTTGTGATAAACACCTCAGAAGTATGCATGAGCCATTCATCAAGGCCTGTCTCTTGCAATTACTGCTATTTTCTCATAAAGAGCCTGGTGCTGACCAATCAATCAAATTGTTACTTGCTTTAGATTTTACACACGACCAGAAATCTCCCTCCCACCCAACAGTAGCCTCGTTACCATGGTAAACAACGTCAACGATGCGTCAGTAAGTGTCACCAAGTGTCATCTGGACGCTGGTCATCCTAAATGACCACAGACACAATGGCCAGAAGGTCTGACCAGCCCTGATGACCACTACTGACCCATACAAATGACCACGACAAAGAGTGGACAAACAAAAGAGTAGTAGTAAGGGCAAACAGAGAAATGTGACATTAATTTGACAAACAACAAAAAAAATAAAAAATGTTTGCCAGTGCACATTAAATCATATCACAAATTCTCATAGAAACTTTATCACACGGCAACCACTCATTTTCAAGCGTTTAGATGTATGCTCATAGTCTTACAAGGAATTTTGATGAAATAGTATGTTTAAGTGCCATACCTTGCCTTGTAATTTCAATATAATGTTTTATCTGTGAACTATTACACACAATGATAGTTTTTATATAATAACTTCAATCTTTTTTTTTTCTTTCTTTTTTTAACCTTAATATTTATTACTCACTCTAACTTTTTGTCTTTCTAGATTTTGTCTATCCATACATGCCCTCAATCTATCTGTCTGCCTACGTATCTCTGGCTGTCTGTCTTTCTACATCTGCCATTTTCCAGCTGCGTTTGCTATTAGATATCATTGTCTCTCTAGGCCATTCCCTGTCTATCTATCTATATATATCCTTCTCTGTCTGCATATCTTCCTCATTTAGCCTTCAGTCTCGATGTATATCTTTCTGTATGTCTGTCTGTCTAGCTGTATATCTTTCCGTCTGTCTGTCTGTCTAGCTGTATATCTTTCTGTATGTCTGTCTGTCTAGCTGTATATCTTTCCGTCTGTCTGTCTGTCTAGCTGTATATCTTTCTGTATGTCTGTCTGTCTAGCTGTATATCTTTCTGTATGTCTAGCTGTCTAGCTGTATATCTTTCCGTCTGTCTGTCTGTCTAGCTGTATATCTTTCCGTCTGTCTGTCTGTCTAGCTGTATATCTTTCTGTATGTCTAGCTGTATATCTTTCTGTATGTCTGTCTGTCTAGCTGTATATCTTTCTGTATGTCTAGCTGTCTAGCTGTATATCTTTCTGTATGTCTGTCTGTCTAGCTGTATATCTTTCTGTATGTCTGTCTGTCTAGCTGTATATCTTTCTGTATGTCTAGCTGTCTAGCTGTATATCTTTCCGTCTGTCTGTCTGTCTAGCTGTATATCTTTCCGTCTGTCTGTCTGTCTAGCTGTATATCTTTCTGTATGTCTAGCTGTCTAGCTGTATATCTTTCTGTATGTCTGTCTGTCTAGCTGTATATCTTTCTGTATGTCTGTCTGTCTAGCTGTATATCTTTCTGTATGTCTAGCTGTCTAGCTGTATATCTTTCCGTCTGTCTGTCTGTCTAGCTGTATATCTTTCCGTCTGTCTGTCTGTCTAGCTGTATATCTTTCTGTATGTCTAGCTGTCTAGCTGTATATCTTTCTGTATGTCTGTCTGTCTAGCTGTATATCTTTCTGTATGTCTAGCTGTCTAGCTGTCTATCTTTCTGTATGTCTGTCTGTCTAGCTGTATATCTTTCTGTATGTCTAGCTGTCTAGCTGTATATCTTTCTGTATGTCTGTCTGTCTAGCTGTATATCTTTCTGTATGTCTAGCTGTCTAGCTGTATATCTTTCCGTCTGTCTGTCTGTCTAGCTGTATATCTTTCTGTATGTCTGTCTGTCTAGCTGTATATCTTTCTGTATGTCTGTCTGTCTAGCTGTATATCTTTCTGTCTGTCTGTCTAGCTGTATATCTTTCTGTATGTCTGTCTGTCTAGCTGTATATATTTCTGTATGTCTGTCTGTCTATCTGTATGTCTGTCTGTCTATTTGTAAATTGCACCATGCTTATTTTTGTCTCTTTCTTTCCTATCCAGACAATCTCTATGTACCTCCTAAGTAGCAGCTTAGCTTAACCAGGACAGCGTTACATATAAACACACACAGCCAATTTGTTCAACCCTTGCTAATTAACAGTAAATCCCAGCTGCTCCTGAATATTCCTGACAAAGTCTGTGCGTCACTGCACTTGTTTGTCACTCGTTAGTCACTCATTAGTCACTCGTTTGTCACATTAAGTCACCGAGTCCCCCTGAAGCTATGTTCAAAGGCTAATTTAAGTCTTGGAGATGATAAATTCATTTCAGATGACACCAGAGGAGGCGGAGAAAGAGGCAAATAGGCTTGACTAAAAACAGCATACATTTTAATACCAGGTTAAGACCAAATCATGATTCCAGAGTTTTGCGAAGGTTTTGTGGATTCGGAGGGGAGTGAGGGACTTCTAGAATAGCTTTGGAAGGGTTATGTATACATTATAATTTTTTTTAGGGGGAGCATGTTTTATTTAATACCAACCCTGCAGCAACATCAAGAGGGCAGAAATCTAAGCACCAAGTCTAACCCAATGTTCTAGGCCAGGTCTAATCATTTATTGAGTCATATGACCCCCGTGTTAATTCCGTTGCTGCCTAAAAACTTGTTGACAATATGAATGAACATTCACTATAAATCTTATTGTAATAATTACGACCACAAAATTCGAGCACGCAAAATCTATAAGTTTCAGAATTAGGGCTTGGCCTATATCCACACAGAATGCCTAGAATCTATATATAGGCCTATACACACCACGTGGTACATTCTTATTATCATCGACCTATATGTTCAGGCGCAAGCATTAAATCCCAATTAAGTCAAAAAGCATTCAATAAGGGCATGTGCATGACTTCGCTCAAGGAACATTTTCTGTCAGGTCTTTACAGGTTTCTTGGTTTTCCGTAACATCCTGATAATTTTATCCTCTGAGAAATGCTTTGAAAATCTTTTTGCTTAATGAGAAATCTCTCTTCACTGTCTTATTCCGCTTGACTTGTTCCATGAGCGTAATGCACACATACAACCCAGAGCCCTAATTCTGCTTAAGTCACTCTAATTGCCGAACGGAGTCATTCCGTTCACTCCAAATGGATATGGCGCGAAGAGGCGCAGACATTTGGTGCACCGAGAAAGATGAACAGGCCTATTACTGTGTCAACGTTTTAGGCCACCCAACACATTTAGAATTATGAAACACAGCATTAAAATTGAAAACTTGGGTTATTCTACATCAGAAGTCCAGACAGCCAATAGGCCTAGTCCTAAGAAGTTCTATGGAGTAGTTCTAATGTCTCTGGTAGGCCTGGATTTCTACAAAATGTGTTCATTCGAAATTATTATCATAAACCGGCTGAAGTACAAATTCTCTGCAACAAACTATTGTTGTATTTGAACATAACTTTGGCAAACGTATCTTTAACTATGCAAACAAAGAAATAAAACTATCAAACCTGCATTTATAAATCACCTTGCATCAAATAGTCCTAACTTAAGGCTGGTCGAATACTTTTGCACATGAGTGTACTCATAAATAAATTCTATAACTGACTGGTCTTAATTAAGTATTACTAATAGGAACAAAAACCAATCATAAAACAAGACCAAATTAATTAAAGCAAATTAAGTAGTTAAAAGCATTGTTAACTGAATGGTATCATAACTGCAACTAAATGCTGATATCTTTTCTGACAGTCACGCATACTTAAGGCACCTATATTAGTGCATTGTTTTCTCACCGCAAGAGTGTGGCGCTAAATGTACACGCAAAGATCATATTGGTAAAGTTTGTAATAATTGCATATTATCTATTGCATAACGTCTACATTTTTATAAGGCAAATGTTTCATAATCACTGGCAATTAAAAACGGGTAACCAAATGGGCTAAATACAGTGATGGATATTTCAGCGTTGCAAGTTCAAGAATGAGGAGCCACAACATACTATAAAGATTACTGACATTTAAATCATTTTCAGCTACAAAGATTTTGCATGAGTACTATATTGATAACAACTTCTTTCTAAGAATTGCATCTGTTATCATTAAACGTGTTTTATCCATTGTTATCCATTTATATAAATTAGGCTACTTGTTGTAAAGCGCACTGGTATGTTTTTAATAATTGCAGATTCATGGACAATCGATAAAAAATTATGAGAATTTGGCCAAATTCCTAATGGTTCATTGACGCATTTTGTGCAGGGCGGGGGCCTAGCTCAGAGGTAGCGCTCTGGGCTTCCAACCGCTGGGTCCCGGGTTCGATTCCCGGTCGAGCCTAAGTTGGATGGCTGTTTCGTCCTTCGTCTCATTGCCATGGTCCCTGCCTGTCCTTATTAGCCCAACTGGTGCAGAAATACAGGACGTAAAGCCCTAATCACACACACACACACGCATTTTGTGCAGATTTTCCATGGATTTCATCAGAAATAAAGGAAATACAATTAGTAGTGCAGTCATTTGACAAAGCTGAATAATGGGGTCACTCATTTCCGCACCCTTTCTAGTTGTTGAGAATTCTCGTCCGACAACTGTTCCCAAGTGGGACCGGGACACGGTTTAAGTTTATTACCAACCACAAAAGCAATTCGCCATTCGGCCTTCGACGCTCGATTGAGTTTCACAGCTTCACTGAAACACAATCACTTTGAGCATTTTCTGCTTCAAGGATTTTACATAAATCTACATGATTCAAAAGCTTTTGCACGACACGCAGGGGCCACTGCGCGTGAACATGCTTTACTCGAACAAAGCACAAATTCCAAAAACACAGACTAGCACAATAAAACTTGGAAATTGTACCTATAAATGGACTGAACTAATAGAGTACAAAGAAACCTGTATATAGAGACCATCTACCTATCCAGAACAACTTACATCTGAGACCATTAAATATGTGACCATCTACAGGTATTCTCATCGTAATTTGCCTAACATATAAGACTCATTCACCTGCACTCCACTATAGACAGGTTCTGTGCATCAATTTATTCTTAATACCCTAACGATATACCCACAAAATGTTCTTTTAGGAAACAAAACTTGCATCAAAAATGAATATAGTCTGCAAGACCGCTAGGCCTGAGTGGCCTGTAAACTTGCACCAGGTCAAGAAAGGTGTCTGTAACACATCTGTATGATCAGTGACATAATCTATTGCATAAGCCAAGTTGAAAATCACCCGAAGGTTTGATAAGTGTGCATGTGCTATATATTTAGATCCATATTATCTATAATTCTTAAGGAAACAAGAAAATATATTCATTAAGATAATTTTTAGAACTATTATTACTTTTGTGTGTATGATTGCAGCTGCATGCGATCATTGTCAATTGAGGTAATAACAAAAGATGTAGCAGTAGCTGCTGGTGCAGCACCCTGTTGGTAAAAGTGAAGTAGAGCCCTCCGCCAAAAATTACTCCCAACAGGAAACTTCTGTCCATATTGACAGCAAAATTTACCCTCTGTGCTAGAGCATATAGGGTTACTCTACAACACAGTAAACCAGCTGAAGGAGGGTAACGGGACTCCCCATAAAGTAAATTTTAGTCTCAATGGAGTACCAGTTCACTCCTACACAGAGGCAATATAGAACTTTAAAGAATGACCACTGTCCAGTTTAAGATGCCCACTGACCACTGAAAGAGAGTGGCCCTGGCAGTCCATTCATTCTCATCATGTGTTCATTGCCCTTGACCAATAGAAGGTGACCCAGCGATCCTTATGACCTTACCTTGACCTAATTAAAGCCAATGAACCCTCCCTTTAGCCTCCTGTAGCCTCAAATGAATGCTCCCCAAAACCCATTGTCTCCGAGGCAAGGCCTCCCAAATTCCCACAAATTCCTCTCCTCCCCCTAAAAACTAATTTACATTGGAAACCAGAAGGAGACATGAGCCGAATAAGAGAATTAGGATTTTTCGACTTCTTTTACATTCTATCGAGCAAGAAAATGGTTTCCGAGTATTCCATCACATACACTCGAACAGCGCATTAAACGCAGACTTTTGGCATTTTGCACAGAATAAGCTTGACATAGACTGACAAAGAAATTCAACAGTAAACCAGTGTCTATGCTTTATTTTGTTGTGATAATTGTCTGAAGCGGAGAACTGGTCCAGGGCAATGTTGTTTGTGCATTGGGCAAGTAGTGTTCGTCATACATTGACCATGCAGCCAGCCTTCTCAAATCAGGCAATAGAAAACAATGCTAAACAATGCTATAATGGCGTCTGAAGTCAGTTTCCTCTAGAATTAGGTTTCCTGTGACGCAACAGTATGTGACAATTAGTGACACGGCAGAGGCACTGAGTTTATACCAGCACTGGAACACTTCATCGCATCAATTAATAATGCCATTCGTCTGACACTTTGGCAAACATAATGATGCCATAAAAAGGCTTGGACTTCGCACCATACTACAAATTTATCCAATACAGGCTCCCGGGGACCGTGATGTTCCAATATTCCAATATATACCTGAGTTTAACATTTAGAGATTTTGTACACATCTAGCCATCTGGCGGCAACCATTCGAACATAAAACGTTGGCGATTCTACTGAAATAACAAAAAACTTGCACATCGAACGCAACAATAATTCAATAAATCGCCACACAAAAGCAAACTAGACATTGTCATATTTAACTCACAAGTTTAACACAATTTAGAAGAACATGAATCTTTAACGAGACAATTAGAAATGAGAGCTTAGCAACTGATGCATAATGTGATTATACTCTCTCCATGTAATGAGTCTTGTCACCGTCAAAGCAATTTACATTAACTGCAAATTTACATTCATTCAGTAACTCAACTGAGAAGCAAATAACGCGTCAGAGAAACTATTGTTACTGTGCGTTTTAATAAGGTAATGTCCTACCTTCCGAACAATCTTTAACATGATTGTCAAAGAGAAAGTCTGAAAGTTATCAGTAGAGGACTGGCAAAAAGCTAAATCCATAATAGATTCAGATTTCATATTCATTCATTATATTTCACATTCATTTACAAATCTGTACACATACTATATAAAAAAGCTTGTATTTTATAAATAATGTGAGGAGACCCCACTAAGAAGGTATTCCTTCGCTATCGTGGGGCCACCTACCTACCATTATAACAATATTATCAGTGTACTAGCATGAACACAATAAGTGAGCAATAATATGTCACTTAGATATATGCCAATATTAAGGGCCTATCAATGGGGAATGGGATTTTTCACTTTTCGACATAAGGTGTATATACTTAATAAAAATATTAAAATATTTAAAGTAATTAAAAAAAAAATGAAAAAACCCACTTTAAGTAATTGGAACTTTACTCACATAGAATGGGATGGGTTGAAAAAAAAAAAATTAACAATAATATAATGGCTTTCTTTATTCTATCAAAAATGTAATCTTCGACTTAAAAATCAACCATATGTATATTAAATGTCTGCTAGTTTTACAAACGTTAAATATTTCCCCTCAAAAAGTTATTTCGTTCGCGGACGGTTTTAATACACGTTCTTGTGTCTCTTTCTTATTTGGAAATGCATTCTGCAATATCTATATATTTACTGAGTTAATATATCTGTTCAAGAGAATAAAAAAAATATTACCACATTTCTGTATTTTTGTGTTATTTAACGTATTTCATTATTCCAAACACTAAGCCCACAGACTATTTATAATGAGCATATCACAAGTCCAGTTAAAACAAGATTGGACCAGTTTAAACAAGATTGCACTAGCTAAAACAAGATGCACCAGACCTCCATGTAACTAAACATGGGGAAGATGTTTAACTGTTTTAAACACAATCGCTGACCGATGTGAATTCCCAATTCTGCTGCAGTCCATGACAAAATCTCGCAAGATTGGTTTCTTGATTAATATCCAGTTTCTGACAAAATTGCTTTCGTAACATTAAAACATGTCAGTATATGTGACTGTAATAGTATCCGTAGATTCAGTTCAGTTCATTTTTATTTCACTAATCATCACGTGGAAAAAACAAAACAAATTATGGCATATAGAAAAACACATTAAAAAATGCGATTATGAATATGAGTGATGATGAGTGGAAGTTGTGTATTCGAAGACACTGTTGTATTGCTTATGGAACACACAACAAAATTAGTGCAATTATGACATCACAATGCAGCTCAATAGAGTCCCTTAATGACCTCTACATATACTAAGACCTTCCATAATCCCACGGTCAAATACCAAGGTATACAGCAGAAAAACCTTTTGTTTTCGACTATCACTTAAATTTCATCGCAATAACTAAATCGAAAAATCATCCTCTAAAATCACACCTTTTAGCGAAATTTGACTATGCTAAAGTCTGAAAATGAGGCTGTCTTTAATTTGACTTGCAGCAGCTGTTCATAAAAATACCACATAAATAAAGCACATTCAATAATTGTCACCCACTGCCCAGAATCTCACATCGCCGAAGGGCGTCTTTGTTCCGTGAATCTGCCAAACAACTTAATGAGCCTTTTTATCCTGATATAAAGACATTTAGAGAATATGAAACGATACGATAACAGCTGATGTTGATGACAATATCAACCGATGCAAGAACATGAAACAAGAACCCACGGGTTTTGAGATCCAGCTGGCCCGTTCAGGATGAAATGTGAAGTGGAGTCCTCAAGATTTAGATTCAGATTCATTCATTTTATTTCACATTCATAAAACATATATTATAAATTTAATTTTTCAAAACATTTTGTACATAATGTGAGGACACCCCACTAAGAAGGTATCCCTTCACTATCGTGGGGCCACCTACAGGGATTAAAGATTCATAAAACATTTTCTATACTGTTTCAAATTAACAAAACAAAAATATAAACAGTGCTCTTCATCAATGATGACATATATGAAAGGTATATTATGAATATAAGGACACTAATGAGGTTTTGACCAAGATCAGTGGTCAGGCTTTTCATTTTAAGGTAACTGTTCGCAATTTTTTATGAGACATAAGCGGTGTTTGTAAAAACGATGACTGGCAAGTAGCCTGTCATACATAAGTTGAAACGCTGCATTATATCAAACTGTCAACGCCTCCTACTACTTCCTTCAGTATGTTCTTTTTTCTGCTTTAAGACACAACTTTGAACATATATTATATTTTGGATCATAAGCTAATACATCCACTACACATATAACAGAAAATGTATGTTCTATATAAGATCAAACTTGGAAAAAAAAGTTCAATCAAACTTGATATTTAAATGTCAATTGATACTGAACTTTGAAGTAAGGTTCTGTTAGTTGTCAATTGCACTTGAAAATGACACATGAGACAAAGCAAGTTCTTGGCAATTGGTATTACACTAATTGCATGACTAGTTATTTCATTGATCATTATTCAAAGGTGTTAGGTCTACTTGCAATTATGGCCTTTTTTAGTTCTTTCCACATAAATTGCTTTTTTTATTGACAAGAGAGTTAATATGTATTAAATATAGATGTTTCACATCAAATGAATGACCATTTGTAGTGTCTACAAGGCAGTGCTGCACTGTATTGCATGCAACCACCAGCCACCATCACTGCCCAACCAATTCAAATTTCCCGCCATTTTAGCCCCATTGGCTCAATGTTAAATATATATCTCCATTTAAAAGACACTTTATGGCTGTAAATCAAAAATTCCAAACTGAATGTTTGAAGTTAGGACTAGTCCAGTTCTACTGAATACATAAAACATTCCTGCAACCCGCTCAAATTGATGAGATCCTTTTGGAAATTTACAGCTAAGGCTGCTCAGCCAACTCCCATTTTAGGAGCCATTTTGTCAACAGGACATTTCACCAACTCCATCTCACCCCCTCAACCATAAAGATCCAGCAAGCTGCCAGCAGCATTGGCTGGATCAAAAACAGAAAGTTTCAATCTCAACCAAAAAAAAAAAGAAGAAAATCAACACATGCCTGTCAGAAATAACAAGCATAATTGTAATGTAATTTCCCACATTTAGCTGGAACGGCATAAATAATCAGCTGGCAAACATAACAATGGGATGATGAGGCTTGGAGTCGACACCATGTCACACATGTACCACTCGGGTGGGGTCTTTCATTGCCCCAGCATAGAGACCGAGTAACATGACCAGCATCCATGACTTGTACCCAGGATGAGGATTGATCTTGGCAATCACTGTGGTAAATTTTCCCAACACAAGTTTGCAAGATGCAAAACTGTGTACATCGATAAGGAGCGCAAAATCAAGAAAGAAAAAGTGTACAAGAAAAGATAACATCTCATCGAAAAGGTCTCCGTACATGGATTCTCAGCGTTTCTATCAGGCCTTAGAACTGCCCACAACTGCGGTGGCCCGGGTGAATCCATATGCAGAGTAGGCGTGAATAAGTTCAATAAAAAATCTCAGTTGAGGGAAAACTTGACTAGGCAGTAGTTTAGGTGCATCGGCATTGATTAAACCACATTATAACTAAATAACTGAATGAATTCAGACTGCAACGTCATCATATAGAATCATGTTTGGTCAAATCAGTTCTCAGAGACAGAACTGAAGTTTTCTTGCATTGCAAAATATTCCAAGTCAACAAGAGTTTTAATATATTTAAACCAATCATAAGATGACGCAGCCTCAACAAGGAATCTGACAAGTGTGAAGAAATTTTCTGCTGAACTAAAACTTCCTATAAAGGAATATTAAATCTGATTTACAATCTCTTGAAAGGAAAAAGAAAAAATCCCAATTGTATGTTTGCAGGAAACACAAAACCACCAACAACTGCTTCTCATACAATCATCCAATTTCACAGATTAGTAATAATGGTAAGTGGCGGGGAAATAACGGTAAAAGCAATATGATATGAGAAAGATTTACTGCATATTCACACAGATTCATACAAAGGAATTCGCGTCATGCATTATATAACTGAAGATCGAAAGGGAAGTAAAACCAAATATCGCTTGACCTATCGTGACAACCGTCATTGTATACAAGGAAAAGCCTGTAGTATGAATGCGGTCTCATTCTACAGATATTAGCACAATATAAAAACAACCAATCAACAAGACACCGCAATAAGTTTTCGACATATATCCCTTTTGTCGCAAGCCATAAATAATGCGAAGGCATTCTTACCGTTTTCGTTCCACGCAGCGATGCCAATAAGAGTCGGGTCGCTGTCAACGGAGTTCAGACATTGCGCCATAAACATCAGGAAGTCAGGGGCGAGGATGACCTCCTCTTCCAAAACTATTACGTGTTTCTGAAATAACAAGACAGACAAATTGTCACTAGAGCATAACAGATGGCCATATTGACATACAATGGCTCCCAACTATAAGATAACCTCACTTAAAACCACCTCACTATTAAGACCGCCTCCAAAATTGTGTCACTGAACGATAAATTTTGCTGCGCTGCTTATCGCAATCTTCATAAGAATTTGGGTGTTAATGAGATACTTTTGACCCAACAGAGGGAGCTTCATGCCGCTTACAACCTTTGTGACGTCATCAATGCATTCAATGACCTGATTGTATGATTACGTCATCAAACAAAGGAAAAAGAACCGGTATGTAGCTCCCAGTGTGGACTCTAAAGACCACCTCAAAAGCACTAATTATTGACACAAATCTTCAATTATTTGTTTCTAATATATGTACGACCCATATTTGTAATACTATAAATTTCAGTTATATATACACACAGTTGGTGGTAAAGTAGTTACAGGCAATTTCATTGACTTGGAAACAAAACTTCAGAAGCCATCATGCGAATCCAAGACTTCCATTGGCTAAGGTATCTAAACAAAAGGTATCCCACAGCCTATGGGACAATGAAAGTTCTGCATCCACATGATGTCCTCTGGAGTTTCGTTTCCAAGTCATTGAAATTGGCTGTAAGGCGCGAGTCAGTTTCAATAGACATATTCTTAAGCGCTAAATCCCAGATGCCATAATTTAAAATAGCAATGCCAATATGGCATGACAATGCCCTAGTGTGATGTATCACACTGAGCTTGGGGCAAAAAAAAAAATTATTAGCGTTTCATACTCATCCATTCTGGAAGAGGAGGCAAGGTCTAATAACAATTACTTGGTAATTTATTAGCGACAACCTTGTTAGACAATTTTTAAAAGGTTCGTTAATGGCAAATGAACATGATCCAAATGTTTTGAATTACTCGAATATAACTTAAACAACCGGAAACTCGGTGCTAACGTATAAAAGGACCAAAGAAATGCATTTTAATGTCAACATGACAACAGCAAGACCTATCCGTATCTCCTTACACTTTGAAAAAAAGGTATATCTGCCTTAGGAACATCTTTGGTTGGTACTAAATTTCACAGTGTCTTATCTTATTATCGTTGTAATATTTATGTAGAATCACTTTTTAATTTTCTCTTGATTCTAAGAGCATGATGTCATAGTTTTCTCCTGTGTTTGCATAAATTTCATCCTTCATTTCCTAAAGATACATAACAAAGCTTAAGCCAAACGAGATATCATTGTAAAAGCCTGACATAATTAAGACTTAAACAAAACAAATTAGCAGTTAACAGTTCGTTTGACTAAATCAATTCATGTTTGCTGTTTCTGATCAGCCACAGTGCTTCAGGTCAACCAAAACAAGTGCAAAAGAAAGATCAATTAAGTTAATTTTCAATCCTTTCATCAAGTTTGAGAAAATAGTAATTTTGACAGACAGTGGAGCTTTAAGCAATAACAAAATTAGCTTTTCAACCACACAATCTCGAAACAAATTGGGGCGCCGAAGCCATCTCAGACACTGCACCTTGGCTCTGGAATAAGCTACCGACAGGAGATTTCAAACTACTACAGCAGCAATGGTGGCTTAAAAATAATCTCAGTTATGAAGAATTTATTGTGAACAGTGGATAGCAATCGTTATGAACAACAATCAGTATTGGTAAGCAGAAACATTTCAGAAACGTATACTATAATAATTATTCAAAATTTTTGAATTGTGCTAAGCTGGTACTGTCAAATTGATTCCAAACTTTAATCTCCCACTAGTTAATGCATCCTTTAAAAATCTGCATTATTTCAAGAAAATAACCTACATAAAAACAATCCAAGAACCAAGCCATCATCTTGGTTATCTACAACTTTATTTAATCACTGTGGCAGATTCGGTTAGGGATATGGGCGAGCGAATGGAGGATGTCGGGTGCAAAATGTGAGTAAGGTACATGGCCAATTGTGCCACGTGCGTTTTCCATGCATTTGGATAAACGCATGGTTTTTGCCTAATTATAATTAGCTAAAAACCATGCTTTTTCGTTGCATTTATCCTCCTCATGGAAGACGCACGTGGAACATTTGGCCATGCACTAACATGGCCCTTAGCCCATACTGTGTGAGCAGAACATGACTTGTAATGTGACAGCTTGCAAGATATTTTCTGTCAAATGCGTTTGTAGATGCAGTCACTTCGGCCGCTGTGTTAGGCTTATATGAAGGAATTAGTTTGTTACGATTTTATTTTCAAATCCAAATTTCGTAAGATTCCACGTTTTAGTACTTATTGACATTGGCAAATTGTTTATCCCAGGTGTTTGGCTATGTTCCCAATGAGGTATTGGCTCTGCACTGAGTGATCATACTTGTGCATTTGGGTTTGATTTCTTGCTTTAGGCGAGACAGGAGGAACATTATCAAAATTGTGCAGGTCGAACAAATAATATTGAAAAACCATTGCGAATCTATGAAAACAAAAGACCTAAATGGAGAGTATTTAAGCAATGTGTATGAATGTAATTGTCACTCATGTCTTAAATAATCCATGCAAATTGATTCAGTAGACACTTGCATACATTCGTCCAATTTTGGATTTTTGATTGTCTAAAACGCTGCATATTTTCAAGGCTGTGGTGAACCCGTTAAATCAACTTTCATTTCAATGAAATTTTGCATGTCTGTATATTTATGGCAAAAGGAACAAAATTAGAATAGAGACAGATAATGGGTAAACCATTTGTATTTTTGCCGGGCCTACAAATGATTCAAGATTCAAGATAGTTTATTTCCGTAGAAAACAAAATTTTATTTAAAAAAATAAATCTATATAGTATATTACATATGAATTTACTGTGGAGACAATCAGTTGTCGCTAACTGGGGAGCTTCCTGTGTGTTAAGTGGGAAACCTCTGCCTGCCAAGTTGTGAATTACCATTAAATTATATTATGGTCTTATTTACGAGAAGGGGGGCGGGGGGAGGTGTTAATGGCAATGAAACGTCAAGAGAAGATGAAACACCACAAATTAGTCAATTTATGTGCACACATAACAATTACGAATTAAAACAGACATTGGAATAATGGCATTAATGCTAAAATAAATTATTTTTGAGGAATAAAACTTTCATTTAACGCGCTACGCATGAATTAAATAGATCTATTAGGCTGGATCCACAAGTAGCAACCGTATTAATTTTATGGTCAGAAGAAAAAAAACCGCACGCAGCAATTCATAGAATTGCAGGTGAAATTACATTATGATTACGATGCGCAACTTGAATTTCTAATTGTCTAAGTTATGACCAAGAATCAAGATTATTTCACTGTTCAACAGCTCCGCAGAAATTGCGCCAATTTACACAATACTTTGCTTGTGGCACAATTATTGTTTGAGTGAATCGCAATGACAATTTAATCTTTCAATTGTTTTGAAATTGCTAAATATTTCATCCGGTGAAACTTGGCAGCAATCAAGACAAATGTTTGCACTATTACTTCTGATAATCAATTCACCATAAGAAATAATTTACGCGTTGGAATGTCATCAGCAAATGTCGTAAAACGTGTTCCTCACACTGCGGGTGACAGCTTTCATGAAAATTAATTACGATAATTATTTAGTTGCAAAGCATTTAATTAAATTAAACACGCGAGATTGATTAGTCTTCAAGATGCAGCGAAGGACCTCAGTTTTTATCCTTAAGCATTCACAAGTGACAAAAATACACTTTAATTACAGGTATGCTACATTTAGATGAAACAATAACGAAACAACAATTATTTCTAACATCCAAAATGTAGATAAATAAGCGTATTAATTTTCATTGGAATTAAGTAATTTCCAATCACTTGAGTAACAATGGCAAAAATCTATAATAATTCGAGATGTGATACATTAAGAAAAAATTGAGGATTTAAGCCTTTTTTGAGAAATAAAAAATGCAAATGCCAGTTTCTATATTTCACAAACACATTTAATATTTAATACCTGGAAGGCAGCGGCAAGGGCGATACATATAAATGATATACCTTTAAGTTGAAATTGAGATCTGAAGATTTATCTCCTTGCCAAGATTCAAACCATTCATTAAAGTGAGAAAATGTGACATACTTTACAATCACTACCACACCCTTATATGGCAAGAAGCCAGGTACAGTCTTGGTGGAACTAAATACCTTCTGAAATCCTTTCTTATTTTATTCAATGCATACAATACTAGACAAGAGGTGACTATTTTCTCCCTGTTTTTAACACTAGTTCGGATCAAAATAGTATAAGATTTATAGGTTCTAAAGGATGGAATAAGTTATCAAAAGAGATAGATGACAAGCGTAGTTTTCATAGTATAAAATCAAAAGTAGGATAATAAAAAGGAATTGTGTGCAAAACTAACGCACAAATAAGATATCAAGCACATATATTTTTGTACTGACACTGTATATAAATATTATAAATATTGCTAACTTTGGTTCTTTTTTGTGTGTGTGTTTTTTACTTTTTTCTTTGTCTCTCACAAATTTTTTTTTAACTTTTCTTTTCCTATTTGACCATATTAAGCCATTATTTGTGTTTATGTGTAATCAGGATTGTATGTTTTCGAATAGATGTGTATGCCACTTGGCACTTTTATATTTTTTGGCAAATAAATTGTTATTACTATTCTTTGCACACCTTAACATTTCTATTGAGACCACTCGGGTCTACACTGATGTGGTCTTAATATGGAGATGACCCCATTAGAGGGGTCAATGATATTGGCATGTACCCTGCAATGGCCTGTATATAATGCAAAGAAATTCCGAGTCTTAATCAGGTGGTCTTAGACGTAAGGTTACCTTAATGAGAGGTGTAAGGGCATTAGTCTGCTTGAATCATGTGAATGTTTGATTTCTTTCGTAATACAATGAATAAACAGCAGCCGTGGCATGCACTTTCACGATTAAAAATACTCTTTCAAAGATCGTAATTGGATAGATAGATAGATATGAGAAGTGCAGCCCTCTAAGGCAAGTTCTTGCTTTTATTGAGGGTTGATTGATAAGGGGAGAGAGAGGAAGAGTCCACCCATGTTACACATTTACCCCTAGGGTGGGAAGATTTACTTGCCTCAGCATAGACACATAATTGGTTAGCATTTCAATTTAGAGTATATGTTTTATCGATACAATTTAACTGATTAATTCTTTCATTGACTAAAACATCATATGCATTACTCTTATTAAGATCTACTGGAAAAGCAAACTATTTCTTGTTTTGAACTGTAGAATTTTGCAGGTAAGTCATTCCACATTTATAAAAACCACAATGCGCTTGACAAGGAATGAAGCTACAACGAGGAGAACTCACTTAGAAAATTTAATTTGTATGTCACTTCTGAGGGGTCACCTTGTATGACCTAAATAAAGAGTTATGGAAATAACTTACGAAACTTGTATACTACGCATAAACATTTCGAACAACTAGCAATTACAAAGTTTTTGCCTACAGCCTGTAGTAAAAAATAGCAGCACCAAAACTACTTTGGTATCTTGCAAACTCAACAAACAGACAAGTGGGATAAAAAAACACTTTAAGGAGACATGTGGCCTGCCTCTTTTAAAGTTAGTTCAAGAAACTTTCGGTGTAACTGACTCTAGCCGTCTTATTTCATACATAGAAAAGTCAAGTTGACTAAGATGCAACGACACAAAAACAAAAAAAAATCAGACGGAAGAGCACACTGTCCCCTCGTTCGAAACTCGACTACTAAAACATCTTGCTTGTTCGTAAGAAGTACTTACTGCTTCGGGGTAAAGGTCCCAGACTTTTTCCAAGGCTTTCTGTACTTGAACTGCAAAGAAAGAAAAAAAGGCAAAGATGACTTCGAGACATTTTGCAGACTTTGACAATTGTAAAGATTCAATAGTGATACACAGCTTATTGTGGCAGCATCCTGTCGACCTACAGCCAACCTAATATTAAGAGGCCAGATGCTCGAATACTCAAACAGTACTTGAGGACAAGTGTACAATAGAAAAAGAACAGACACAACAATGGGCCCACTGCATTATGGGAAGCAACTGATATGTCCAACAATCTGTTCATTTTGCAGAAGTAGATTGCACGAGTCTCAGATTACCGCATTTGAATCAAATGACACTTTCTACAATATGCTCACCACATAATTGATCCTCATCTAACATTAGCATCTTTTGTAAAGAAATTCACAACCAATTACGCCGTCATGTACGATACTATATTAATTCTGCAAAATATGCAATCGCTGTATATTGAAACGGCAATTTGACAATACCATTACAATGACATTATTAACTGCATATATACAAATCCAAATACAGAAATACAATGAAATTAGCTAACCCTCTGCATAGGAGGATTAGATTTCCATCTTATTTCTCAAATTTGCTGAAATGGTCAGCTATGAAATGCAGACAAAATATTATCATATTTCATTGCTATGAAAAATTGGTTTAAAAGCTGATGTAAAATCTGCGTGACAAATTGTCACTAACATATCTTCAGACACAAAAATAAAGCTCTTTAGCAGTTCTCTGGTAATCTATTTATTTTCAATAGGTCAGTAATTTTTTTAGCTGCCTCTGATCGCTAGCAAATTTCATATGATATCTATTGTGAAACATAGAATATTTGTCCGACAATATTGTATAAAAATAAACAAAATTAAAATATAAAGTGCATTCATGACACCACAAAGACCGAAAGAAAAATTTTAATTATTACCACTATTTCTTTATCATTTGCAAAAATATACGAGTCTATATTTCGAGAATATAATGCAGGTGGCTAAGTACTATCTTTCGACTTTTGTCCAAATTTCCAATCTACTAATTTCAAAATAATATAAAAAATGCAAAGATAAAATCACTGCAAGATCGAATTGACTATCTATGGATACAGTCAATTTCAAATATAATATTATCAAATATCAGAAATGCAAAGATAAATCACTTTTCGGTTATTACAGCCATTTCGCTGACTACAAACACTAAGCTATTCATTGCTACTTATTACTTAAATCCAGGCGCATGTTTAAGTCTAAAACCCGGCATAATTGGCGGAGAGCACTGGGGTATGTCAGACAAGCCATTTCGCATGCATGCTCATCAAATTAAAAAGCTGCACTGTGCTGCACTGTCTGCCAAAATCGCGAGTTTCAAATAGTTTGAAATTGTCTTAATGAATCAAGACCCTCTAAATTTGTATCAGCTAGTTAGTTTATCAGGTGTTAATTACAAAGAATAAATAATAAATTGAAAGAAAATCCAGACCAAACATTGAAAACACAATGGAAATGGCATCATCACCCATTTTTCCAATATTGTGACGTCATCACTAGGTTTGTTTAAATTGCTGTGAACAAATGAGCATGTAATGGTAAAAAATATCACGAGAAAAGTGTATTAGTATTGGTTTATATAATTATTTGCTTATGCTAAATCTAGAGACATAGGAACTTCAAGCAGGCCATTCAAGACGTCTATTCAGATACAGAGAACCCAACACAACCGTTGATTAGCCAATAGAATCAGGTGAAACATGGCGTATCAAGCGCAGTTCTACTGAAACAAAATTAACCTGTGTGTATATAGTTTGTGAAATGGCAGTTAGCATAGCTTATCGGACAGAAACTTATCGAATTTACTCACAGACATATTTGGTGCTGCTCGATAGCTTCGCAGTTTTGAATCCAAACAGTTCGGCCAGGGCAGAGGATTCATCAAATTTCTCATCGTACATAACCTGAAATAAAATTCATAAATCTTATGTAACAGCTAAACACAATACATTTTAGTTCAAAGTAACAGTAAGACACATCCGAATAAATATTTTCGGTTCGAGTCCATTCTGTTTCTAAGACCAAGTCAAGGCTAGTGAAACCCAATCCCTTCTTTCAAGTATATGCATGTGGACATCTCATCATGACGTCTGCCTCATAAGCTAACTATCAAAGAAAAATTACGTGAAGAACTTTACAATGTCTCCTAAATTTCATACTCCGATAACGTCACATTTAATCAAGCATTGAATTACCCACTGTGTGCATAAATTGTCTGTTACATATCGCACATAATTTTACTGAGATATTTTATTTTTGTACCTATGTCTCACTAATTCCGTCTTTAATTCATTAAATGTTATGAAACCTAGGACCACCAAATTTTCCTAATTGCTCAACCAGTGTTAACTGGATGTGGAAGTAGTTTTCATGACTACACTGAAAAGTGGTTACCTTTAGGTAATGGCATTAGGTCAAGGTCAGCCACCCAAGGTGACCTATTGCCTGCACGAAGGACGTTCTATTTTTTGTTGCATTTATTTGAATTTAAACTTTATTTCTATTTTCCATGCATCATTACTTATGGCTTTGGTATTAACTTGTTTCTTTATCTATTACTTATTTGTTTCTGAAGATGAGTTTTGGTATTTCAAGTCAATGTTCAATGGCTCAGTGTTACTGGGTCTGAAGCTTAGTCAGTTTACAAATATCACCAGCTGCCACAGGCAGATGTAATGATGATATAAGGGTTGGAGTTCACACCATGTTACATATTTACCCCATGGATGGGGTCTTTTTGCTTCCCTCAGCATAGACACTGAGTACAAGGCACCTCTGATATAAAGTCTAATGTAATCGAAATCCAGCTGGGATGTAGCTCATGAAGAGTACCCAGGCTGGGGATCAAACCCGGGACCTACAGCAGAAGATCTGGCCAATATGGAGTTGACGGATGCCTTACTATGAACACATTTCTCGGCAAAGGTATCCAAGGTTCGAAAACAAATGACATCATTCTGCTTCTTCCATTCCATCATGGAAGTTTTCCTTCCAATCACATCAAGGATTGATACAATGAGAACTGAGGATTTCGGAAAAGTCCATCAAAATCTCCAGTGGACTAACACTGGACTAAAATCAGATTCTCCACCAATGCTTCAATGATCCTACAAAACCGGGTACAATTTATTGTGGAAACCTCAAATAATTCACGTTCACGTGCTTAATTGCTTAATGGAATAAACTGCACTCCGCAACTTGCAACTGTTTAGTCGTGAAGTAGCGGAATGTTGCAATTTTTGTTTTTGCCTCTTTATGTAAGTTTATATCCCAAGATACAAGTGGTGAAATACAAGGTTCATTAGTTTAACATGAAAATCTCAGCTTTAAAGTGTCTTTTCTATGGATTCACCTAAACTAATGAACCTTGCAGTCCACCACTGGTATCTCGGGATATATGAACTTTCATAAGGAGGCAAAAAGAATAACTTATGTTCGAGATTAAATACAATTTCTACTACACTCGGAATCAGCTAAATTCGCCACACTGGAAACTCCCAAAATTATGCAATTACAGCCGGTAATCCAGGATATTTGTCTCGTGTAGATCTTTAGCTATGTTTCTACGCAGGAAAATACAATAGAATTAATTTCATTTTGAAGCAGTTTTAGGAGGGGGCGAATTTCGCTGATCTCGAATTTCACTGATTCCTAGTGTAACAATAGTATAATTATTGTGGTATGATAAATTAATTTCGAAAATTTGACAATGAAAATGTGATTAACTGTACAGTTCAGGACTTTTCGTAATTAAAAAAGATAAAATAACTGAATACAAAAAGCAATTGCTTTCACACAGACATGATTAAAATATAAATAATTAAATATTTTTCATTCAAATAGATATAAGCACAAAAAACCTGGAATGACTGCTCATACTCTATGCTCGAATAAACGCATTGAGCTTATTCACATTATTCAAATAGATTCAGCAATTATATATAATTTAGTACATTGAATTAATCAATTGGGCTCAATAAACAAAGATATCTTGTGACAGTAAGCCTGAATTACATTCTTAAATAATATCTAATACATCGAGAAATGACAGTAATGAAAAAGGCTGATTTTTAATTGAAGTATGAATATAATACGTAAATTGGAATGGAATCATGATAAAAAAAAATCCTCACTATTTGGTAATATATAAAGTGCAGGAAGGGCATGTTGGTTTTACTGTTACACCCAAAACAGTCACTCAGTAAGCAGATGCATTTAAGAATCAATCGCTAAATAACACACCATCTTTTATTTATTCTTGTTTTATCATAACTTGTGGGAGGACCGCCATCATTTCTCAAGGTCAAAGACAATAGGTCCACAGCAAAATTCCTATTTCCTCAGCAAATCACTTAAAAACATCATTTCGGGGAGAGGAATGGTGAAGAATAGACCATAACAAAGCTGGGGATTATTTCGGGATGATTGTTTTGCCCCCAGAAGAAGTGCTGCTTGTTATTTGCAGCATCGGACGACAGAAGCGAAATGGGAATTACGGAATTCCACATTGGAGATTGCTTTACATCCCCCAGAAAATAAAAAAAAATCACTCATTCATCAAAACTTCTTTGAGGTCCGTCAACCAAGATCACAGGTCAACGGATTCTGTTTCGGGGGCACATTCCACATTGAATTTCCTTTTGATTATTTTACTGAGATGTAGCTCATGAAGAATGCCCTCGCAGGGAATTGAACCCAAAACCTTAGCAGCAGCACTGGCTAATGCGCTATTTGACTAACTTACCCACTGGGCCACTGGCTGATTTATACAGAAATGCACTATACAACAGCTATACTTCACTCAGACTGTTTTTCTCTTGTTCTGAGCGGGCAATAACCAACGAAAATATTAGTTAACTCCCTCCTATTCGGGATATAACTAATACTTACACACCTCGTGGCAGACCAAATACCCATGTGAACATATTCAAACGTTCGACAGATCACAGGGTGTTCACGAGCAAACTAAGCATGTATTGAAGGAGGAGATCAAAGACTAAAACACACAGCGCATTCTATTTTCATCTTGCTAATTTGTGCAAAACTGGCATCATTTGCGGGTGAACGAACATATACCCTTGAGTCACACCCACAAGCTCTAAGTTTCTGGCATATTTTACTTTCCAAGACCCAAAGCAAGTTTATTGATCATTAATTTGTTATAAGCCATGACTTTGAATCAGCAATACATGTTACACACTGCTGCACAAATGCACCCATTAATTTTCCACCAGAGGGCGCCAGTTGAAAGACTCATAGGCGACCTCTGGTGTTTATTTTAAAAAACGGGACTAACATGCGAACAACGATTAGTGGAGGGCTTTTGTGCTATCCTTTTGTAAATTATCAGCAGTGATGCAGTTACACTTATTTATATTTGGATGGCAGTTAGCATGAATCTCATAGATTCTTAAATTCGAAAGAATTCCTTTCCACAGAATTCCACTGACAAGAAAAACTACTACAATGGCGGAAAGGAGTAAATATTATTGTTGATTTGAAATTTGATCAAACTGTCCATGGTTGCGATGGGACAATGCTCTCCTTTAAGCTTTTTAATTAAAATTAAGTAAGAAATCATCAGTACTTACAGTGACCATAGGAGGTCTAATGCCACTTTGCATTAAGACAGTTTCAAGTTGCATCCGCACAGCATTGTGGTTCAAACCTGCGGGAAGAGAATAATTATGTAGATAGATAGATATTGTATTTAATGGATAGATATATAATCTATTTAAGTCTCGCCTTGTATAACTACAGAATAACGCGGTAAAAAAACAGGTCTCTCTAAACAAGACATGAGACTAAATAAGTGAATTTATATATATGTAGTGTGCTCCATTGTATTACCATGAGGTTGTAATACCGTGAGGTTGTAATACCCTGATTGCCTTCTAATTATGTGCCAGTATATTGAAATCTGCAGGCAACATGGTTTTTTATGATAAACAAGGTATATGCTAATTCTCAACAGATGGCAGCACCTGTCAGTCACCGTACGCCGTCTAGCAGTAATACAACCTCACAGTATCTGACTTGTTCCCGTCAATCGGAAGGTGACGTCACAAGGTGTGGATGCTAGATATCAACCAATCAGATGACAGTATTACAACGAAGCACTCTAAATGAATTAATCAAATAAGTGTTGCGATGATCATTTATCTGGTCTGATACGAGTGACAGAAACATCATAATACAAATAACCTACCAGGAATAATGATTAGAGGCACTTTGAAAATAGGATTGTGTTCCTTGCTCTTGTCAGCCAAAGGAGCCGGCGTTAATGCTTCGTCTATGTGTTCAGCTGAAACAAGAACAAAGAAGACGATACTGTTACATATATATGATATTGTTTCGTATTGTATTGTTTCAGAGAACAAAAAATGGTTCGCTTAGTAAATTTGTATGATCAGCTAAAGGCCCAAGAAACTATAGGTCTACCTCAGACTTTTGCATAAGAGACAGAAATGATTCACCAGTGTCACAATTTCACTAGTTAAATAAGGTAAATATTTCAATACGTAGTGTATCCAGTTTATACATATATTGGAATAACATGGACCATAATAGTGTTTAAGGAAGCCAACCAATTTTCTGTGATTATTATGAAACCTTGCCAAGACAGCAATATAGATACAAATCTTTCAAACAATTCAATGGGATATATAATATTGTAGCATACAAATATTTGTATGTGCAAAAATTATGAGTCACTTACATTCACAGAAATCTCCATAGCCGTCATATTTAGCGCAGAATTTTCGCTTTCTTTCATTTTTGTTAGCGAGCGGATCAGGCTTGATTTGACTGCCTTTCACTGCAAGAGGAAATGACAGAACATCATCAATAAAAGAGTAATGTAAAATTAATAAATGTCTTGGGAGAAAACATTTTTTTTTTTACCTACATATGCAGAGAATTTTATTCTATTTTGGGAACTCTTGTTATTCACCATAGTGATGTTTCTACGATCGACCACATTTGATTAGCATTTCCACCATCAATTTGATGGTTTGTTACAAATTACAAGCTATTGACAATGGTCAAGACAAGCGTAATGCCAATTTTACATTTGACAAACAAAAATCTAAATTTTAAAAAGACAATAAATTACCTAGTAGATTATAAAATTAATCATTAACTGGTTTGTCCCAACCAATGATTGACTACATGGCCAAATGTGCCACATGCGTTTTCCATAAGAAGGATAAACGCATGGTTTTTAGCTAATTATAATGAAGCAAAAACCATGCGTTCTCCATGTGTTTATCCAAACGCATGAAAAACGCATGTGGCACAATTAGCCATGTACCCTAACACACCAAATAATATAAACACAGTTGTAATATTTTTGTATAAATATTGTGATGAAAATGAAGTCCATGTTGAACTTAGTGTTCATCACACAAGCCAAAATTTTGGAGCCATGTTAAGATTTTAGATTTATTACAAAGGAGAATTTTAAGAAATTAAAAAGTGATGAATGGCATGACACAGTATGTGCGCTAACTGCCAATACGGACTAAAATATAATATATTATTATTAAAGAGGCAGGTCCAAACTTTTGACTTGCAGGTATTAGTGAATAAAATTAATAACCAATTGATTCAATTCATTGCAGAATTGATATCACAGAATCAAACAACTGCACACAACCGCACAGATTTTTCAGAGCATAATATGCCATACTGAATCACCAAGCAAGATTTAAAATCCTATACCACATTTTAATTGAGTTGACTTACCAATTTTAAGCTTGTTGGAGAGAAACTGAATTTGCATGAACTGACCAAAATGCCCGACCGATATAAGTTTAGTTTTCATTTGTTACGAACTTACCTTGTCAATTATAAATTGCTCTTACACGAGTCTCCTTTCTGGACATACCTTGAATATGTTGCACGTTTAACTATCAGATTTTCCTCTTGCCAGGATACTAGACATCTGCCTTCATACAATTTTAATAAGAAGAACACTCGATAGACTCTCCATGACGAAATACTCGCTATCTCTCAGTTGAAGCTTGCACTTCCATATCGGTTAATACACATCATTAATTACACATATACCTAAGGGCCTATATTAACGCTATTGTATATTCAAATGAGTAGCACTTACCTGAAATTATTTAAATCCAAGTTATGCTTAAATTATTGACTCTTTGACTGATGAAAGTTCAATAATAAACACCTAACCCAAAATTCCTTATTGATAGAAAGTGTAGAAAGCATGCATGCGCAAAAAATTTGCTAATACACGTGTTAGTTGGGTAATGAAAAAAGTATGTGGTGCAAGGCAGACAATTCGTCATGGCCGAGTTTCTTAGGCATCCTTGTACAGTGTGACCTCACAGTGTCACCTCACGGCCAATGCCACCTTTTGGTCTCCAATCTGAGATAGTCTTGATAAAAAGTATTTACAATTGCGATCACCTGTAGTATGTGATTCTTAAGAAATTTACTTAGGAGTGGCCATGTGGCAAACTCAGCCAATTAAGTGTCACCATTAGGGTTATAGGAAACAGACAAAAAGTTGTACTGTAATTCAGTTGTCAGCCTTCATGCTGCACCCTTGGTGGCACCACAGGTGATCACAGGCTACTACTGGGAATTTTGACACAGTCTCTACTATTCCAAATTGCAAACTGATTGCCTAACAAGTTGGCTAAGTAGTTAATTCATTAAAGGTAAATGGTTTCACAATGACTTGAGAGAAATACTCCTGTGACTAGTGGCTCCATTTCAAACTGCGAATGCTGATGATACAAAATTTGCATGGTTTTGCAATATTGCAGAAAGTGGAATACTCATATCGATATCGATTGAAACATTGATATCAAGGACAACCCTTAGGGAAACTAAAACACATAATGTATGTTCTTAGTTCCCTTATAATTGACTCCTTAAACTATTTGCACTTACTTAGAGTTTCAACACATTTTCGCATATCGATCGGTATCGGCCACGGTTTCCCTTCAGATCTCGTTTCGTACTGTGGTCAGACGAGCCCAAATCCCCAACAAAAATAACACATGCAAACTAATTAACCAAAGTGGAATAAATTTATGACAAGAAACAATTGAACCAAACATAATGCCGTGTCATCAGTCATGACTGTATTATGTGGTAGAGGAATGGTGGTGAAAGCCTGTAAAGTATCATTTGTGGCCAAGTCACAAGCGCGTGAGGATTTGCAGTTATAAAAATGTGTAATGGTTCAAAAAATTGAAAAAAGTTGTCCAAAAATGTTCTTCAAAAAGCAAAATATGCTTTAAGTTGATTCTCCGAGAATGGAATTATGGTTAAATTTAGAAAAATTCCAGTGTTAGTTTCATAAAATGCCAAGCAGAGTGACACTTTGCAGACTTGAAATATTAGTTAACAAGCTGGCTTGGTGATTCAGCAGGCATCTGAAAATTCTAATTCTACAAAAAAAGTAGAATAAAAAAATAACCCATACAAAAAGCAGACAAAAAGATTTAAACTGACAGCACGCAGTGTCTCACATATACGCATAACTTACACTTTACAGGGACACACAATTTCCTGTCAATAGGGTGCGGAAAAGATGAGCTCGGCCCTGCAAACTCAATCTGGAAGAAAAATTCATGATTAATATTCAACTGCCACCATTACTGAACCATTCAAGTCCTTCATTAAACATTCATAAACAAATATTAACTCTGGGAGTGACTGAGGCATTGTTGAAAATTGACTGAAAGTTGTGAATTGTCTCAACTAATAAAATAACATTTTGTAACCAAGTTTATGGCAAAACTTTAATTCTAAGACACTAAAATTAAACGGAAGACAATAATGTCCTTATTTATTTTGATTCATAAAAAGAAATCTTAGTTTAGAATTTAACTTGATCCTTCGTTATATTTTTCAACTAAAATATTTAGTTTCAATAATCAAGAGTTTATTTTAAACAGGTCAGTACCATCCACATCAAAACAAAACATAAATATAGAATCAACAACATTAATATATTTTGGAACAATCAAAAACACACCAATGAAGTTAGTATGATTCAAACAATTTAGTAACACCAGATCTATCTATCTTACTGTGATCTAAGTTATGCAAATATGTACAAACAAAAACAAAAAAAACAAATGAACACTTAAATTTGAGGGCTGTTCCATCTGAACTGTAAGGGGGCAGGGGTTACTGGAAGGTTTTGAAAAGAGGGCAGCCAGAGTGGGCTGGGGGGAGGTCGTCGGTTGACTGGTAATTCCATGAAATATCATTAAGGGGTATTTTTTAGTAAAATGGAGGGCGAAGAGAAGGTCTGAAAATGTTTCCGTCCCCCTTTCTCTCCACACTTTCCGATGGAACAGCGCTGATCAGCAAACCTAATAAATTACATTTGTTTCAAAAGTTACGAAAGAGACAATACAAAAGAAGGCCAGTCATAAAAATATTTCTCTCAGAGGTAATCCGATTGTACGAGACAATACAGCACCACGTCTCATTTGATTCCTTTCTTAGTTTGTTTTTTCCTAAAGAGTTTGAAATTTAAATTTTTTCTAATCTAATAAAATTTTTAATAACGGAGTAGTTTATTAATCTTTCCTTCTTCAATAACATGTCATAAACAAATGAAATAGTTTTAACACTGGCCTGACGACAATGCTTTCGAAGAGACTCTTCAAGCATTGGAGAATGAGATTATGTGGGGCTTTAATGCATAAATTTTGTCGTTGATATGGTTACATAAAGTCAGTGCTGGGTGAGGTTTACATCAGTCGATCAATATTTTCAATCTATACTTTCATCTACGTCATTCACATGCCAGGAATTTATCTACATACGCTAACTAAAGTGATTAGTTAAACGTGGTTGAACAATCAAAACAAACTAGAATTCTACATGCAAGAACAAAATGCAACAGAACAGGGGTCATCCATTTTAGTCTCCTTTGTCACCTGTTCAAGATCTCCAAAGCCGGTTATGCCCTTTTGACCGATAAAAGTCCAAATGTCTCTGAATTTGACGTTTTGAATCATCCCGCTTCCCAATTCATTAAACAACTGTTTGGCATGGTCTGAAAGCCTGAGTTCAGCAGAAACAAGGGTGCGTGATCAGTTTAAATAGTTTAAAGACAGAAAAAGACACGAATCTCAAGCCAAAAAAAAGAATAATGCGACAGGAATCACACAGCTTCTCCTGTCATTACACCGACACCACTGCTGCCACCTGGGGGGAAATCAACTCTCATTAGCGGACAACATCAATTTGCCATCTTACAAATGCTTCTTGAATAATGTACAAAAATTAACCAATGCGTAAATAATTAACAAAATGGCGTCGTAACCCAATCAAAAAAATACATGTTTCTAATTGAGGGTTTTTCCCTTTGTTTTTTTGTGTATTCTTACTTCATATCCAGTGAAACTGTGCAAAAAATGAAAGATTACACATTGGTGGTCCAACGATGCAAGCAAAAAAACCATCAGACCATTCAAGAAGCACAAATGAGTGTCAGAGGATATGCAGAATGATAGCCATGTGTGAAATGTAAATGATATAGTGTGTGTAAGTGTGGTCATGCAAGTTTGAAATGTTTGACATGGTCCAGAGTAAATATGACACAAAGACAAAATTCATTCTAACACTTGTGAGGCAATTTTGAGCAAATCTATCCTGAATAAGTATGTTTCTTTTTAATGGTAAAACTATGCATCATATTTCCAATACTGACCTAATTTTTGTTTAAGTTAAATGACTTATAAATTATTGAATGGTTTTTTTTTCCAATTATTTTTTATGACGAATTTTGTGCTGCCTCACATTTCAGAATAAGTTTCATCTTTGTTCAGTTTTTCGCTTTCTCAATAAACAAAAACAAAACAATGTGCACCTCCTCATGAGTGGAGTGACCGTCGATTCCTTTCTGTCCGACAAACGCCCAGACATCTCGGAAGGTCAGTTTCTCGATCATAGAGCTGCCTAAGTTGACTAAAAGCTTCTGGGCATGCAGGTTTAGACTTCAATCAACAAAGACAATCATTAGTATTCAAAAACAAAAATGCTAACAACAAAATTACGAGAAATAAGTCGCACTGATAGTAATATTCGCATTTTAAATCCTCTAAAATTCAATGCTCACTCTACAGGTACAAGCAGGCCTCACACAGATGATTAATCATCAAGAGCTAACAATGAAATTTTTACGAACGACTCATTGTGACAATGATATTAGGGCGCATAATACCAGGATCAGGACCACCAAGACGTGATTACTAACAGCCGAATTTATCATTTCAATTGGGTAATTGCTTAATAAAGATTTGACAGCAGACTTCTCTTTCAATACCATCATTAGACATGTTATGTTACAATATACCAAACGCTTAATATTTGACACCTTCAAAATTTTCACATAGACACCTTCATCGTGACTTTTATATCAGATCTCCGTGAATGCGAGGCCTGCTTGTATAATAACGTAAAAACCACATATATCTTCTCAAAATCATTGACATACACATACTTTGTTTGCATATATATATAAATATGATAATAATGTTCATAATTTCTTTGGTAACAAAAAATTCATATTTGGGATGCTACATAATTATGTGTAGATTAAAACATTAAAAGATTATAAAACATTTTGGAAAACTTAGAAATATTGGTAATTCGTGCTTTTGCAATCATTACATTTCACATGCAGACACATCTGTAGACTGACTGCCAGAAAAACATGTACATATCTTCAGTTACAGATATAAGCAACGAATAGAAATAGTTCTATCTAAGAAGAGCAATGTATGAATCACGATCAACTTACTTCTTAGAAGCATCGTCATGAGCAACAGCTAATACAATATCTTTTTCGTTCATCATTTCCAAAAATATTTCCAGATTGCTACTGTCTGTAAGCAAAAAGCACAATTAAAGATTAATACAGACCAGACAGGAATCATATTATGATATATTTATAAATGCTTTGCACCATTCAATTAGCGCCAATAAAAACGAAACCATGGACCTTCGTCAAAATAAAATGTATATTGCTTTTACATTTTACACTGCAAAATATTTGATGTCATGGACAGCTATAGTTATATAATCTCACATAATCATAATTATATTCATATTGTATATTGATTTGACTATTCAACAAAGAATTATCACTTGTACAATGTACACTGTAAGAGAGCATACTTATGTGCATTCAAAGATCTATATCAAAATTATCAGGAATACTTCGTCTCTTTCTTCTCATCACTGCACGGTCAATATCAAATGGAACTAAACTGAAAAGCCACAATGAAATAAAAAATATCTCACCTTCCGCATAAGTATCAAAATGACCGACTCTGACCACGTCTTTCACCTTAGGGTCAACAATAACGATATTCAAACCGCGCCCACCATCGTTAAGGCCTTTGGCGAGGACACTACGAATAGAAAAATAAAAAAATAATCACAATATTCATGGTATCTTAATTACATTTAGTGATTCTGTGCAGTCGTAATGTGTTGTAATAATGTTGAGTATAATAAAGATGTTTTAGTACAGTGTAATAGGGTACTGTTATGATTAGTAATCACTGGGTGAAAAATATTCATTTTAATCTTTAATTATTGACTGCTTCATTTTATTTTATTTTTTCAAAGGGAGCTTTTTAAAACGTAGGTTGAACTAATTTTCTGAGACATTTCATTGTTACATCTATGACACAGAACATCAAATGGTGCTATATCACAAATAGTTATCATCATTGTTTGCACAAACCATGACAATACATGATAGATAAAATTCATTTTCGTACACAAATACATATCCTATAGTCACCAGAGGAATATAAGATCGTTCCAAGCACTTACTATTTTCCATTGACACAAATTTTCGGCCCATCGCTATTCCCTTTTCCGGTAAACAGATGAACAGGAAAGCTGTCTTGCCCGCATCCATCCTTCACTCCACAGTTCGGCAATTCTTCTCCCAATTTCAAGTTGTCCTTTTCCCCCACATCAGCCCGTTTGATGTCTATCTTTGTAAGTTTGCCCACTGCAATACAGAATATACTGACGATGAATTTATAAAATCTCGAGACGTTCAAGATAACTTTGTTGCATACACACAAGCTATATTTTCTAATAATACAAGGAAAATAATTCACCATCATAATGGAAACTCAAAGGCACTTTGTGTCGCAAGTACCAGACCCAAGCAAGAAATATTACAAAATCTTACTCATAATAAAAAAAAAATGGGATCATTTGCAAGTTATCACAACATAAAAGAATTTATCAAATGTAAAAGATAGTGCTGCAGGTCCATGTTATCATAGTATAATAACTATTTAGGCTACAAAAGAAACTTTAAATATCCTACTTGGGAATGCAACACAGCCATTCATTTCTGCAGCGTCCGCAAAATCCTTTCTGTCCCTGGCCTCATACTGGAACGAAAAAAAAATTACAAAAATTCATTGAAGAGCAATCAGAATCATGATATATCCAGAAAATAAATGTCTTTATTAATAAGATACCTTTTATCAAAACTGAAAGAAATATATCTCACAATTATAGTGAATTTGGAAAATAAAACTTCACGTCTTCTCTGCTAATCCTATTTTAAACCTTATTCTGCTACAGTTTCCAAGTTTATGAGAAACTTGGTAAACAATTCAAAGAGTACAAAAGAATTAAAACAATTCTCAAAGGAATAACTAAGAACAATCAAACAAAAAACAACTATATACCGTAAAGAATGGTATTATCGAAAGGGCAGGTATCATCGACACTTAAATTGGTTTGTTAACAAAATTGTTAACATTAATTAACAATAATGTGAGTGTCGATAATACCTGCCCTGTCGATAATACCATCCTTTACGGTACAATAAAACAACCTAACAAAAAACATGATTGGTCATGTTTTTGTCATGTTCAGTTCATTACATCAGAAAAGTTGAGTGGCCAATCACATGCCTTGCAATGCAAGATGTCAGCTTATAACTGAGAGAAAAAAAAAAAATTTCCATTCTACGTAATTATTACGGAGATAATAAATAAATGGTTCCATACTTTTTCTAGCGCAGAGCCATGGGTCAATCCTCTTTGTCCAACGATCACAAATGAATCCCGGAATTTCAGTTTATCTATCACACTTCCGCCATATTTCCTCAGCCATTCTTTACCGTCATCTTTTAAACTAAAATCAAAACAAGGCATAAAGTATAATATATGTATGGTTGTATTTGTGTGTACAAGTAACACACTATCACAGTTTCAACCATGAAAATGTACCTGCTACTGCCGAGTTATAACATTTAGCGGGATATCAAAAGATGTAAACTATCAGAAATAAAAACTTCATCCTGAGCTCCCTGATTTGTCATATCTACATTTAAGTTAGATTCAGATTCAGATTCATTTATTTTGCCCACTATTATTAAAAAAAACATGATACAAATACAGCGATTTATATTTAACAAAACGTTGAGCAGGGTGACCCCTCTAAGATGATCATGTCATCACTGCCGAGGGGCCACCCGCAAACCAACGCTAAATGTATAAAAGTACAATAATGAGTGTCAGTGCCTGAAGTCCATGCTCACAAGTTGGAAGTAAGTCTGATAACAGCAGGTTCAATTGCATAAAATGGGAATGCAACCAAAATATTTGCCATTTTAGGAAAACAACAAGTGCATCATTATTTGAATTGTTCAGCCATTCAAACAGTATTAAAGGAGTTCCCTTAATTTTGGATATATTTCGTAAATACCTTGCAGTTGCTTCATCCATACTAGCGACTAATATTACATCATCATCATCAATGCCATATTTAAGGTAGCGGACCAGCGCTCCCTCTGAAATAAGAATAGAAGATAATTGTACGATCTATGATCTGAAGCTGAGTTTACTGTGATCAATATACCCGGGCTTCGCACAGAACCAGAAATTACGTATTCAGGAACATGTCAACACAATGCATGCCTTATTTCTAAAGACATATTCTTGAAATGAGGATCCGCTTTACTTTGTACACCAGCATTACGTGATGTTTGGGTGTGATTATTCGCAGTACATACTAGACTGTAAATGTAAATGCACAGGTTTATACTTTATAGTCCTTATTATCACCGTCCAAGCAGATTCAACTGACTTTACAATTAACAATTACACCCTTGGTAGGTCTGTTCAAGCATGAGCCTTTCTCAACTCCCTGGGAAATATACAGCCTATTACACAGTGTTAACTGCAGGGGGGCTAAGCACTCTATAATCTATATCACTGCCTTTACAGCTTTACAGCCAAGTACCCATTTACACCTAAGTGGAGTGGAGCAAAGAGTTAGAGAGGATCTGTTCAGTTCCTGCATGCCATGGTGGGGGCTGGAACCTACAATATCATTCAATCGTTTGGATATTAGTATGTGCTAATTTGGAATTTAAAAACAGCCATTAGGGGTTGAAATTTAAAATATTTGTGATTCATCATGAGCTGTTAATTTAGCATGATTGTCACCAGAAATAAATGCTCAACGGGGGCCATATATGCAGTCATATCTACGTAACACCAACATATACATCATCTGCTGGAATTTTTTTAATCTGTCATCCACAAATAAAGTTCAATTAAAATTCAATTCAAAATCCCTGAAAAAAAACATTATGGGACCCCCATCAAGGAGCCCTTCTCCACAGTGACAGGATGCCAAATTGCACAGTAGGCTGTCCTAATACAACAACCTTCTACACACTGTCATTAATACAACAGACTTAATTATCTGTACCCCACCACTGTCCCTGCTAATCCCCGCTGCCTATTGCACCAACTAATCCTCATTACTTTGAATTATGCAAATTAAAAATGTCATTGCCTTTGAAATAACTTTTGAAAATGAAGTCACTCTTTTCATCCTCCCACAGCAAGCCTTGCCAAATCAGCTTTATTGACCTACTATTTCTGCAGTCCTCACTGATTGCCTTTGCTCTCTCAAAGCAGAAAGACGCCGGTCACGGCAAAACTAGATCAGATTATGAATTAGCATCGAGTTGGGGTTGATTGGTCACGGTATAGATAAGATAGATAGATACTTTATTTTGATGGAATGGTACAAAAATTATTATACAGTAGGACAATTACATGATGTTAACTATGAATTTTAATCTGTTATAAATATAGGTCCATCAGGAAACCACCTAAGCATTAGCTGTAATGGTGGCACCTTCAATAAAATGGTATGATTTGGGATGATGCATCTTTTGAATGCAATTAACACAACCAAATTGCAATTGAATAAGTATGTTAAGTGACAAACATGTGGTGGGGGAGGAATTACATCATGGACGCAAATCACCCTTACTTGATTTATAAGTAGCACGATGTTCTGCAATAAATCATAGAGAACGCTACTGCATTTTTGATGTCATAACTCTCAGTCTTCCGCAATATCGTAATTATGACAGAGATGTCAAGCTCTGGAGTGGTGAATGAGTGAGATTTGGCCCCTTCCAACCAACTTACATTAAAATGTTAAAGATTTATTCTGGTTCTCTCAGAGTGAGATAAATTAAATTATGAAGAAAATGCTCAAGTCTAGAGGAGTGAGACAGCAACCTGAGTGAAACTTGGCATGTCTGATTCTGAATGCCTGAATTTTGTTGGATCACTTAATAATTTAGAAAACTTGATATTATTCCAAATGCAAAAAGTAAGACATCCACACAAACATATTTACCTTCTATATAAGTATCAAAATATCTGACATCTTTCACTTCAGCTTTCTTATCTGAAACACAATAGAGGGCGTTAGGAGTACTTTAGATTTCTGCCACCTGGTGTTAACTACAAATATTACACATCAATTAATTCCATGTTCACTGTTCATATCAATTAAAAGAGGATAATCAATCACAATAAGGAAAGTTAATATATATAAAACCTTTACTTACGATCTATAACTACTACATTCATGCCTCTGTGGCCGTTTGCTTTTTCAGGAGTCATTGCACTGGAAATAAATAAAATAAATAAGTGTGGGAGGGCAAAATTTAATGGGAATCAAGATGAATATCATAACCATGATGATTAGACAACCAACATATATAAAACAAGAAACAGAATATCATTTTGAGAGCACATCGGTTACTCTAACATTGCTTAATAATATACTTACTAGTTGCCATTGAAGCAAATGGTCGGGTGCCCATCCCGTCCGTAACCTGCCTTTAGTAAATACGCGTATTTCCCTGCTGGGCAGGCTTCTTTCAGACCACAAGACTTGTCTGTGTAAAAGAAAACATGACTTACGTTATTTTCAGAGGCAGAATGATCATTCCTGTACAAAGATCAGGTATTACTTTAATTCAGTAACCATTTTTGTGTGAAATATTTCTCTAAATGATACTGATACTAAACAAATTAACTCCAACATATGGTATATCTTATTGAAAATCCAGTTTTACTGAATGAAGTGAGAGAAAATACAACATAATGGGCTTTTGCAAAAAGTATTGAGCTTGCACAATGTTTCTCTTAGCAGCTAGGTGGTCTAGGGGTAAGACGTTCAAATCCCAGGCCAGGGCACCCTTCATTAGCAACATATCAGCTGGATGTCGTTCAGATGAGACATTAAATTGGCAGGTCCCTTGTACTACAGCTGTAAGTGCAAAATTCAAAGATCCTACCCATGGGGTAAATTTGTAACAAGGGTGGACTCCTCCTCTCTCTCTCACCTCATCAATTAACCCGCGATAGTGGCAAGAAATTGCCTTTAGAGAGCTGCACTTTACAAATCTATCTATCTATCTATATTTTTGCCTTCTTGCCTTGATCATAAACTACACGAGAGGGCAGCACTTACCGGTGATCTTTCCAGCACCTGCGGCCCCATCTGGTGGTTTTTTATCTTGTGGCTTCGCTGCTTGGTCTGCTGGGGCATTGGCAGCCGCAGGGGGTTTGGGGTCATTCTTTTCTGCTCCCTTTTCATTCCCCCCTCCGAGCTCCTTGGGTACACTTGACATTTCTGCATCATCAGTTCTGGGCCCTGAAAAAGAAACTTACAATCTTATTACATGCGGCTTATAATACACACTTTAAAAGTGGCAAGTTAATTCGCATTGAGAATTAAAGAGTTTTGTCAAAATTGTGATGATTTTTAGCAGGTGGTCTAAATGTGAGATGCGTCAAGTTCCAGTGAATCTTCAAATGATTAAGGCCTAAAGCACTATTTTACATCTTTCAAAATAAATATCTTAACCCTGGAAAAAAATTAATAAACAGACAAATCATCTCCAACAACAGCATATAATCATGACAATATCAAGCAATTCATAAATCAGAAGATTATTTCAATTAATGAAATTTACAGCTGAATGCCATTTGATGAAGACAATTAATTTGAATTATAATCAGTTTACCATATTACGTGCCAACATTATCCTAACAGATTGTTATACACGTATACCATTCAATAATATTATCTTCTTAAAAAAAACTTATCCGTTGGTTACTCAATAGGGGCAGTGCTGAAATCTGAATATTTCTTCCTGTTGAGTAACATATATAAATCTAAAATTTTAAATCCATTCTGCATTGAGACAATAGAACTGACATGCCATATCCTGTTCAATGAATTAATTAAGCGCTTTTCTGAGGCTGCATGAACTGATATCATGAATATTGACATTCCAAAAAAAATAAAAACATTCCATTACCACTTTGTATCCCAAAACACTACATAGACCTAATTATCAGGTTGGTGCATAGTTAACGACATGGAGCTGCAAATACTTTTTAATGTAATGATTTAAATGATTGTTACAAATTGCATATACCACCGTTTACCTACCTAATACCAAAGACTCTAGTCTGTCTCTGGTCAAAACGTAAGAATCGATGAAATAAATGGTGACAACAACCGCGGCAGTCCATATCAAAAAGTTTCTTGTCCCTGCAAAATATAAAATAATTAATGTAGCCATAAAACCATATACGGGTAATAAAACTGACATTATTTCAACTACATGAAATATATTTGTTTGCAACAGCCGTGAACTTACCTCCGAAGTATTTCACTATAAATCTTCTATAAAACCTAGTCATACTGGCAGCCTAACCTGTGAATAAAAAATAAAAATAATATATATTATTGCAAAACAAATGACAAATGCAAAGATTCTAAACGATTTTACAAAAAATAACAAGTCAAAATACAAGTAACAATGCAAATTCTATTAGATCAATACGAGTGATGTGACTACATTCAAATCAATTACTTTCTTACCTGTCAATCAATATTCACATAGACCGAGTCACTTCTAATTGGACAAGTGGCCAAAGTATACCATGCATAATAAGCAATATACTACAATTATACCCGTGATATGTCTATAGCTTGCCAGATGCTGAATCCAACCTCTTTAATTATTCATCACTTATCAAACTTGGAAAGCAGACACACTACAATGTCAAGTTACGATAGATATTGAAATATGAGCGCAAAGTATGAGATTTAGATAAATACAAAGTCCTGTCAAACTAATCTATAATAGTCTAATCATGATAATTGTTTATTATCCTGCTTAACAATAGATGAATATATATTTGTTGGCTGAGAGTCACACATCTGTTGTCATCTTTTATGGTGCTGAACACTTTTGTAATTTTTTAACAATTTGAGAATAAAAATAAAGAACCATGTAATATATACATGATATCATATCTTACCACTAGGTCCACTCTAAATTTCAAATTATTATTTATCGATTGCAACATTTGACATCATTTGGTAGTGTTATTGAATACGAACAATTGTAGGGTAGGATCGATAAACCTGTATTATAAAATTTTACGATATTTATAATTCAGTATTTCCGATATGAGCACCGCTGCCACAAGGGACAAGTTATCCTCACGCTACATGTATATTTAATACAAGATTAAAATTGGTAATTGCAATTACAGTATTTTAGCCCTTTATGTAGGCTAATCTGCTAATAGCAATTGAGGATGCCTAAGAAGGTTGTGATTGACTTGGTAGATTAATATCAAAGCCATCTTAATTGCAATTCACACTGGCAGTTGTCAATACCCTAAGTACCTTGCTCAATTTGCTCTGACAGGTTTTGTTTTCATTACTATTTAAAATACAACCCCTATGATCAAAGAATGCATTGTTTAGGGTTGATTATTTCACAAGTATTTCATAAAAGGAGTTTAAATAAGATCTAACAGTGTGATAATATTGAAAACAATGATTTCAATTTATCATGTTTATACCATTAGATACTGACAGAAAGTATACATTTTCTAAATCAATGATTCAAAGAAGCTACACTGATACACTGTATACTACCAAGTTGATTCACCCTCAGTAATTTGCAGTTGATAATGTTTTATTTTCATGGGCAAGTAGACAGCATATATATAAAATCGTAAGATAAATAATATCGTATCAAAGTATCGTTTGGAATATTGTATCGTATAGCACCATACGATATCCAGCCCTAAACAATTGTCTTTTCAGTTTTGAGTATCTGAGAAACAATGTTACAGGGTACAAAGGAAACTATCAAACACTTAACAAAAACAATACTGGCTGTGATCTATATATATAATTATAGACTTCATTATCAAAATGTGATGCTAAAACTTTCACAGAATAGAGAATAAAAACATCATTATAATTAAATAGCAGTCACACACAATATACATATATTACTGAGAGTGTACACAATTTATAATGCTGAGAATAATGCAGAATATGACAAGTTTGACAACACACATTTGTGCAAAAAAAAAGAAAAGAAGAAAAAACCATTGTTGTCATCAAAACTATGAAACAGCTAAAAAGGATAAAAAGTAAGGAAAATAAATGGAGCTTTCCTTTTTTTTTTAATGAACAGACACCCAGCCTGACATGTCAAAAAGAATGAATCATCATACCCATTGTTGTAGAACATTCAATAACATGGTCATCTTATCCCCTGATCATACACATGTTAATACACAAAAATTGCCAATCAGAGCTTCAGAAATCTATCCAGAAATACATAAAACTTACTGCATAGAGAACCACAGCTGTAGGAATTTCAACCATATACCCTTTCAGTTCAACAACTGAGAGCAAATTAAAGAGCTCTGTAAATTCAGCTTGTTATTTCACTTGGTAGTTCATTTTCAAATTAACTAAAATATACTAATATAGTACTATATATTCTTTCTTTTACTTAATTTTGTCCATGTTTAACTTGATTTACTGAACATGTGGACACTGAGAAATGTACTTCGACATGTATGGCTCATTTCTACATAAGTATATATGCTGAACAGCTGAATATACCAGGAAAATAAAACAAAAATGACTTCTCCAGGAAAGACATCTCACATTTTTCTGAGAAGGATAAGAACAGCTTAATAGACTCCATTAGCAAAGTTTATATTATAAACAATATTTAATGATATATTAACACATTATCAGATTATGCTAAGTACCATGTGTATGAATTAAGTCATGCATGCTCAAATTTGGGTCCTATTATCATATAATGATTATATTAATTTATAAATGAATTACACAAAAGCAATACATTTTATCTTCAAACTTCTTTATGGCCTCAAGCACAGGGAGTGGCAGCCATCAACATACGAGTGTTTTGTTTGCTTAATAATGATTGTAAATATTTTCATACATGTCTCTATTTTACTATATAATTTATACAGTTTGCACCCAAAATTCTTGACATTTGGTAGTTCATGTGCAAAATATTGGACAACAATTTCTAAGCATGTGCAAATTGTTACAATTAACTTTAAAAGTGTGTCTGACAACTAAGAGTTCATTAGGCCACCATATTTCTCTTTCGCAAATAACACAAGGATTTGTGTGACTTGGGCCACACGTTTGACCAATATACAGAAATTAATTTCCTAAAGGCTAAAGCTTCAAGAGATCCTACAGGTTAACATTAACATGGCGTTTACAGGATAAGCCAGGTTGGCATCAGGTTGGTTATTATCGATGCAGTGCACTGCAACTGTGTATATAATTCATTGTTGTAACATGTCACATCAAAAAACTTTCAAAGCCGAGAGATCTTAAACTGTAGTTCCAAGGGTGTGTTCACTAAACATTCAACAATTTAATTTAACAGTCCTGTCAAATAGTGTCATACCTAATTAATTTAATTTAACACTATATATAATAACAGTCATATCAATTATCATACCCAATTCTATATAATGAGGCCAAGCCATACCCAAGGTATGAAATTACACACATATTCAATGTGTCACATGATATCAAAATGCATATTACTGCATACATTCGTTGTATCCAGTAAGATCAACATTGACAAGTGACACATTGACAGGTAGGTAGGTATGTGTGCTAACTAAATATCTATGCCATGACTTTGGATGGGTGTGTTATGACGACTCCATTGATGTCTCCTGCAAGTAATAACCCTAACACCAGCTGCAAAAATAGATACATGGAATAAAAAACTTTCACCTTCTTTTCTCACCTGTGGTTGGTGTCCAGAGGTGTGACAAATGAGCAGAAAACTTGTTACAACTAAAATCAGACTTTACATCGTGTACAACACTGCCATGTTTGTTAGGTGGACCAATGAGAGCGCTCTACCTAAATAGAGCAGCTTGTGACGTATTTCCTTTTGGGGTTTATAAGAAGGTCTCTGATTGGTCGGTGGTTCAGTGTTGTGGTGAAGTTACTTGCGACGTGTGCATGGACGGCAGGGCCAGGATGGCTGTCTCCCATCTTCCCGTCGAATTTGCCAAGTATTGCAAGCTTACTAAACAGTTACGACAGATTTTGAGAGACACTCAGCGATGTTTTCAAGAAATCAACGCAAGTGCATGTGATGAGGATGGTTGGTATTTCATATTTAGCTTAATTTCGCTTGACCCAAATTCGTTGTTTTGATGTTAAACTTGGCACTTGCAGCTCAGTTAGGTCAGAGCTTCAGGGTAATTCTTCCTGTGTGGGTGTGCTGGAACGTGTTTTTGTTAGGGTATGATAATTTCCATGGGCACCTGCTTTTGTGGTTCATTCATCCATGCAGTAGTGTATGTCATGATTTTAAAGTTCTCTTTTTTAGCTCTGACTGTGTGTTAAAAGTGTGTATGACACCTTTCTGTACTGACACAGGAACGAACTCAAGTCAAAGAACCAGACTGGGCTAAGAGCCTAAGATCCTGGATTTAAATAAATGTTTAAATTTGATGTTTATGATGGTTGTGCACAGCCCAATTCTATATAAAAATTTAGAGTAATGAGCATGATGAGGTTGCAAATACGCCTATTTGTACAAATTTTGGTACACTGATAACTAGTCTAACTTGTGAATGCGATGGATGATAGATAATGCTAATATCCTGATATGAGATGGATGTCAATTTGCCTGGAGTGTCAATATAGATCCAGTTCGTTTATGAAAAATGTGTTGAAACTAATCGCTCTGAAATAGTGAGTGTGCAGAAGTCAGTCGATATCTTTATATTGTGACAGAGCTTATAAAGTGCACTCAATAAGAAATTTATGACAAACATGAACTTAGTATGAGCTTTGCAGATTTTCTCCAGGTTGACAATATAAAAAAGTTTGCCTCTTATATGATATCACTAATGCGTGATGTCTAAAATATAATTTAGTGATGTGTAATGAATCGATATAATGAATCAATAGAAAATTTGTAATTTCATATAGAATGAAAATCTGATAGTTTTTGTGACTACTCAGAATGCCAAAAATGTCATTTTTTAAAGTGCGTCAAATATGTTGACAAAACTGAGTTAAGATAATGAATGATGAACAGGAGAAATTTTTGAATTCCAAGAAAATTTTCCATGTCACTGAGCACTCTCTTTGCCAGCTTGTCTTAATGATATCATGTATTTATAATTATGTGTTCTACAGAAATTTGGGCTAGTTGTTATTTAAAATGTACTGAGGTACTACAGTATTGTTTAATTTGACAGCTTTTAAACCTATTTGTGTTGTATTACACTCTTCATCGTTCCTTGATTGGTGATAGTAGTAACTTGTATTTGGTACAGACACTTCTTTTATCTTTCCACACTTGATAATGATCTTAACTCGCAAGTAAATACTGTATTGGCATTATGATGGTCATTTTGTTGGTTTAGCTATATGAACGAACAAAGGGGGTTTTATAATTTTAATCCTATGTAAACAAATATCTTAATCCTGGTTTTATCATCAATCAGTAGGTTTAAACAATTATCTACGTGTGTGTTTTACCTGTCCTCAAACAACTCAAAAGTCACTAATTCCTTGTCTCCAGGATGATGAATTGCAATTAACTATTAAATCAACAAAAACTGTTGTGCATTGGCAAAGTGCAAATTGTGCAGAATTTGTTTATCATATGAATTATTTCTGTTTGATCTTCTGTAAGTACTAAGCAATGCATACTTAACAAAGTTTGTGCAAAATTGTGATTACAGAGAGAGAGAGAGAAGATTTTTATTGACATGACATGTGTATAAAAAATGCAAAGACATCACATGTATCATTTGTGTATACAAGATAATCAAGTATACCCAACCCTATATGGGCTTATCTGTCATAGTATTGATACTGATTAAATTACACATGACCATCTATTTGCCACAGCAGTAGACATTCCAAATGCCCATTAAATTTGCAGATTTACAGATATTTAAAGAAAATTTTAAACTGTACACAAAAATTGTTCATTATCAGGATATTAATAACTATACAAGTGTTTTTTTTTTCTTTTGCTATAATATATCATCATATACATATTCACTAGCTACTTTAACTAAATTGTCTGACGTCATCAAAGTGAATTTAATTTCATTGTTGCATCGTAGAAAAGTGAGACATATATGACTAACTTTTTTCCAAAAATTTCACGGTATGTCATTTTAGAAAGGACAATTGGAAAGGAAGTGAATTTCATCTTCAATGGAATATTCATTACAAAGGATGCAAAGTCTAAAATGTATGGGTATTTGTGATAAAATACCACAACGTAACTGAGAAAAAAATGCGATGTGCACGATTGTGTATTTTGAATATATTGGGTTCAACCGGTTCTGGAGAATATTCAGTCTTAAATCATTTATAATTGGCAAGTTTTGAAAAAAAAACATGTGTCCACAGAATGGCTATGTTTGTAATTGTGTTATCTTTTACATGTTAGATCATATCAACGTAGAGTAAATTGCTGAGCTCAATACTAAGATCACAAGAAATATTGGTTTCATGTTGTCCATGTATTGAGAGACCATTTCTTACAAGTACACTGAGGTCTATCTTAATAGGTTAGGGTTGGTAACTTGGTATGTAATAATGGTAATGGTGACTGTTAGCATATATATCATATGAGAAATGTATGATACTTGTTCGGAAGGTGTTTTGTGACAGGAACTATCTATATACTAAGTTTATAACAAGTCACGTACAGCAGAGCAAGTAGGCTCTGTCATGTAATCAGTACTATTTGCTGAGTGTCAAACAATTAACAATTTGTGTTGACATCTTAACACTCAAATGAAATGTACTTTGCACAGGGATTTGGTAGTCCTGTTGTCTCTTTGGCTGTCCTGCAGTGTTCATAGGATGGATCAATTGATCGCTTGACAGTGATCAAGTAGTCTGGTCAAAACCAGTGTCAGTGTGGACCCAAGCCTTGGTTAATTAATGTAATATTATGTCATATTATGTACTGTTGCAGATTGCAGATGCCTTAATGTCTGTAAAAGCAAGTTATGTAAAACTATTGTGGCGATACTCATAATGGGTATTGTATTTCTGGTAGCTAATCTGATAAGGGTACACTGCGGTTTGAGTGTTGTTTAAGTGCGACTGATATGTAAGTGTACTTGGTGTGACATTTTATGAGAGTGAAATTGAATAGTTTTGGACTCAAGTCTCTTAATCTTAAAATGCTTAATACAAGAGTAAACTTAAGTGTGTCATGGTTTGCAGTTCATGAACATTATGTAAATTAATGTATAGTATGTAATACTATATGAATATTTGCATGTTTTTATTTTATTTATTTTTTATTAAGTTTTATGATGACTTGAGGTCACAGTAGTTTTATGTCGCGTGCGAGTGAAAGGTAACATTTCTGAAGATGACTTAAGTGAAGTTGTCTGAGAATTTAAAAAAAAAGAGAGATGTGTATTAATAAATTTTAGAAGAAGGCATGTGCTCCTTTCTTTCAACAAAAGAGTGTTTTTTGATGTGTGCGGTCTTGTGCAACAGGTATCAGTACTAAATTGTACTAAATTTTCTCACACTGTCTTATTATATTTACTTTTTTCTTTTTTAATCCTTATAATTTGTGACTGCATAAAAAAAGTTCAGGTATAATAATCTTTTTGCAGGAGTTTCCATAAAAAAAATGGGTGGCTCCTCTATAGCGGCACCCCATCAACTCTGATTCATTCATCTTTCTGTTTTTTTCCCCCCTTTTTTGTTAATGTACTTTTCTTTCATTTTATTAACCTATGTGTGTGTGTGTTAATGTTTATGTGTGGTATGTGTTGTGGTGTATGCTGAAGTATGTGGGATGAAAGAGAAATGATTCAGTCAGTCTTTTGTGTATGTCAAGAAATGATATTATTGTGTCAGTTAGATCAGAACATGAATATAAATATAATTTGAAATCTAAATATTCTTTCTGTTGGTGTGAATGATATGCTTCTAAATTTTATTTTTGATCGAGCCTAATGCTTGCAGCATTGCTGGATGTTTACAATTGGTGGGATGGTGAAGTTAGCATTAGAGTCAACATGTCACTTGAGCGAAATGGTGAACTGGCAAATCTCCTGCCCTCTTCCCCTCACCAAAACTGGCCAGGACCAGAACTGGCCAGTCAATTGAACGTGGTTGGTTGTGGTTGTCTCTATGTGTAACCCGCACCCCCCACCTTCTCGCGACATTGCCTCCCCCCCCCCCCTATACTATATGCGCTATATACATGTAGGGACTGATTGATCGGTCTATATGTGCGCATATGCAGTGATCTCTGGTTAATCCAAGCAGTGATAATCATATATGATAATGAACCCCCCCCCCCCTACTTAGTGGTATGATTGTTTTCTTCAAAAGGTGTCACAGTTGGGTGCAATTAGCTGGCCTCATAGAAGTTAGAAATGGGAAATTGTATTGGAAAATCCAAATCCTGTTGAATTTCCTGTTAATATAAGCCTCTGTACATGAACTTGATTTGCTGTCTTTATATCATCAAATTAATAATAAATGTAACACTGCTGATCATTGAGCTAATCCAGCATTGCAACAGTACAATGCATACATTGAATAATACAGTATAGTGAAACTTGTAAACTATAAAGAGGATTAGGCCGATAGGGACTCAGTTTTTGGCCATTGTGGAGCCCCTGAACTTGCTTGTAAATCGCCAGCCAGCCAGCCTTAGCTCTCCATCTATCTATCTAAGGTAACTTGGCATAAGTAAAACTACTTTTATAAGCATAAATACACACTGATGGAAGTAGTGTACCGTAACAAACAGTTTGAAAAAAGCATGCAGTGTTTCAACCTATGTTTGCCAGTAATAATTTTGATGAACACTACATGTGTTGCAGAAAATTAACAACATTCTGAGTGATAAAGCCTGGAAATAGTTAACCACTGATTTTGAGGGCTCAGCTTCACACGCTGGATCTCAAAACCCGTGGTTCTAGTTTTTGCATCATATTTACAATGAATATGATTGATTTACTAGTTCAAGTAGTTGTTGTCATACATCTGTATAGTCAAAGATGACTGATCCATAGTTGGCATGAATCTAACTCAACCAAAATATATAATTGCAAACTTTATATAATTTATCAAATTGGCTGAGTTATGTTAATGAGTTAATTTGTCAAATTCAGCAAGATCAATGATAATGTCTATTTTTCTTAATTATAAAAATTATACAATTATAATAACTAATCAGAATCTTTATACATAGATCTGATCGTTGTAATAAGTACTTTGATCATGCAATTCTACATTTCATCTTATCTGAACTTGTGAACATTCATGTTTCCAGGTTGTACTGATCTGCTGATAACGTTGTAACCTCAGTAGCCTTTTGAAATTATATCCAGAATTGTCCTGGACAGTGATGCCGCACCAGTATTGACTGAATCTGTCTGGTATGATGACAATAAGACCCTTGGTTATTGGATTACTTTATTAGATTAGATTACAGTAAACACGATGAGTGCGCTGTACTTGTTCGCATTAGCATGACCGCAGTTTATTACGATGGTATTATAATGGAGGTAATTCTGTGATTGTCAATTACTAGAGCAATCAGTTGTGAATTATTGATTTCTATTCTATGAATACCACAGATACATGAATATACAATTATTATACATTTATTTATACATGGCTTATTGTGCCACATGCGTTTTCCATGCGTTTGGATAAACGCATGGTTTTTGCCTCATTATAATTAGCTAAAAACCATGCGTTTTCCATGCGTTTATCCTTCTCGTGGAAAACGCACATGGCACATTTGGCCATGTATATATAATATTGATAGATATGACCATTAATTTTTTTAATATTCTGCAATAAACCAAAGGGATGCGACTGCATTTTTGGTGTTAGAATTATTAACCAATCTGTGCACATGCAATGTAATTTGCAATGTCTTCTTCGGGAATTAGTTCGCTGGATGACCTCTACCCAGGCAAACCCCCTGTACTTTGATGTGTTTGTAACACTAGTCTCTAAATACTCCAGAAACTACTCTACTGCCCAAATTTAGGTGATCTGGTAATCGACAAACCAACGTCAGTTGTAGCCTATGATGCAATCTATGTTGAGGCAAGTAAAAGATCCCACCCATGGGGTAAATGTGTAACATGGGTGAACTCCTCTCTCTCACCTCATCAATCAACCCTCGATAGCGGCAAGAACTTGCCTTAGAGGGCTGCACTTCCTAAATCTATCTATGTAAGAATTTTGTTGGCCTGTTGAACAAATGTTGAAGCGTTTAGCAGAAAACGGTAGGATGCTCAATTGTAATCCAATGGGGGGGGGGGGGGGGGGGGGGGTTTGATGGACTGTGATGAAATTGTCAATTCGCAATTGGTTGTCACTAATAGACTCTCTTTATAGAGCTCTATAACAGTGTTCCAGCTAGGCCATTTGAGCATGGTGCCGCACCATGTCTTACGCCCCTTCTGCCACGCCCAATTTTGCCAGCGCCATACCAGAATAAGAGTAAAGACCTTTTTTTTGCTCTTCAATTAGCTGAGCGCCCTATATGAGTCTATTTAGGTGCCCTAATATTCTTCTGCACCATGCCCAATTGAAATCCTAGCTGGAACACTGTATAAGAATGGAATAACAAAAGAAGTCAATTAATGTGGCATGAGATGTTTGGTTGAGCAAATGTCCTCCACATGTGCGACAGACAGTGGATCTCCTCTCTCAAGTGGCGACTTCTTAATTGTGACATTACCATTGGGTAAAACACCTTACTAATTAAGCAACCCCACAAGAAGGGTCACTGGCCATAAACTTTAGTTTGATGGTCTTTATCGGGAGGTGTGTAAAAGTGTATTTCTCTGATAATGATTTTGACGCTCATTTACATATTAAAATTTCCTTCTTGTGGTATTAGATTTATCAAATAGCAACCACGCTTATGACAAAAGTTTGGTGATAAATGAGGTCATCGTATAGAAATGAATTTTGTGCCTGTCTTTTACCCCCAACCTGCCCTTTACGATACCTGATTGTAACAAAACACTCTGTTATGGTTACAAATGGCCACTATGAGTGAGCCAAACTGTATTCAAGATCTTGAAGATTTAATTCACATGGGAGATCTGCATGACATAACATGATAATCTGGACCTTGAAATTTTAAAATATATTCGTGAGTTGAATTGTATGTCATTCATGCATGTTGACTGCATTTTATGTATAGTCTTAGATCATAATTTATGTACTTATATATGACAAAATTATGAAATGCACTGCAGTTATAGTTTCATTTTTATCTTAATCCGGATTCAAGATGTTGAAATAGAAAGTGCAAATTGGTCGCTATTGTAACGAGACCCAAACTGTCATATGTCCAATATGAGACAGCATCAAGTTGCTGTATCACCAATAAAGGTCAAAGACCCTTAATAATTGTGATAAGATCTTCCCTGGAATTCTGGATTGCATAACAATAATCATGATAATGTCACAAAGTAAAATATGTTTACGATGACATAATATACTTTTTTTCCGTGAGTTATGCGACATCAACTTATTCATAATCCTGTACAATTACTTCTGATTTCTGAATTGTAGTACTAATCATTCTTTATGTTGATAATCTTGTTTATGGAAAATACTCACAGAATACGTATTACGTTTTGGAAGATACTCTTGTTATGTATGTGGACATTTTTATGTTATGTATGTGACTTTGTGTACTTTGTGATGTCATCGTATGAAACAATCAGTGATGATGTCATTACATTGTGTTTTTCATACTTCTTTAGTAGATATACCATGTAGCATTCCGTCTAATGAAGTGTCTGACTGTCTCCCGTTAGCCAAATTCCATTGCGTTGAATATGACACCGAGATCAATTAGATCATGCATCTTGCTGTTTTCTCTTTTCAAGGCCGGCATAATTTGATATGATTTATTATTCCCATTTGGAAAGTTTTTTCATTCGTAACTAAACTCACTTGTTTCAACTATTTCACTGTGTATGCTCGACATTTGAATTATGTTCCAAAAATTTCCGCAGTGTTCATTTTATCAAAGGCAGCACAGTTTAAGATTTTGTTAAATTTTAAATTCTCCAGGGTATCATTGTAGCCTTTCAGCATATTGTTCCAGATCATTACTTCTTTTGACAATGCTGTTTTAGAGTAAATAGTGTTGTAAATTTACTTTTGTTTTGAAGTATTAAATAAAATGTTCCTCGACAGGTGATGAATCTTCTGCTGAAGAGTACTTTTATTGTTGAATGTTCTGAATTTATACCTTATTTAAATTTTTTTTGAAAAATACTCAATTGTTCCATTGTGTTGTTTCAGAACCTTTCCTCCAGCCCTTTGCGGAACTCTCCAGGGAAGAAGAAGAGGAAATATCGGCCATCGTCAAAAAGCCACCGTGTATTGTGATATTCGGGCAGAGCAATTATGGCAAAGCTGTTGTGGTCAATGACATTTTTGGAAAGACAATTTTACCGTGTGTGGAGTACGAAGCTCACGATGGGAATAAATGGCGAGCAGTGCGATTTTTGTACGGAGAGAAGACAAATGTGGGACTCTCGCTGTCTTGTAGCTTTGAACTCCTCTCAAATTTAGCGGCTTATGCGAGACAGTGGCAGACAATTCCAGTCGAAGATTTGGAGATAAATGAAATCGATGAAGACGACACGGACAACGCTCGAGGGACAGCTGTTTTAGACGTCCGGTTGCCACACACCATGCTGAAAGATGGCGGCCAAGTACTGGTGGCTCCCTCTGCAGACAGTTTGTCTATGTATCAGTTGTACATGAAGTTTGTGGATGAAGTAGTGCCGATTTTCATCTATGCCATTACTGATGAATATTTTCTCGGCGATGTAAGTATCATTTTACTTTGTTCTTATTAAAGTTAAGTTGAATAGTAACTGAGTTTATAAATTGTGTGATTGTATAGGAGTCAATTATTTGTTGCTGAACGAGAAAGATGACCTACAGTAAGCTGCTCAAGATGGGCGAAAGTGTTCAAAATTGTTTTAATCATTAAATATGACTTAAGGTAATTTTGTTCTGGAAACACAGATTAATTTCTTATTTCTGTTGTGATATTTTAGTTATGAACAAACAACATTCAATTGTATTTCTCTGCAGGAGTATCAAGAATTGCAACAACTGAAAGAGGTCGCTCCCAATCTACCTGTGTTTTTCACCCGCATCTCACCTCCAACTGATGAGCATGGCCAGCCTTTGATCCCCCACGACAGAGCACCCATCCGCAGTCTGCAAAATGCGTTTGAACAACATCATTTGGCCGATCATGACAGCATGTCATCTACTGAGGATCACACGGAACCCATGATGCTTTCCGATTCGATGTCCTTGTCTCTATCCCAGTCCCCTTCTCAGTCCCCCCTGCAGGTCGAAATGGCCCCCGTCGAGGTGTTTCAAGCCCTGCTGGAGCTACAATTCATAAATCCCTTATCAAACAACCAGAACTGTGGACCCTTAGCCAACCAAGGCAGAGAAGATATCATTGATTCAGTTCTTGTGGAAAGAACTGACTCGGCATCTCCTTTAACGAGCTTTTCCCGCCTAATACTCCTCAACCACTTAGTCAAATCTACTAGTTTACTTAATGTCATTCACACTCGATGCTTAGAGACTTTCATCCTGATTGCTTTCGACATGGCACGGGATATGATGATCACTCCCAGGCGACTTGAATACGCTCAGGAAAAAGAGAACGACCTATACAACAGTCTGATGGACATTGCTCTCAAAAAACAAGACGAGATCAGGAGGATTATCGGAGAAACTATTAACGACATTCGGGATGAGTTACTTGACAAAGCTGCGAATTATGAGTTCCAAGGTAAGTGCTTATGAAATGTATTTTTTTCCAGTTTCCTCTCCTACAATAAAATCTCACCACAAATTCTGATGAATATGAACAGACCACATTGCAATTAAAATCACCAGATTTAGCTTAGGTTAGTTCTATATTTGTCTCAATATGAATATCGTCTCTAACAACAAAGGAACGAGCCTCCATTCTGTTTAGACTGTGTTGACTGAAAGGCAAAACATTCTGGGCTTCAATGACGAAGTTCCCTGTTTTGGATTACCTTTTCAAAAAACGAGAGATGATAATACTATAAAAGTTATGTTTTGAAGAAATGCGGAACTCCATTAATTAGTCATCGAATGGGTGTCGACTTGTTGTCATTTAGATTCCTGTTTGAAAAGTGAAAACCTCCTCTATACATGCTATAATATTATATATATGCGCTTGGCTTTTTGATTGAACATAGTATGCAATATTTTTCAAGGTTGGCAAATTTAACAATGTTTAACCCACCCACCGATCAATGTACTTTACTAACATGAGTAGGATTTACATTGTACTTGTTACATATATGTCTCATATTTCTGCCAATTCTACTATAAAAATAACTAGATTGATTGAATATTAATCTTATACCCAGGTTTTACCGGCTGGGCTGGGGAAAATTTATTTAACCCGGGTTAAAGTCCAATCCTGATATATTTCCATTGAACGTGTTAAATTCCAGTGGATTTTGCTGTGCATTAAAATAGAAGAACCCATCCGAGTGAAGCTTAACAGCAGTGGGCAATAGTATTGCAAATATTTGTCAAGTTTAGAAAATTTTATAGAATCCGAATGCAAATGAATCATATAAGTGTATTATGAATTGGTATTTCTTGTGAGTATATGTCATTGTATATTTTCTTTGGAATTCCTCAGTTTTTGTCTGATGTTTGTTCTTGACTCCTTTGTTTGTTTTTAACACTTCGGAAGGCTCAAGTAAGGCATGGGTCATGCCTGTGGGCTTTATAAAATAGTGATGATTTAAATTCAGTCATACTGGACTCTTTTTAATTATTTTGGCATAGTGTTCACCTGAGCCTTTGTAAATGTGCATTGTCCTTTTCTTCAATAGCCCCAGACTACAAGGTCATGGCCAGTCATGTAAAGGGTTCAATAAACCCTGCAGATCAAATTAAAGGGGAACTAACACCTTCAGCACTTAACCTCTCAGATGTTAGCTTTGGTCCATAGAAACACATCCACGCTATTCAAAACTTGTATATATGCCCTGGTAAAGTAATATCCTGCATTTATTAGCCCCGTGTTGTGAACTACGGAGGCCGCCATTTTCGACTATCCCGGGTGTTTTGCTATTGCCGGAAATACGTCACTGTTGTACTATGAATACCACAGTAGTGCAATCCAACTGCTTGACTATAGGTGAGCAGTGTCAACAACAGACAAAAGGTGTTAACTGCAATTGAAATAAGAGCATGTTTTACATTGTTCTGTTCTGACAAAATGTCAAGTAAATTGCCATTGAACAATTTGAGACTATGCAATTAGTGCTTTTGAGATATATCTTATCATTGCTTATCTTTTATGATTGTTTTCACCTATACATGTTAATATATAGATTTATTAATTTTCGTAGAACATAATAAAATGAGAGTAAAAAACAATAAAATCATTAAAAAGTATAAAATAGTAATAGCTGTGAGTAAAAAATATCAATTTTACTTGGTGCAAAGATACTCTAATAATTCATACACCTCATCAGCATTTAGTAGCCAAGGCACAACCATCTATCTATCTATCTATCCATCTATCTATGCACTTGTTGACAGAACAATGTCAAACAACTAAAATTCATTTATTAGGCCTACTTAAGGTGATGGTTTATAAAATTGGAGCATGCAGTTCTGCAGATGATACGTTTTTTGATAAATTATTATATTTATTTATGACAACTTATCTATACATGTGTAATGTAAGCAGGGTTATTTGCATCTACTTGCAGTGAGCAAATATACATGAATATGACATACAAACGGTTCATTGCAATCAGGCTGTAGTGTATGTTTTTATTGAAATGGATTGCAATCTATCAATGTGATGGACATCATGGTACATAAGTGACGTCACCAGCCATGGTGCCGTGTGCAATAATGGCGGCCCCCAGCGATGTGGCTGATGGTGCTAACTTCACTTTTAATTGGCTCCAAATCATACTAAAATTGGACTTTTAGTCACTTGCATTTACGGCATTGTGTTCTTGGTCATCTAATTGAACTTTTAAAATTAACATGCAAATCTCCTTTAGTTCCCCTTTAACCAAAACTGTCAACAGCAACAATGAGCAATGCACAGGCGGGAGTAGCTAATATAAGACCACCAGCTGGCTGATGTATGTGTCTTGATCATTGTAGATAGCTAGGTTGTCACGTCAGTGGGATTGCATCAATTTTTATGGCTAACGTATAAGAATAAAATAGAATAGAAAATAATAGTTTCCTAATTTGAGACTAAATGCTAAATTTAAACGTTTTTGCAAAATTTGGCATGGTATTAATATATATATAGAATTTTATTGACCGCAGAGCATAAAAAAGATACATGTGTTATAAAAAAATAAAATACAAGGATAAAAAACAAATATATACATATATATAATAAAGTAAAATAAAAGAACAAATCTACATGAACATAATTTAGTTACATATTAAAAACATCTATATAATAACTATGTACAACTATAAGCATATGAATAAAACAAGGCACCATCAGGGCAATTAGCAGGAATCAATGCACCATAGAAAATCAGGGAAGTGAACTGAGTACAAATAAGCAGCAGAAGTGGGTATTTACAGATTGTATATTTATAGTATATTTTAGTAACTATACCAAAAAACATAAAATAACAATAATAGTAAAAAAATTACCTAAGCATACCAATATATGTACAAATCCTTCTTTGTAGCAACAATAAATGAAATAGACAATTAAAAAGGCTGTAGAGCAGTTAAACCCTCAGCGAATGCCCATGTAGCACACAAGCGTCATAAAGGCTGTTCAAGAAAATCTCTCCGACAAATGACTATAAACATATGATAAACAAATGATAAATCAATAGGACGAACATCCAAAATTATATTGCAATACATTGATTATTATTCTATCATTCTGGGCCCCGGAATAAGTTCACCTGTCCTCAGTCAAAATTACAATAGCGTTAGTTAAATTTTCAAATTTGCCGAGGGTATGTGCAGCAGCAGCCTATGTTTCTATTTTGTTTTCTTTACGTAAATGCACAGGCGTTCCTATCATGACAGCACTTAGCAGGTTAGCATGCAATAGACCAAAGCTACTGACTTAGTCAAGAACGGCTTTTACTCCCCCTGCGCAACAGCCTTCAATGATTGGGCCAGTTTCAGTCAATAATATCATATACACAAAAATAATTTTCGTTCATATTCTAAATGATAACTCCCATTATTTATGGGTATTTACCACTTATTTTCAAGGAATTCCTTGCCTGTATGCTGGGGGAGCCTAGCTCAGTGGTAGTGCACTGGGCTTCCAACCACTGGGTCCCGGGTTCAATTCCCATTCGAGCCTAAGTTGGATGCCTGTTTCATCCATCATCTCATTGCCATGGTCTCTGCCTGTCCTAATTAGCCCATCAGGTTCAGAATTACAGGACGTAAAGCCCAAATCCACCCATCAGCAAATCCATCGGGCGTACTCGGATGCTGTTTGTGACAGTTGTAGGAAAGGAAAAGGTGTGTTGCAGGAATCTGTCCACTTCAAGCGTTATTGGTTCATCATTTCGTCTGCCTCATGTAGGCGTTATGCGAACTAGCACACATTGAAACAAACCAGTATAGGACTACGAATGTGCAACACATTTTTGTTGACGGAGTTATTCTTGACTTTCATGACTTTGTACTCCTTCAATTGTTGCAAAGAATGTTATTAAACTTGTCCTTATGGTGTAAAAGAAATTAGAAGTTTTATCTGTCAGGTTTAGATGTCTATAACTGATAATTTTAAGTGCAACCTCATTATGCAAGTAAAGGATTGATGTGTCTCTTAAAGTTCTTATTGGGAAACATGTTCGTCATGGTTTCCGTGAACACCAAGCAGCTGATAGACCAAGCTGCTAAGCTAGCTAGAATTTAAAAATGCTAAATTATTATACTTGTAAATACTTCTGTTATCTTGGTCATAATTCATAGAAGTATATCTTGGAAATCTTGTACATTCTATAGGGCCTTTTCATTGCTAGATTACTATTGTATACTTGGTAGTCTATCTTCTTCCAGTAGTGTTTGTAAAGACCATCTGATGAAGTGTTATTCTGATAACAGTTGATGCTGTCAGACAATCACCATCTATAGATCTATTGTAGATAGAAAGATAAATTTGATTGACACTTTTGGTATGTATATAGAATATATGGTCTATATAAGGTCTGTAAGGTCATTGACCTCACAAGTCCATAACATGCATAATGTCTATATTGAATATTAATGGTCTCAAAAATAGCTGCAGATTACTATCATAACAAGAAGCCTTAAATGCGATTAATTCTGTCTGAATGTTACATCTATAGATTCAGGTGAAGCAAGATTCCTGGTATGGCAGGGAGCAAGGAATTTGACTGTGAAGATAAACTTTTCATTGATCACAAGAATGCAAATCAAAGGTGCATTTTTTGTGAAATTTGTCAAACTTCAAGCATCTGACACTTTGGGTCATTTAATTTGGCCAGGGTCATCGAAATTCATCGAAATTCGCCACAATTCGCCACTTTCATCGAAATTCGCCACTCTAAATAAACTATAGATCTGTGTCAGAACATCATCAATCCCTCGAAAAGTTAGTTTAGTAACAAATTATGAAATTGCAAGGCGTTAATTCTGATTATCCGAGATGGCCAAATTCAATGACGCACTATGATTAGTTCACCTGGGTTTTAGGCCGCGATGGGTCACGGTGTACACTATTTCCGAAAATTATCTTTTTTTATTTGACAAGTATTTAGACAAGAATGATCGTCGACCATCTTGCCAACAAAAAATAATTCATTTTACTGCCTCTCAGCCAATCAGACATCTCGAATCGTCGAAATAAGCAACGCCAAAAACGAAACCAACCAAAGTTCATAGTGTGACGATGAGAGTAATGTGTGGACAGGACACTGTGTAGTTCCCTAAAGTTATAATAGCAGGAATTGCAGTCTTATCTCTTCATTACATCTGCCTGGTGTTGTTGCATTTTGGATATTTTCATACCAATAATTCTCAAGAGCTGAAGAATGAATGATGATTGATGAATTTGTTTGTTTCAAGGTTGTGATAAACCTGTGAAAGAAACAAATAAATTAAGATCAGAAGATGATTCGTTATCTTGTAACGGTCCTTGAAGACTGGTAATTTTTATCGATAAATCAGTTCGAAGATAAAAATTATCATTGGCCCCACAAACTTGTATATGATTCTATAAACCTATAGTCTATAGAAAGATCAAAATGGCCCAGAGTGCAAACATGTAGAAGTATTTATTGTTTTATAATTGTTTACTAGACCAAATAACAGAAGTAAAGAATAATGAGTCATAGAGAATGTGTAGTTTCGTTTTATTTTTCATAACTGGCAGTGATTACAGAAAAGTATTAATTTTAAGTAGGAGATTATTTTTTTCTGAACCTCAGCAGCAACACAACATATATATATGCAAAAGTAAAATATATATATGTATATATATAGTTGTCAAAATTTATAAACAGATCCAGATGAGAAGTGATCTGAACATGCTGAAGAGTGCGGGGTCTTCGTGTTAATTTCTAGAAAATTGACCAAGGTTATAAAGTGTAATGTGGTTAAAAATTAATTAGTAAATTAACAGTAACAACATAAAATATAATCAGATAATTATTGTGATAGATCAGTTTTAATTTTTCTATTTTTTCTTTTCTAAATTTAATAAAATGCAATTGACTAAACACTGCTGAATCAGCAAAAAATGAATGTTATTACTATTGAAATTTTACTTGCCCAAACAACTAATTATTAAATATCATGTGATATGTAAATGCGGTTGGTGCAGGTATCAAACATGATTCAGGAGAAAAAGTCACGAATGGAATCTTTTTTCAGCCAAAAATGATGAATGGCAGAATAGTGGTCCCAGAAGTTACACGAACCACTCTCAAATGCATGTGACTACTATGTTATGTGCGTGTGGCGAGTTGTATTTTTAGAATGCTAAATTTTACATTATGGTTAGCCTTGGGTTGTCACCCCCATATTTGGTGTGGAACTGCTTAAATATTGAAGACAAAATGTTTATTCATATCGCATTATATTGCTGTCTGTTAAACATGTTGAATACTAAGATTAGATGTGACTTTTATGTAATTAAAGTTAGCTGATGGCTTGTCTTGATTGATTGATTGATTGTATTTCGCACATTTATTACAGAGATTGTTTGACTGACAGACTGATTGATCAATGGGTAGATAGATAGATAGATAGTTAGACAGATAGATAGATAGATAGATAGATAGATAGAGAGACAGATAGAGAGACAGGTAGATAGATTGATGGATAGATGGATAGATGGATAGATAGATATATGGACACATAGATCAAATATATAGATAGATAGATTCATTCAGAGTGATCATACTCTGACGCATTAACAAGATTAACACTGATTAATGGAATTTTGATCAATTAAATCTATTATCATGATTTTTGCAATGATCTACTGATCTCTATTTTCAAACTAGGAAGTGATGGCCAGTCACAACAATAACCCCCCCCCCCCCCCCCCTCTGAGATGTGGCTGCTGCATGTATAGCATTGGGAGATCTATGACATGATCAGATTTTTTGTTGGTGCTTTTTGTCTATCTACTTTTTGTAGCACTGATTGTATTGGTGTCACATGCTTCGTATATCATGGATGTTGTCTAGTCTATAGGAAGTCACTAGTATACACCAACACATTTTTGTGCTTTATTTAGGTTTTCTTATGCTTCTTCCCCCCCCCCCCCCCCCGAGTTATCGCATGGTAATAGGTGGCTTTACCTTTTCTCTGCCATCTTTCCCAACCAGCAGGTAGCACCGTATAGCAGAAGTTGTCTAGCTATGTCTAGGTTCAGTTTGATGGGTGGTTTTTTATGGAACTAACTGTAGGCGAACAGCTTTGTCTCGCACTAAGATGCCATACAGGTTGCTGCTGCAGAGACAGACCACTGGAGACTGTATTCGGTGCATAGTTACCTTGTCAGACAACAAGCGCATCTACAACGAACACCTGGTTGTAACAAATTGCTTTCTTTTATGTCTAATCAATGTCTCAATGCTACTGGTTCTGAAGCTAAGTCTACTTATGTGACCAGCTGCCAGAGGCAGACGTAATGATGAGATGATAAGGCTGCTTGGAGTCCTCACCATGTTTCCCATTTACCCCCATGAGTGGGGTCTTTTGCTTGCCGTAGCATAGACACCGAGTACAAGGCACCGCCAATTTAATGTTTCATGCGATCAACATCCTGCTGAGAGTGCCCTGGTTGTGGTTGATCACAGGATCTTCAGCGAGATTTGGCCAATGTGGAATTGGTGGATGCCTTAACCATTAGGCCACCCAGCTGCTTTGACGCGAAACCCGCATATAGCATGTTTTACAAAACCAGGTTAAAACTAATATTTTTTTGCCAGTCCCAAATGTCGTAAGCGGGTCTGACTTTATGCTAGTGCCAATTGCAAGTACTTTAATGTTCCACCATCATTACCCTATGTTGTGAACTAAAAATAGCCCTGACATGTGTAGTGAACTTGAAATGAGTGGACATTTGGCGAATGTAAACAAACATTAGTGTCATGATTCGCATGTCCTGTCCCGGACCAATTTATGTCATGCGCATACATGTACAAAATCATTGAAATGCAAATTTGTGTACATTAAACATACATTGTTAAATAGGGTACGCACCGCCTTTGATCGTGTTTTGTATTTACTTATATCTGACAACATGTCCTCATGGTCCTGTTACTCTTATCAGACATTCAAGAAATTTCAGGAGCTCTGCTACTTTCTACATGGTTAGCATAGGCTTAGTAGTTAGACTGCTTGGTCTTCATGAGGTCCTTGGTTCTATTCTCACTAACGAGCTGGTCTTTTCGATCAGATATGTGGGCTATGACTGAGACAAAAGCCGGGTGGTTTTAATTGTCATGTGGTCTAGAGGCTGAGTACCGCGATACTCGTTTTTGGAATGATTAATATAGTACATTGCAGAAGTTATGAGAAGTAAACGCTTCCTATGTACAGTAAATGAGTATGAGAATCATGGGAAAAAGTGCAGTATAGCGGACCCAGATTTATGACCATATTTAACGAGCCTCATTGCCAGGCCTATGCCATAAAAATGCTTGAAATCTATTTATGACGTCACAAACTAATGTAGTTATGACGGCGGTTTCATCTTCACGGTAAAGACGTTTATTTTTGCTTTTTCTTCCCCAAACCCCCCTCATCTACACCAAATGTTAATTATATTGTGCTAGAACTTCAAACTTGTGAAATTTTTGATAAATTTTAATTTTTAATGGGTGCCAAATATGGGCATAAATTTGGGTCCGCTATACTGCACTCAACCCAAATCATGAATGATTGACATGACCGAGCTTCTAATCGCATGATCATATAATCGTGTTGTACTGTTAGGTTAGCAGTGGCTAGTCGATTTATCCTTGGCTCTGGTTTATTCAAGGTTTATCTGAATATTGGTGGTCTGATTTAGATTACATGACATTGCCATTGTTGCTTGTGCCAGAGGCCCTCAATGCAGTTGATCAGAATTAGCCACAAGGCCACCCGGCTGTTGTGACCTGTGTGTCAGTATTGAATGTGATCTGTGTGTCAATATTAATTGATTTCTTTCTTTCTTTCTTTGTAGGTGTAAGTATTCAAGAATCGGGAGAGCTCTACTCTCCGAAAGAACTGAAGATCTGTACTGGTCAAATCCAGGAATTGGTCATAGGAGCCTTGAACAATGCCATCGCGGGGAAGTTGCTTGGTTCCCTGGATATATTTCGAGACAGTTGTACAGGTTAGTAAGTATAAGATGAGGTAATTGGATAAATTAACAAGATTTCAAATGTATAAACTTGTAGTAAGATATTGCCATTTACCATAGACAGCTTTTGAAAAGGTTTTGTGGTATTACACTAGATAAAAATTAGTTATCGAAGGTCACTTCCTGAAAGCTGTTTCAGAAAAGTGATTCGTGGAAACATGCATTCCTTCATAAAATATGTCAGTTTCAGTAAAGAAATCATCTAAAATTTATAAAATTATGTTCTAATTTCAGTCAACTTTAGTATATATATATATATATATATATATTAATTTGTCTTTACAGGCGTGCTAACAAGATGCCTCGAGAGCTTGGAGCGACCTGACAAAGAAGTATGTGAACAGATTCGGACTTCTATGGCATTAAGAGAGGTGAGAATGAATCACCTTGTGGTTTTTGTTATCCAGAAGGTTTCTAGAAACCTTCAGGATATTGGGATGAGTACATCAGAGTGAAAAGGGGATGAGTCAGGAAAATTTGTAAACCAAATTACCACAGTAGAGATCCAGCTAGTGTCACATAGGGCTTTAAAATTTAAAAAGATATTTAAGCTCGATTCGCTAGGAAGGATAGGAGTGGTGTGCTAAAAAATGCTTAAAATGAGTGTGTACGGGTCCAAGAGCGTTCGTCATTTCACCTACCGGAACTTGCTCGCCCGCCAGCCTACCTCCTGGACTACCTCCTGGAGCTGTCGGACACATACGAAGAAAGTCCAGAAGAGTGAGACAGCAACCAAATGAGTGAGACTCGCTCTCAATGAGTGAGACTTGGCATGTCTGGTACAATCACTATCACTCTGCCAATCCACTACAATGTTCAATGTCATAACCTTCGGGATTCAACCATAAGGCTCTAGTTTGTGTTTAACGCCTCATTCACATTGTGGCTAAAAATTTTAAAATGCTAGTTTTTAATGGTTTATTTCATTAACATATGTCTGTCAGCCTCATGTTGCTCAGGTTGCCAGTGTCTCTGTACTTATATTTGTGCAAGCTGTATGTATATCGGATGATAAAATATTGTAACTGTGCCAAATGTCAGAAAAACAAGAGATTTTTCTTCATGTATGTATCTAATTCCTTTGATAAATGTGCTACACTGTTGCTGACTAACTGGATTGTCTATCAATTGGGGTGCTATATTTCAGCCAACTTGTTATTATATGGTGTCTTGCACTGTATAAAATCTTGGCCAAGCACTAAATAACCATATGATAACTTGTAACATGATGATGACATTGTTTGGTACCCTAGGAATCTGTTTGTTTTAACAGGATTTTGCAGGAAAGCATTATGAATAAAGGATACAGAAATAAATAAATAAATAAATATTCTTAGCTTTCTGATCTGTTATTAGTGTGACAACCAGTTCTTTGATATATCAGAGTTCAATTTCAATTCAATTCTTTGCATTATAAGTATGTTTGATTGCCAAGAAGTTTACGTAACTGATTTTCATTGCTTTCAGATTTTAAACGCTGCGTACCAAGTGGAGATTACCTTCAGAGCTGGGTCTTCAATCGTCCGAGTTTTGCTTGAAAAAATGAAACAGGTAAGTGACTAATTCTTCAACTAATTATTGGGACCTGTGCTGTCTCAATGAAATTTTATGACCGAGATTGTCTCTGAATGATATCTGTTTGGGTCAACTTGCTGCCACTAATTTGTTATTTAGTTATTTCTGTGCCTTATTTCTAATGTTGTGCCTCACCTTTGATAAATTATAAGGGTCATTTGCCCCGTTTAATTTTCATTCATACTGCATATTTTCTAAATAATAATGTTTAATTATCTGCTCCTATTTTCACCTTCAGCTCATCCAAGCAATGCCCTGGAAAACCCCTCCAAAGATTAATTCCGAATGGAAGAGACGAGTCGCCTCAGATATGATCGACAGCCTAAGTGAATCTCGGTATGTTACAGGAGTCAAGATTGAATGTGCCATATTTTCTTGATTGCTTGCTACTGGTAGCCAGGTCTCGTAAGGACCTGCATTATTGATTGGAAATGAAGCAGAACAGGAACATTTTGGTCTTATGAAATTTATTATCAATGCTGGTTGTATTAAAGTACAACAAGTCACATGCTGCAAATCATGAAAATATGGCATATTTTCCTCTGCCAAAATATAGCCAAGGATTATTAAGAAGCAGCATGACGAGTTGCTTTTACATTGTAAATCAACTTACTGCAAACTGACTGATAGTGTTATTACTTACATTGACAAAATAATGTGAAGTGGTAATTACTTAAGTTATATATAGTGTGTCATTTGCATATTGACAGGTGATGCTTATAATGGAGGCTAAAAGGATAAATATCACTAATGCTTGTTTGACTATTAAATGTGCATGTAGTTCCATAAATAATAATATTTTTATATCACTTAAATATTAACTACACCCGGCACTTGGTGACTAATACATCGTATAAAAGTTACTAAAAATTACTAATATAACTAATACAACAAGTGCCAAGGGGTGTGTAATGTCACGTGCATTCATTTAAATCAGACAGCCCTGTGTTCCCAGATTAGCGAAGAGCATCTGCGCCCAAATCAAGGATCGCTTGAAGCAGTCCCATGAGTCTTTCGGCACGGCGTTACGGCAACTCCAAGCGAAGCACTGCGGACGTCTAGAAAGGACCGAGGAAGAGAGGTTGAAAGTTCGCAAAGTCCACGCTCCGAAAGTTGCTCGATTGGCCCTGGAGAGCACTTCCCTCAGGGATTATATTCTTTACGGTAAATTGGACTTTGTTAAATCATTGCCAAAAGAAAAAAACATAAATGGGGAGAAAAAGTACCACAAGAGGTCACTACACCGTGGCAGATAAGTATTGTTTGATGACGTCATCTATATTGTGACGTCATCCATGCAACAATGGTGTAGTGACGTCATCTTATTGTCTTTTCATGTACTACGATCGTAGTGCCCCCAGTAGGCTCTGATACTTTAACTCCCCATTACCTTTAACTGTCTCAATTTAGGTCAATTTTTTTTTCTTTGTGAAGTGGTGTTACGGAGAGTTTTTAGCGAGGTTATTTGCGATGGCAAATATGAGGTCTTGGCCAAAATATCAGGCAGTAAAGTAGAAGTGACCTCTTTTAATTGTCATGCAGAATATGGTTGTTTGCGAAAACAACTGACAAATAGTAATTTGAGATGATGATATATACTTGATAAAATCTCGCATTGCATATCACTAAGGTTTCGTCTTAATGAAGCACACTGGGTTTGCAGGTAATTCTATTTCACTTCCCTGTAGTCCAGGGAGTTCCCACAAAATGGCGAATGCGTCGAGTCAATTGTGCGCACCTTTTGGACGGGACAGCACATTTATTATTGATAGTTTTTCACTTTGACACCACAAGTTTTACATATTTAATTATCCAGCAATAGCTGTCACTCGAACTAAGATCTTTCTGACCCAGTAGGACGCTGGCAACTCGGCGTCATCTCAACAGTCAAGCTGCTTGTTTCCACAAAAAGAAAAATTAGGATATTGTATCAATGTTTATTACATTGAAATATTTTCTATTATTCACAGGTATGCCGGTCATGGGTCGAGAGCTTGGCAGAGGGCAGTATGGCGTCGTGTACGCTTGTGACACTTGGGCTGATTATACTCCATGTGCAATTAAGTCGGTGGTGCCTCCTGATGACAAACACTGGAACGATCTCGCTCTGGAGTTCTATTATACAAAGTAGGTGCTTTTAATGTTTCAATTGTGCCATCACTTGTCCGAGAGGGCAGCTTTGATGTAGTCTTAAATCTCGTAATCCCTATTCAGCAAATTTAACTGTGTTTGGACTACAAGTGTAATTTTATGTGATGTAATTTCAGTAATTTGTAATCTATTGCACTTGCGTAGTAATAATTATTGTAAATGTTTTTTGCATGCATTCCTGTCTCAGTCTGGTGGAATCAAAAATTGGTTAATCCGTATGCTTGAACGATGAAAGACCATACCCGCCAGTTTTAATGTGTAACAGGGTATCCACCCCAAAGCTTTATTATCTCATCATTATGTCTGCTTCTATCAGCTTGCTATATAAGCTGACTCAGCATCAGATCAGTGGCATTGCGACAATATAATGTAGTGTGACATACAAAATCTATTACTTGGGCATGTCCCAGAAGACATTACAGTAACGTACGTCATCGGACAAACTCTAAAACACTAGAACTTACTTGCAACTGTTATTTTTTATCATTTTAAACAGGAATGTACCGGAGCACAAGAGGATCGTAGCCTTGAGAGGTTCTGTTATCGACTACACGTACGGCGGAGGGTCCACCCCAGCAGTTTTGCTCATCATGGATCGACTTCTTCGAGACTTTTATACGGGGATCAAAGTGGGAATGGACTGGTGCAGCAGGTGAGACTAATGGATCATTGTATATGCATTATCTTGTGAAAATTGGCCTTTATGGTATTGCCAACTACCGCCAAATAGTTCTGAGGCTCAGAAAAGTTATGCGCAGATTCTAAGGACCCATGAAGTGCAGAAGGAAACTTTCAAAATCTCACTGAAGTTCATTCATGTGGTTTTGCTGGAAGTGGGTTGTATACAATATTAAAGCATTGGTAATTCAGTTTAAAACTTCACAGAATATGCCATGTGTTGCAAAATCCAAAAATTTTCCATTCTCTAAATTAAATTATATATTGGTTTATGGAAATTCCCAATTTACAATATCCATCTACAACTGAAGGGAAAACTTCAAGATGATGGGCAACTGTTTTGTGTACCACCCGAAATTTGATCTAACAACTTTTTTACTTGCGAGATGCAAAAGGGAAATTTGATGAAAGGGACCTATTTATTGCCTATTAATGTGGTAATAAGATATAGTGATAAATTACGAAATATGCGTAACGTGGTCTGGATGATGACATATGATGATGTCATCATGTCAGGCGATATCAAATGTGCATAGCTTGTATTCGCTGTCCACTCAATGAGCCGACAGTTGTTTGCTACTCGGCAAAGTTCTAGAAGGAGTAGAGAGACAAACGACAGCTCATTTTGCACCTTTCTTCAACTAAAATTACATGTAGTTTGTTCTGTAATTGCAGTTGTTGGTGTATTATTTTCTAGTGGTCCGTAAAGTTGTTTATCTGCCAGCTGCATGACGCAACAATTAAGAACAATTAGAATGATATCATTGACTATAGTCTGTATTTCCACCAGGTGGCTAAAACAGAATACTGCAATTCTATGGGCTGAAAAAGTTCCGGCCCTTCACGGTGATTGGCTGAAGCAAAGTGAATCCTAGCAGCAGTATTTTTAGTGCATTATAATGTATATTTGACACTTTATCATTTAGTTGATTTTTGTTATTTTGCTAAGAAAGTTATATTTATGGAATCAGTTAGTTACCTACTGTGTCTGAAAAGCAAAATGAGTAAGAAGAGGAGAGGAAAGACTTATGTCTTGCTGAATTCAGGGCTGTTTAGTGAAAAGACTATTGTGATGTCATTAAGTTTGAATCGCCCCTGGTGGGTTATGTAGGGGCGCCACTAGTCTTGCGAACACTTAGTCCACTGGACACACTTTATTTAGATACATATCAGTAGTGTTTGTCAACCAATGAAAGATATCATTTCTGGGCATATATCTCAATCAGTCAACAATGAGAAATAATTTTATTCGTTCTCTGCTTTTCAGGTTGCAAGTTGGTATAGATGTAGTTGAGGGAATAAGATTTCTACACAGCCAAGGACTGGTTCATCGTGATATTAAACTGAAAAATGTCTTGGTAAGTTGATTTTAACATTTTCTCATAAACCTGATGTTATTTGATGACAGCATCTAAATGACCTAATTATAGGATTACGTCATTAAACGGTGGTTTGCACTGTCTGTTAGGCCACGGTTTTTTGATCTTATGTTTCTCGGAACTTTTTCGGACCGTTTTTCATGAGACGGTCGGTCGGAAAATATAAAAAAACTCCCCAGAAAGTGTTTTTTTTTTTTCATAAATTAACACGTGATGTGATACTTTGAGATGCAATACACATATTTGCCCAGACAGTTGTTGATTTATTAATTGAGCAGCACTGCAAAAGTTTGGCCGCCGGTGTCGAGAAACGAAAGATAAAAAAACCGTAGCCTTAGTGATGAAAAACCCAGTATAAGCAACTTATGACTAATTGTATTTTGTAATTTAATAGAAATTCATGAAAAAAAAACATAGAAACAGTAGTATGCACTACCGGGTTGGTGAGACTTAGCTGGCCTTGTACATAAGATTTTTCTCCAGAATGAATCTCTAGCGTTATGGCGTCTTTAAAGTTGGTATGCATCCTCTGGATATCTCTGAATGTTGCACTTGACTGGTAATTATTGCTAAGATGTATAGTATTATATTAAGACCGGTGTTATCATTTTTTTGTTCCAGCTGGACAAGAAAAATCGGGGTAAAATAACGGACTTGGGATTCTGCAAACCGGAAGCCATGATGAGTGGCAGTATTGTCGGAACGCCTATTCACATGGCTCCAGAGTTGTTTTCAGGGAAATACGACAACAGTGTGGACGTGTACGCGTTCGGTATACTCTTCTGGTATGTGTGTGCTGGACACGTGCGGCTGCCATACGCCTTTGAGCAGTGTACAAGCAAAGATATGCTTTGGACATCCGTCAGGAGAGGTAATTACAAACTACAAACTCATGCAAAATTTCTTTCATTTAATTGAAGTCAGAATATAACCAAAAAAAAAGTCAATAATTCTGAGTCCTGTGCGCATTGTTCAAAGTAACTCTTATATTAAAAAATATAAGAAACAGCGCCTCAGCTCAAATTTGTGTTATATTTTTACTTTCAAAGGTAAACCACATATATTTTATGCCTGCCGTAATTGATTTATATGGGTTCAGACGCTTTATTACAACCCGAGTTTGACATACTCGGATGTTCCTGTGGTTGTAATTTAATCCGACAAACTTACACTCTGATAACTCATGGTATACATGGCCTTAATTTAAAATAATTCTTTATCAATTAATTGTCTCTTATTACAGGTGTGAGACCAGAGAGATTACCCCAATTCGATGATGAATGCTGGGATCTCATGGTGAGCTGCTGGGACGGCGAATCATACCGGCGCCCTCTGCTGGGCGACGTTGAACCAAAACTCAAGGTCATCATTGAGCATCATCGAAAACTTGCAGGGTCTGTCGCTAGCTCTACTAACGCGCACACGAGGAAAAACTCGAATCGAAACAGATCATCAATCAAAACTTCAACGCCAGTCCGATCCACCATTGCCACTCTTCAGATGTGACCGCAACAGTTCGCTGCAGAGTCCAACAGCGACTTGCCCTCGTCTTATTTTCCCCTTTACCCCGATTGTTAGGTTTCCAATAACAACACCATTCATGTCCGCTTCATTCGCGGCCTGCATTGCAATATACTCATCACACAAATCATTTGATTTACAGGGTTATTATGTAAAGTTGTAAACCTTTATCACTAACATATCTAACTAACGTAATGTTGTAAAGATTGTATATTGTACACTGATAGGAATATTAATTATTGTTAAATGCCTGAGTACAATTTATGCACAGCCATGCTTGAACAACAACCTGTATATTTTTTGCCGTATTGTGCTGTTATGTTTCACATGAATAGAGATTAAATCTTTGTGTTTGGTCTGAAAATGAAGTCACAGAATGAGTGCAAAAAGCAGTAAGAATGTGCAGTATTCATTTTCTTCTCATAACTCAATTTGAGTGTATGAGTTAAAGGAGCAAACTAGGTTTCTGAAGCTGGCATAATTATTTTCTTGCTATGGCCATAACTTAATTCTAATTTGGGAACAATGTAGAACTGGTTACAACTGGATATTACAGTAGGTTGCAAAAGTATTCATTCTCCCTGGAGTTTGCATGTAAATATGTAAACACAGGACAAAAATGTATGTCTACACAGGACAAAAATGGCACAAGCTTGCATCAGTTTTCATGAAGGTGAAAAAATGTATCAATTTTAAAGCCACGTTGCAACTGTTATATAATGTTACATAACCTTTGCTCATGCAAACTCATATACATGCCATTCTGGGATAGGGCATGTTTTTATGGTCTATATTCTCATAACTATTGCTGATTTAGCTTTTTTTTTATCCAAAGGTTCTTTTCTAGTTACCGAGAAAAATCGCAATTGCATTGGCACTTCATGAAAAATGCTATATTTATAAAATAGTAATATTTGGGCTTCTGTTTGGACAATGTAATTTTGAAGTACAAGAAGCAAAGATTGGGGGGGTGAATACTTTTGCAACCAACTGTACATGTCAACAAAACAAAGGAAGTCTAATACGGGATGTTTATCAATGCAAAAATGTCTCTTAACTTATATTACGCTATTGATATGAAATATGAGCGACACGTTTCGCATGTAGGATTTTACTGGGCAAAACTGGATGGAAATCGGGTCGGGGTTACTATAAACCTGTTTGGGCCGCAGTTTGCTTGTTGGATATCTACAGCGCGGCATTCAAATAGGAAAAAACAAACTTTCGAAACATTGCACCAATTCGGTGCATTCAAAACAATGGAAAAACATGATCAAATGTCGTTTGTGTTCAAAAATATCTTACGCAATAATTGAAGATTTGAAAAACAGTATTGTGAAACATTTTGAAATTGTGGCGTTTTAATGTTGCTGCCTGTATATAGCTTTTTGTGGTGAAATACATGCCTTTTGGAGACTATCATTAAATTTTAGGAGCCAGTTATTTGATAATAGGTGTTTATGTTATGAAATGTTGCGGAATAGTTTAGTGTATAAATTTGAATTTAAGATATTCTTTGACTAATTGTCCCATCTAAACAAAGATTCAATGTTAGAGGAATTTTTGTCGATATGTACTTCATGTTTTCGTTTAATTAAGTTAAAGGATAATTTGTATTGAAGTTATTCGTTTTGCAGTGTCTACCACTTTTAGTGTCAGACAGGCCAAAAATTTTCCGAAGGTATTCATTTGCCTGATTTACACGCTAAATGAATCTTTTGTTTCTTCAAACTTCACAAAAAGCTTTGACGTAATGTTTCCCTCTCTTTAAAATAGACTGCATTCTTGGTGTAACTAATACCTGTAATATTCTGAATTTGGTGTGAATGGATTTTGTGTGATTGTGAAAACTTTGTTGAGTCGACGGCATTTGCTTGTTTATGTTATGCAAAGCTTTATTTTCAGGTGTTATGAGCATTTCTGATGTTGTTGCTGAATTTGTATAAACTCGAAGTGTGTTCTAGTCTAAGAAATTCCACGTATGTTAGTGTTGAAATGGAATTTCTACAATTTACAGTTATTGTTAGCCGTGAAAGTCGCATTGTTTGGATGTGTTTGAATTTATGATTGTGAATTAATATATGATAATTTTGAATTCAGATTATTCAGTCCCTAATTACATTATGTGCAAATGGATATTGAATTGATATATTACATTTTTTAAAACTACATGGTATATATTGGATCTGAGTAAATACTCAACCCATTGGTTATGTCTGTGCCTTATCATTGCATCATTACGTCTGCCTCTGGCTGCTAATCATATAAGCTGAGTAAAGTTTGGATCAGCAGCATTGATGCATTTTAGTACAGTAGTTCATATTGTTTTACTCAAAGACAACAATCAAAAATCAGCCTTAGAATTCATATCAATAATAATATCATAATGTCAATAATAACATCAATAATAATATCAATAATATGAACGGAGAAGTGAGTGTAGCTTCAAACTGATAAAAAAAAAATTGAAAAATTGAGTGACGACCACTTTACAAAAACGTTGATCGATATATTTTGTGATTTTAAACAGTTAATCTGTTAATGTGAACGATGATACCGTGAAGAAAATGAAAGTTTGTTATTTTGTGAACGATTCTTCTGTGACTTAGATATTGAATGATATTTTGAACAAAATTGAATGCGCATTGTAGAGCTGTGTGCGCTCGAAATGAAATGTAAATTAAAATACCAACCGCTCAAGTCCTTTGTGAGGTTGCAACTGCACCTATTTTATATGTAGTTCTTTTACGCACTGTTAATTTTAAAGTTTTATGGTGTTAGGGATTTTAAGTTATCCATATTGCACTTAGGAATTTGATAGTGAAGATCATTAAGACTTAGCCTCTGAAGTATACCGGTCAAAAACTGAGAAACGCAAATGTTTGCTAGACATGTTAATAGAAAACTTGCGTTTCTCTTTTTGACTCGTGTACAATGTAATGTAACTGAAGTTGTTGTAAGTTAATTGTAAGAACCCAGTATTTCTGCTTATTGCTCTGAATGATTATTTAATAGAAAATTGTTCTTCTATTTGAAATTAGTGAGCTACGTCATGACTTAATGTTGGTATTATCATTTTTATTTAATTTCGTATTTCTTTAAATGCGCTTTCACCGAGTAACTTGAATTTGTCAAAGTTATGAAGGATATAAGTAAGGATATAGCTTGTAGGTTTTCAGGTTGTTTCCTGCATTAACGACCTATCGTGTCACCTATGGTTGCCATGGTAACTATTTCATGCATTTAATTTCATAATGCTTGCTGCTCCAAGTTATCAGCTTTTCACTTTCATGAGCAAATTTTGTGAACTAATCATTCTATGTACCAATGCTAAGTATGTAGTTTCTTAAAAGAATGCAAAAAATTATTTTGTCCACCGTACACATGTATTTCACTATTAAATGTATTTAAAACGAGCCTAGAACTTATGTATTTTTGTATTATTAAATTAACTAGGTTTGTGTCCAAAGCTTTCTAGTGATCTGGTATCAAAATCTTGTCAGATATTTAATATGTATATAGCACTCGGCAGTATGTTAACCGTTTCATAATGCTACCACTGTATATTACTGCATTTATGGAATCATATGTAAAATACAATATAAAACAGGCATACAAAGTATACAAGCGTTTGTGTTGTATTTGGTAGATATCATGTCAAAATAGGACTGCCAATAATTATTTTATTGATTATACAGTGGTCTAGTGGTCAATGAATAGACCACTGAAGATCCCAGGTTCAAATTTCCAGCCTGGCCACACTAACAAAGTCTGGTCGAAGTTGTTCCATTTAAAAATAGAGGGGTGGAACAGGAAAATGTTCAGACCCTCTCCCTGCTTTTTCAAAAACCTTCCTGTCCACCGACCCCCCTTTTTTAAAGTGGAACAGTCCCTAAGCAGATCAGTTTTAAGCAGGAATTTGTCCCTTATCTGGGGGTCTATCAAAATACCACACCTTTCTACACAGCAGATTTATGAGCCCAAATCTCTCCAACTCTTCAGAAAACAATGGTCTTATTGCAACAGATGCAGTAGAGGTGGGTTCTTCTGCTCAGTATCATGATTATGAAGTTATAATTAAATAAGCTGGTTATCTGAATTCTGCTGGATTACTGAAGCACTTAGCAGCAATCAGTGCAAGCCTGTGCTAACCTAGAGATGCTAAGTTCTTGAGTGGTGAATGCATGAGTTCTGGCTCTTTCCAACCAGTTTACATTTAAATTAGATTCATTCTGGTCCTCATTGCGTTAGTTAACTTAAAATATGAAGAAAATACTCGAGTCCAGAGGAGTGAGACAGATATCTCACACTTCGCTGTGTTCCTCATAGAAAACCTATTAGGAACAACCCATGTGGTATTTATTGTGATCCACCATCCCTAATTATAATTAATTGTGATCCACTATCCCTAATTTACATATGGACGGACTACTTCAGGCTGAGCAGTTTTACTTTCACTTTGCACACTGGGACCACAGCTGAGCCAATTATACACTATTAAACAAAATTCTAAATACGCTAAGGTAATTTTGAATAAAAGTTGCCTATAATTATCACTGGTCATAGCCGAGCAAGCAGGCACATCAAAACACTTTCACTTTCACTTTGCCCATTCAAACTTGGAACATCGCCACAAATTCGTAATTCTTGACCGATTTTGACCAAATAAAGACTGGGTTGAAGCTGAATTATTGTTCTGTTCAAATCTGCTAACCGTTGCTTATACATCTCACTGTTTTTCCATATCGGTGATTCGTTTTTACCGACGAACCAATCTGTTGAACAAACAGTTAGGCATTCACAATGTGGTTGCTATGGAGACCAAATACACAGTGGCGGCACTGAGGAATTCGGTCTCACTCAGGCATGCTTTCTGACTAAATTATCCACTATTTTGACATTAAATGGAAAAACATCTTTCTACTTGAATAAACCCAAAGTTTCTTTAACAAATACAATCTAGCAAAGGATTGTTTTTCTGCTAAAAGCCTTCAAAGTTGTGAATGGGAGGACGTTGTGACGTCTGTCTGTTTGCTTGGTTCTCTTCTGTGATTGGCTGCTGAGTTCAGCATGAATATTAATGAGATTTTTGATCCCCACTGTTTGTGTTGGAATATCAATGTGAAAAGTACAAGAATTTGGTCAAAACAATTCTTAATTTCTTAGTTTTCTCAACTAAAAATACAGAAAATATCTGTAAAAGTGTGGGATATAAATAAAACCCAACCACAGCTCATTGAAACCCATTCGTGAGCTGTCTGGCAGAAGAACTCACTCGTGGCTTCGCCACTCATGAGGTTTCATTGAGCTGATCCACCACTGTGGTTGGGTTTTATTATACAACCAAATGTGTGAGAGTCGCGCCGAATGTGTAAGACTTGGCAAAATATCTGGCTAGGGGGGATTTCTATGGACAGTGCTTAGGCCTATGTGTTGAATTTACAATCTCGCTGAAGACTAAAGGAAAACTAGAGTGATTTAGCACAAGGAGCAAGAAAACCACTCAACCCTGTACCTCGGCCAGCTGACGAACATATTACAACTGTTTACGTGAGAAAGTACAAGGCAAATTTCTGAGCTTGCTGGTGTAGTCCTGTGGCAGGCAGGACAACGTGTATATATATATATTATATATAGCCAGAATGAATAGGAATCAATTTCGCATGCTCGTCTCTCATGTGTGAATTCTTGCCACATACTGATTTATGTTGTCAGTCATGTCAAACATTATCCAATGGCGATCGATATTTACATGTAGTGATTGCTGCACAAGGACTAAGCAATGGTCTGAACAAATGCTTGCTCTCGATCATTTCCATGTTGATTGCACCACAAATAAAAAGAAATGCCAACATTAACAATTTGATATCTTTATAAAGCTTTTTTATTTTGTATAAAAATACAACCTTTTCAGATATATTCAATTACGATTATCATATACCAGTACTGGTTATACATGATGCTGATCAACGTCGTTTTAAAATCAACAAATTTCAATTGCAGGAAATGAATGAAGATTTACAATTCAATGGAAATAATGACGAACAAAAAGTATTCAACACAACCTCATAAACTAATTTCTGCTGCGGAACACTTTGTAATCCTAATTATTACTACTATCTTTATGTAAATACGACTAGTCTTTCCATTTTTATGATAAATACCATTAGAAGACAACACTGGGACTTTCGTAAATACTTTTTAAAATTCACGTAACATATCAGACCTCGGATAAAGGATAAAACGTGGTGGTACGTTCTTATGCTTAAATTGAATCTGTGGGTTTGCCTTTAGCTAAAAAATATTCTCGGTGGGATTTTAATACTTTAGTTACAGGACTATCTCGAACAGATCCATAAGTAAATTTAAAATAATTTATTAATGGCTCACACAGCCAACACTACAGTTACCGACACCGAGTTGTGGCCGTCAATACTTGCCAGCTTTAATAACGAGGGCCAGGGGCGGATGCAAAACATTCTGAATAATAAGTTGGATCCGCCCCTGGCCGTCATTATTAACGCCGGCAAGTCTACTGACAGCCACAACTTGGTGTCTTGTTACGATAAAATCAAGATACAGTCAATTTACAATAACACACATTTAGATTTCTCGTTAACGCTAGCACCCACTGCTATGCAATATCCCTGCCCTATCGAACGATACCTGACCAGTCTTAAATATCACAAACACAAGTAAGCAAAAAAAATATATCTACTAGTCTTTTGAAAGACAATCTTATCTACTTCCATAAATTTTACATCCATCTTCAACATTACTCATATCCTAAACAACTTTTACTAATCAGTCAGTCAACACAACCAAGTTAATATCCCTATATTCATTAGACGCAGAATTTTTCATCCTATTCAACATATAACTAGACAATCGCATGTTATACAATCAATATTGATGCAAGGCACTTGATGAAATGATGCGCTGTATTCACAAATGTCGTTAATGAGATGATGTATGACAGTATGAAATGTTAATACTGAATGTGCAACAGATTAAAAGAAATTTTTCAGTATTACCAAAATTCTAAATATGAAAATAAATAAGAACTATAAACTTAGCAGATAATAAAATCCTAAAACTACGTTATTTTTCTTCCGTAAAATGAAACAAACCTGATGAATACTGTCACTTCAACAGGCGTTTACACAAGGACATCATAAAATATTTTTTACAAAATGAACACAGTGCATCAGCACATTACTTTAATGTTATTATACTAAACCAACTAAACCACAAAAATAAAATTAAAAAAATTCAATGACTAGTCTTTTTAACAATCTCATATCATCAAATATCATTTAAATCCCTAGCAGTTCACATTTTGGCTATTTTAATGCCGTGGTTAAGATGATTCAGATGATAATAGCTAACTACATGTAAATGTAAAGATGATTATTTATAATTAGCAAGAACCTTATGAATGCCTCGTTATACATTGAAGCATCAGAAAGGTGTCACAGCCTTAAGAAATATGCATCGTTAAAATGTCTCTTTGTCGTAATTGGCACCTGATTTAGAATATATATCAAAGTGCACGCATAATGACACAATTCTTTGTTTTAAATACATCCTGACAGTATTAATATCCTGAATTTTTTACAAGTTCCTTTCACAGAAAGAACAGTACAATACACTGACCCATGGCGCCCTCTGTTGGTAAGTATTAATTTAACAACATTCAGCGCCAGTCTGGGTTTAACAAATATACAAAATAACCATTTTCAAGATCTGAACTAGAATATAAATTATGGTCCCTTATGTATATACAGCAAGCGATCTTGACAAATGGGTTAGCATGTACATTCAAGAGGAATAACCTTTTTCTTTTTGGTGGGTTCGGCAGAATAGTCATGATTGAAATTCATAATACCAGTATATTATAGACATCCAAACTCAACGTCATGAAAAAACTTTGCAGAATATACAGTTCACTATCCAATCAGGACACCAGTCCAGCTTTGTGTCCTCAGAGATTATAATAAAAACGTCTCGACAGCTGCCTGGATTGAAGAGACCAGCTCCAAAAATCGAGGTTTCTGTCGAGACGTTCCGCAACAAAAAGGAGCAGTCTTACAGCAGAAGGTCACGTTATAATCCATGGTGAGGTCCGTTGTTTTTTTAAAGATTCCCGATCATCATTAGCAGCATATTTAATTCACACAAGAATCCTTTGAGCATTGCAAGATGGCCATGATTGTGTGTTGATCTTCAATTGAGCGCGATCCCAATATTTGTTGATTTTTCTTCACTCAAGTACACAATTCATGAAGTGTGTTGAGGTATCCTTGATCTTCACGTTATTAACTAAATATAAAATCCATCATATATATATGATGATATTCTATTCCAAAATCACACACTCGCAGCATTATATTTAGATGATCTTATCAAGCAACCTCGTAAAAACAGTTAGATCCACAAGCGAAGATTCAATGAGTAAAACTTCCCATGATCTTGTTATAATGAACGATTAATATCAGTTGGTGGCATTACCCAGATCTTTGATAATATCAGATTCAACTCTTACGCAATATATGATTGTCCTATAACCTTTAAATTAACTTTTAATCCATAATTCTGTTCAGCCAGTCAACCACGGCATGGAGGCTCCCAGGCCTTCGTTTTCGGAGACGTGAGATCAAAATATTTGCATATTCACGCAAATGTATTGTGTCTTCCCTCTGCCTCCTCAGTTCTTCAAGCAACTGAAAATGAAAGCACATATTTTTTGTATTCAATATGATATTGATATTACAAATTGAGTTACTAATCATTAATACAACACACATACTTGAAAAACAGTGTATATATTTATAATATCAGGTCATCAAACATTGCATCAGTTGTTAAATTAGGCACATTCTTATTATACCACAATCATATAGCGCCTCAATCATAATAAAACATGTTCAAAGGTGTTTCACAATAAAAATTGTAAAAAGATAAAAAGTGTAACAAAACGGTAAAAAGAAAGATATTGGCTAAAATTATGAAAATTGTACAGAAGGAAAGTTGTTAGGATGACTAGATTATCAGTGTCCAGAGGCCACTAAAAATAAGTGACAAATGGATATCATATAGGTGTTCTTTGATGATTAGCTATTTGGTAAACTCCGCAATTTTGATTTGTTTCATCAGTATCGTGAAAACGATAAATTTGCAATTACAATGCACATGTATAAGAATATCTCGGGGCAAACTAGAGTAATGAAACAAACAGTGTGTATAAAGTCTTTAGACTGCAATAGATTCTTTTCCTGTCTAGTTTGCCATAAGGATTTGACTGCATTTAGTTACCTCAGTCTGAGGAAGAGATTTCTGAAGACCTGGGTCCATTGCGGACGACTGCTGCACACGGGGTAGGGCCTCTAATAACTGGTGGTCGATTTCTAAACAGGTTGCTACTAGTTGGTCGATTAAAGTCTTCAGTGTTTTGTTGTTGTGTTCAGTGCGTTGAATTACTCGCATCACCTGTTACGAGAAAGTCATAAAATGAAATAACAGTAGCGTCTACAGTTAGAAGTTATCAGACTCACCACCAGAGTGCACCAGAGGACGAACACTATAAATATTGCAATAAATCAATTTAATATATAAAAGGAACAAATAAACATGACTCTTGGGGTATGCCAGCATTCAGTGTAATATCTGTATGGTAATATCAAGCCACTTGTTTAAAAGAAATCAAACTTTTAACAAGTTTCAATCAATAAACTTCCATGCAGGTAGCTAGTCACTGGTATTAAATCAATCTGTATTTTGTAAACAAGGTGTCCCAGCTTTTTGAACCTACAAGATGAGGACTGGTTTGTAATCACATCACAAGGCAAAGACTAGCTTGTGATAATTTATGTGAATATTTTGTCGTCAAAAGATTTACAGATGGACCAATTACGGTCAATAAACTACTACTACTACTACGACTATGATTACTACTACTACCATTACTACTACTATTACTACTACAACATCTACCTATGATTACAACACATTTCATATACTTGGAACCTAAATTCCTGATGACACCATGTGAATCCTGAACTTCCATTGGCCAAGACAGTGACTCAGCCAATGAGAGGCCTGGATTCACATGACGTCCTCTCGGATTTATTTTCCAAGTCTACTAAATATGCCGTAAGGTGAAATGAAATAAGTTTCTAAACTATGGGAACTGAGGGCATAGAGCATTTAGGTAAATTTTCTAACAGCTACAAATGAAACTATTGTTAAAATTCTACTTGCTACAGTACTTGATTATTTATCTATCAAAACTTGCTTACCACGAAGTAAGAACTGCTGAACGAGAGCAGAGGCGCTAGGCCCAGATTCCACCATCCTCTTCCTGAAGGTCAAACAAGGTCAGAGGTCAGGTAAAATTAGATCAAAGGTCAACAAAAATAGGTCAAAGCAAGGTGGATTAAACCAACAAGCGAATACGCATTGCAAAAAACATGTATATCATATACAGCAACATGGCACACATTCATGAACAACTTTAAAATATAAATATGATATAATAAAGACAGAATTTTGAACGTGCACATACAATTTTACAAATGATGGTGAAAGATACTGAGCGAGTATCCTTACAATGTAAATGGCACAATAATGACCACATGGCTTTGTACTTTTTTCACAATTTAAACCTCTGAGAAAAACTACTACTTTGTTTAAAAATATCAAGTTCAAATTTGAAGCAACAGCCCACCACCATATTTCGCAACTCAAAAATAATTGCGAAAGTTGCACATTACCATCGCATCGAAACCTTTTATACAAGTTCTGAATTTTTACATGTGAAAATAAAGTATTTGTTTCCAGAAGACCGACACCCAAAAGTAATTATTTTCAGTATACATTCATACTGCGGACAAAATAATCAATTAGTAAGCATGAGAGAGTATTCAAAATGCAGAGGGCGACCAGAACGCCGTACATCGATAACATATAATTTGTGTGAGTAATAAAATTTGTTCCCCAAAAAAATTAGCATTGCTGTCACCAAAGCATTCTACAGACAATGAGACCCTCATCCGCTGTGTTTATATTAAAAAACAAAATCTTACAGGAACTTGAATTTACTGCTGTTCCACGGCATAACTCGCTAAAAGAATATTGCAACAAGAAGCAAAACATTGATAAAAGAATCAGATGGACTGTATTGAATCCTGTTGGATTGGTTGAAAATAACTGCGCTTCCTGGTATTACAACGAAGGGAAAAACAGGTAAATTTTTCGAATGATTTTGCAATAATCAGTCCTTCATAATTTTGTCGTTCACAACAGTCATGACAACACCAAACACTAGAACTTACAGATAAAGAGACAAGCTTGTTTTTTTGTTGTTGGATGTTACGATTTTTGGTCCTCGCTAACTTTGATCACTTTGTTCATCTTGTTTTTCGCTAGTCTCTCCCTGAAACAAACACCTCCGCCATAAGAATAAGACACCATCACCAGGCTTCAGCAATAAAATGAAATACACCAGAGAACCGCCATCTTACCACCTCACGAAAAAGATACCTCTTAACTTAGGCCATAAAATTCATGGGGAAAAAATATCGAACAATTTTAATGCTTTATTGAGGTCACCTATGAACAATGCTATATTTAGGCATAAAATATACATTACAGTGGAACATTACCATTAAGACTGTTCATGATGCCAATTTCACTGGTCTTTATGAGAGGGGTGGTCTTAATAAAGAGGTAAAATACAATGGTCAGAGAACAAATGTGTCTTAAGAATGGATGGTCTTGAGGTGGTCGTAGTCAGAGAGCGAAGTGGTCTAAACGTGGGGTTCCACTGTAATCAGTAATTCACTAACCATCTCTCAGTTGAAGCTTTAAATTAGGGTGCAAAAAAATTGATATATTTACATAATTACACTATCACATTTGTAAGGCCAAGAAGCCATAATCGCGAGTTTCATTGAGATTCAGATACAGTTATAAGCAATTTTATGATTCATGATTATACATTCAAAGAAAAACACCAATATTCAAATAATTACATGTACAAGCGATGAGATGTAAAAGGTCAACAACGAAGGAAGGTCAAGATCACAGAGGTCATCTCCGAACAAACTAATGCACAAAAATTAACAAAGAAAGTGCAATGGTGTCCAATAAAAATAAACACATCAAACTGATAAAACTAGGGACTTTCTAAATTGAACAACAACATATGCAAAACGAGGACCAAAATTAAAAAATTTGTCACAAAAGTGCATCTACAAAACAAGCTTGTCTCTATATCTGAAAAAGGTCAAAGTCTCAATATTTAGAGCAACGCAGTTTTCAAACTGTGCAGAACTGAACAAACAAAAAATGTGAAAAAATTTAAGAATCTTAAGATGGTTAAAACAGACAAACACAATGGGATAAAACCAAGTTTAAAACACAGGTATGTCAGGACATAAGCGCCTAAACAGGATAACAACATAAATAAATCATACGTAAAAACATTAGGTCTTAAAGAAATCACAATTCAACAACCAAAACAATGACACTACATATTGTTATATCCATTGACATGACAACCAATTCTTAAAAGTATTACAATATTCTGTTACGGCTTATGCATTAATTTCATGCCATAAATCATTGCATACCTGTTCTGACGACGCATTCTTCATTTGTGATGATAATTCTGAGTTGTGTGCTTCACCATTATTGCCGTTGTTTTGCATTAATCTCATGCGTTTCTGCGTCTGTAAATTATAAAACACATTCAATTTACAGTCAAACAAATTACATTTACATATTCAATGTTGCTGATATTATACGAGTGTTTTGGTCAATAACCTTCGTTTATTACAACAGAGTTTTTATATTTTGTTAATGCCAGTTAAACTGATGGTGGAAAGCACAGTAAAAACATGATGGACCAACCATTAATTTAAATGTACGTCTGTAATATATATAATGAGAGTTGGCTAAAATGGGGCTCAACTAGGTATTTTAAACAACTTAATTATTCACGAACACTAAGAAAAGATTTCGAATTCATATACAACTGCAAGAAGACATTAACGAATTATAACATTACGTTTCAATTTACCATACTTAGAGAGTTTAAAAAACGGAGCATACATCAAGTGCAATAAAATCAAAGTAAATTTTGAACAGGAATAAGTAGAAAGTGATGTATTAATCTACAAGATATAGTTCAATAAAGTGATGCAATACAAATAGTAGATTTGTGATCAAATTAATATTGTCCCGTTTCCATGGCAACCCAATCCACCACCTCATAAGCAAATTAAGCATTTTCCCCTCGACCCAAGCAACCATAACAGATAAACGAAACTGCTGAATCATCAATATATGTACAAAGAATGGGCAAGTATTCGTAAATGTTCATTTGCTTTTTAGTCATATTCTACCATAAATACATAGGAGCAGCACAAAATGGACAGAAATTTTACTTACAAGTCAAACCCCGACTTTCTAACCTTTACAAAATCTCTCCGTACAAATCAACATTGAGTTTTCTATCTTTCCAAAGATATCATTTGCCATCATTTGCCATCTTTTCATCAATCTGTCAATTTGTCATGGTCCCACAGAAGCAGCACAAATTACGGTATTATTAGAGTAGGTGTACCTAATTCTGTCATGGCAATAACTGATTAGTGATTACCCTCAATCCCAATAAACAACTTGTGCCAAATGTACATAGACAAATGAATTCTATTTTGATGTATAAAGACAGTGACATTGAATAGATAAATTTAACCAGCTGTGGATTAAGGTTGCAGGTTTTCACGGAATTAGGACATCACAGATTTAGGTACACTAACTCTGTGTAGCAAACTTTAAGTTAATCGTTTCAAAGAAGCGTTCTGATCAGCTTGAACACTGGAGTTCGACTTGTTCTAAAATTTTGTCCATTTTGTGCTGCTCCAAAGTTTTTATGATAAAATACGACTAAAAAACAGGTGGACATTTATTTTGAACCCAATATAATTAGAGTAATCATTTATTACAATCAAGAGAATTATGGATAGTACACAATGAACACAGATTATAGATTGAGGCACCAAGATTTCAAACCAGGAAATATCTGCACAACCACCAAAGTTAGCAAAAGATTTTCAAGTGCTCAGCAACTATAAAGTGCGCTGAGAAGAAGTCATATTTTCAACCGTAAAAAACATTTAATACCGTAGCCTTGGGATCGGGATTATCGTGAGGCAGATCTCCTGACAGCTAAACATTAACATTAAAGGAAGGTAAAAATTGTATAAAAAATAATTATAAGTAAACAAAACGTGCTACTTTTATTGTGATGAAATTAAAACTAGGAAATTCTTTCGGAAAAAGTGCAGTATAGCGGACCCAAATTTATGACCATATTTAGCGAGCCTCGTTGCCAAGTCTATGACGTCAAATGCTTGAATTCAATGTATGACGTGACAAACAAAGGACGGCGGTTTTCATTCTTCAACAGTAAGAACACAGTGCATTTTGAGTTTATTTTATTTCCCCTGCTCTACGCAAATGTTATTCTAATTGTGCCAGAATTTCAAACTTATACAACAAAAGTGACATTATTTGATATTCTGTGACGCCAAATATATTTGGGTCCGCTTACTGCACTAAACCCATTCTTTCTTTTACCGTCAAAATATAATTACCCATATGATTACCCTACCAAGACATAACACAACTCCTTTCTTTCCCCCCATAAAAATACAGTGTAAAAGTTTAAAACGCTTACAAGATATTCTACACATCATCAAATATACATTGAAACCTGATGACACGAATGAACTGGTAAATATAAAAAAATACGACTTGGCTATTGTCTGTAATCGTAATGGTCATTTCAAAAATATATTCATTCAATTTGTCGGCAAACCAACAACTTACAAGTTCTTTGAGTTGCTGCTGCAGTGATTGTTTTTGCTGATTCAACTGATCTATCTCTTGAAGATTTTTCTTGGTGGATGGACTAGCTTCCAAGATGGCGATATGAGCATCTTTTTCACTAATTGCTGCCAAAGTTGCTTCTTGTCTGCAAATTGAGAATAAAACTACAATCTACTCATAACAAGATCAGTAAAACAATCACACAATTTAATAAACAGGCCTAATGGAGTATAAGTTAGTTACATCCCTCATAGCCGTGGGTGGGTGGATTAGGGCTAATTAGGACAGGCAGGAACTTTGGCAATGAGACGATGAAACAGCCATCCAACTTAGACCCGGGTCCCATTGGTTGGAAGAAAGGTTGGGTCCAACGTATCGATGCATTCATGTATTATCGCTCGCCAGGTGCAAATACCAGTATCGTGGGCCTCATGTATCAATAATTTTACTTGCAATACTACCATCGTGGAAAGTCACGATTATTAACAGGTGGTGGTGCTGATGCAGCTTGGTGGTGCTGTCTTCTAGCTATAACAACGACTTCAACACGAATTGTGTTAAAAAACAGTCTGCATAAAGACTGTACTTGCAGCTTAATTTGAACAGAATAGCTTTAATTCTTAAAAATGGCAAACTCATTGGTTGTGGGAGTATGGGAGAAGGGTAAAATGTGGGAGGCTCCCGCAAAATTGCTAAATTTTGGCAGGTCAGGGACAAAGAGAAATTCACTTCGCGACTTACTTCATCTCATAGACTTCCTGCAGATGGTTCTTTCTTTCCTGGAGTAATGACTGCAATTCTTCCTCCTTTTGGGAGAGCTGCTTGCTCAGTTCTGCCACCTGTTCGTCCTGATCATTACCATTGCGTAACTTTTCCAGTTCTTCTACCATCATTTTCACCTTTTAATATCACAAATAAACTCGTTAGAACATCACCTTAAGGCAATCTAAATTTTTAGTCTAACTCATAATTGCGAACATAACTTGTGCCAATTCCCTATAAGACTCACAAATGTCATCTTGCTATGTATGTGTAATGTGTCTGTGTTTATTTCGTACAAGGAATTTTAACGCATGAACTTGTAAACCATATTATAAAATTGTATAAAATGTTCTCAGCGATTATCTTAATAGATCCCTTATCGGGAAAAAAAATTAGAATTGCATCACAAAGTGAGCTAGTAATAGAAAAATATTTTAAAATTACAATAATTACATCCTACATTGATGTGGCATAAAATTTAAAACAAAGAGCTACCTCGAATATTATTTTAAAGATGCCATCTCAATATTGTTTTAAAGAGTCTAATGAAACAAAAAAAAACTAATAGCAAAGATGTTTGCCAATTATATATACAAATTATATACTACAAATATAACAACTAAACAACATCAAAAACAAATAGAATAGCAAGGCCATTCCTTAAAATATTCCTGTTGCGGTTATTTAACCGTATGGAACATATCAGTGCGTATGACAAATTCTTTCTCCTACCTACCCGATGGGTTTTTCAAATGTCATGTAACCCGCAACAGAAATATGTTTAAGGCTGGCCTAAAAATACAATATATACTGTATCTCTAAGACACTAAAGAATGTGTATAATTGTTTCAAGTGCAGCTCTTAAAAGGTCACTGATAAACAAAATACATTTTAAAAAAAAACTCCAAAATAAATTATACAAGAAATAGCGAATCACCAGAAACAAAAAAGATAGAAATGACCAGAAAATTTACTGCTCAAAACTCTAGCTAAAAATGAAAATCAGATTACATAAATTTATACATGTACTTGTAAAATAAAAATTCATCTAACTGAGCTTACCCTGCCTTTCTGCAGAATACAAAACACGTCATATTTTAAAATTTGTAACAATAATTATTTTTGTTTTCCATAAAAGTGAATGCTTGGTATAGAAAGTGTCATGCTCCGTAAAATTGCAAAGACTGAAATGGCAGTGACATCATTGACACAAAAGCTAAAAAAGGTAATTTTTTGTCAAAATTAAAGTGTTAAATGGTCTGTGGAGATGTACTGAGGTGAAATTAATACAAATATAAAATGGATATTGAGGCTGTGTATTATAGTACCACGTGAACGGTGCATAAATACAAAATAATAATGCAAAACTTTTTACGTTGTTATAAGTCATTGCTTAATTGAAACATCTGTGCAGGCAAACAGAAAGGTTTTGTAATGATTAAAATATGCAGTCAAACAAATGCTCATTAACATTGCATGGGCTTTAATTCATTTCAGGTGCCGACTAACGCATCCCGGCAAATCTTACAGCGAAGGGCTAGTTATGGATGATGGCTGTCCTGATATTCCTTTTTCCCAGAATACCAGTGATTTAGAAAAAAAAAGTCCCTCATTTCTCCAAGTTGAACAATGTCCATGACCCAATTTCGAGAGTCACATGACCCATCTGACCTAGTTGTGACTTCACATGACCTTACCTGGTTCTCAGCTGCTTCAAGTCTCATGTGTTGCTGTGCCATATGAACCTCTCTTTGGGCCGTGATTTTCACACTTTCTCTTAATGCTTCCTCTAATTCCTCAATTCGATCCTTCATCTGTTTAATTTGATTCTAAAACCACAAGAAACGAACAAAAAACGGTCAACTTAAAAGGGGAAACCAAAGCGGTGCTGGGGATGGGAAAAAGAAAGCAATAACGTCAACAAGGGCAATATCCAAAAGAGGGAGCGCCAGAAGTTTCCAGTGGGTGAAACAAAGCACACAACATCAAATAATAAAATCAAACCAATTAAAATAAAATATAAATGTTTAAAACAAAAAGGAAAAAGGCAAAATATCCACATTAATTGTTGCGCATATTAACATGGTTAAATTTCACAAAAGGCAAAAATTAATTTAGCCAACACCCAAAAACATTAATCGCTATATCTAACTAAGAACCGCCACCTTGTTAATGTTTGTTATATGTATTAGATATCTTGAATTCAAAGCCGACGAAATGAGAGCCAGGAAAGATAAGATTGAGTTGTTGATGCTACAGGACACCCCAAAGTTTCCCAAAATTCAAAGCCCGGTTAGCAAGCAGTCAAGATAGATAATGCAACGAGTGTGCTGATTGATCATGCAGATTTGATCATACGTCATCTCATGAAATATCATGGACAGGAAGAAAGAAAGCATGAAATGTCATGAGATAAGACGGAGCAGAGCAGTGGTGAGAAAGCAATCGAGCATCATTTCAATATGTGAAAGATAATTTACAAAGTTTTTTTTTCAAGAAATGTCATGATAAAATAAATTCTGTATATATTTTTATTACATCACATTATCAAATCACAATATATATCGCAGACATTTATCACACAAATTATTACCTTGAGCAGAGAGGCATCCTCATTCACCTCATCCTCTCGTTTTCTTGCCTCTTCCAACATGTTAGCATTTTTGTTTTTCTCAACTTGTGAGTTTCGTTTCAACGTTCCAACTTTCTGTCGAGATTCTTTGATTTGTCTGAAGAAACAACATGGGGAAAAAATACAATTTGGTAAATAACAATGCCTCCATCAAGACAACATTTAAATTTATTGAGGATGATACAAAATAAATCATCTGTTGACCAAAAAACTTCTTTGGTCCTGTACTTTGCCGTTATATCATTAAGTTTCAGCTACAAGGCAAAGTAACAGTTAGACAAACATTATACACTAGGTGGTCTTTGTTGGTGGCTCCTCCTGGAGGATTAAATGATCGACAAAGCACAAGCGCACAAGACATCCATTATACCAGGCAAACAAATCCCTTTATCCTTTAATGTATAAGTTCACAGCACCCGTCACTGAAGTTTGCAATGTCAATGAAGTTGTGGATCCAAAACATTCCGATGAGAGACACATCTATCTTCCTTCAGTCTGAATGTTAGGGATCAGCCTCTGAACGTAGTTATCATTGCTCACAACTTCGTTAACTGACTGGTGCTGTATTACTCGTTCAAAGTACTATTACATATTATTATTATTATAAACTGACTCATTAAGCTCCTTAATCTGGTCATCTTTGGCATGTTTCTCTCCCTCCATCTCTTGCAAAATGTTGAGGAGGCGGTCGACCTCTGCCTGCGTCTTGGTGACCTGGTCCTTCGTCTCCTGCAGCTGGTTCAGCAGTTCCTCTCTTCTTTTGTCCCCCTCATCCTCATTCTTAGCCATCAATGTCACCTTTTCTTCTTCCAACTGCCAAAAATTTTAATTAATTATAAGACAAATCGCAAAAACTATTTGTTTCCAATTATTTTCAAGGAATAGAAAACTTCCATCTTTTTAGTGTAAGGTCAATGTCATGCACCACTACATCTCTTGAAATAGACACATGTACATAAAAAAAACCAAAAAACAATAAATTAATACAGGGGTCCCGGTTTGTGAAGTTGGGTCAGCCAAAAACCCGAAACTAACTTCTTTTTTTTCATACGAATCACAGAAAATGCCACCTATCAATAACAGCTAAAATATCTATCCGTCCAATGTGAAAATATGCTATCATACAACAATCGTACTAGTTATGAATATAATGATAGGCTTTGTGAATGACCTTCATACTGACGTAGAATTATAACGGTACATTACCTTTTTAATCTGATTGTGGAGTTCCGTGATATCTTCTGTCCTCTGCCCAAGCATCAACTCCAACTGACTAATCTGTGTGTCACGCTGGCGACGTTCTGACTTCAGTTCCGAGGCCTCGTCTCTTAATTCTAGCACCTCGTTCTGGAAAGTAAATTAATCCAAAAAATATAGATATCACAAACATTTCCTTTCCTTTCCAGTTATGGCACACAATAAGAGATGACAGTATTTGAATATTTAGATTACCTTTTCTGTTGAAACTAAGAATACCTACTTTTCAGTCGAGAAAAGGTAAATAATACGAAATGAAAAAAGTTTCTAAAATACACTCAAAACCTGCTCAATTACATAGTCTCTGTCCATGAAAAAGGATAAAGAAGCTGATTTTGGAACCTGTTTTTACAACAACAGGTAAATAATACAAAATGAAAAGTTTACGGTCCATAAAAATACAGATAAAACAGCTGATTTTGGAACCTGTTTTTCATCAAGTTGAAGTTGCAAGTCTTCAATACGAGATTTGAGATCTTTGACTCCTTGCTGCATGTGGTCAATTTCCTCTTGATGCTCTTGTTCCAGTGTGTCTCTTTGTTCTTTCATCCTGTTAAAAATACATCCATCATCAGTTCAAATTAATTTCCCAGTAAAAAAAAAGTCCTTCTGCTCATCTGGCCCACAATGCCTCAATGATTTGCGAATTTGTGATATATACATCGTATAATTGAAAGTATCATAACAATAAAATGCTCAAGGTTACGGAAAGGGGAGTCGTTTTAATTGCGGAGAGACTAGATTTTTGTTGTTGATTAAAATCAAAATATTACCAAAAGAACACAATTGAAATAATATAGTTTCCTTAAGAAAAAGCTTAAGGTTAAGAAGACTTGAGTCGTTGAGTTTTAAGAGCGAGGAGGAGTAGATTTTTATTGAAAATTAAAATATCACAAAAAGAGCACAAACCTGTCAATCTGCTTCTCTTTCTCAGCGATCGTATCCTCCAAATTTGAGATGGCATTGTCTGTGCTATCCTGGTCGGCATGCAACGCTCGCAATCGTCCTTTAAGCTGATCACACAAGGCTTCCTTCTCGCGTAACATTTCCTCAACATTGTCAACCTGCAATTAAATGAACAAACTGTAAAAACTGCAATTAAAGAAACCATGTGAATTCTTGTTGCACCTTAAAGTCATCACATTCAACAGATACACAGTTAGACAGTTAGACAGACAGACCGACAGCTAGATAGATAGATAGATAGATAGATAGATATTTACAGCCCTAAGGCAAGTTCTTGGCACTCATAAGAGTTGAGTCAAACGCAAAATGTAAATTTTATGAAAAAGTCTAAAAAAAAACTAAAAAAAACTAAGAAACGAAAAGGCAAACCATTACTCTGTGAACTGCACTTCTGCAGCATTTAATCATTCCGTACCACAGGCAAAAGGGCAAGAAATTGTAAATATATTTCCAGATCAATCTCCGTTTCTGGCCCACATGAAGTAGCGCATTCCAAGAACACGCTGGTGACAAGGCACGGCCAAAACCGCATAAGAATACTTGGTGAATAACTGTCAGTTTGAGGCTTGTTTTCTTTCTTAACTTGATCAATGCTAACTGTTACCTAACATAACCTCAGCATTTGAAACGGTTTGAACTTAAATTTTAATTACTGACTCCAGGCCATGTGCCTTAAATTTTGTTGCGAGTTTCAGCTAAGTTCATCACATTTAACATGTACAATGCATTCACTATTAGATACTACATTCATTATTAGGATATAAAATGTCTCTGCTTTTTAAAGTGTACCACAGTAGGTTCGCCATATACTAATTTTGAATACATTTACTGACATAATGATTGGTTTAAATATGAGACACTTCATTTTGGATACATTAATTTTAAGTACAGTATCACTAGTTATTTTAAATTAAAAAAATAATAAACAATTTCATCATAAATTTTCATGAAAACCAGTCATTAAGGCTATATTTATGAAGGATGCTATCTTATCTTATCTCTGTAAAACAGGTGATACGACTTACATGTATAATATCATCCAGTTATTTTCAGTTTCTTTGCCTATCTATCTGACCGAATTTTGTAACTACATTCAAAGGATTGCTGAAGGCTGGTGAAGTTTTGACCTCTCAGTCTCACTGTGAGTCTCAGCATTTCTGAAATCTATTAGTTCCGTAATTTACGAAAGATGGCGCCACGCTAGAAGTCGTGTGGTGGCGCTGTGTGTCTGCTACATTCAGCCTCGTTTTGACATTAACATTGATTGTAAAATATCAGGCGCACGCGAATTTTGCCAACTTTCTGAAGTAAAAAAATTCGTCATGGTTAACACTCCTAAACCAAGTCCTAAGCAAATCAAAGGAGCAAATGTTAGAGTATCTCCAAGGAAACTCAACTTAACACGAAACAAAGAAACAGGGAAGCTTGTTGCAACCAAAGACCATGTTAAGAAATTGCACCAGTTTCATGAGGCAAGAGCCCTGAAATATATGACAGACCAAGCTGGGAACCAATGGAAAGTCCGTGAATTTAGCAAACCAAGGACATTGAGTGTGTTGGTAAATCTTGATGACAAGGAAATCAAACAAAGAACAGTTGAAAACTCATTCAGGTTGAAGTCGCCCAGGACTTCGAGATCAGGCAAAAGCCCCAATCGTGGCAACAGGTCTGCTAATAAAACTTCCTCACCAAAATCCAAGTCTGGCTCAGGTACCTTTCTCGGAGCACCTGTTAAAAAGCTTAGGATGTTCTATGAAAATGATGGATTAACAGGTTACCAAGGAGACAAAATCATTCCAATCCCAGTGCTGCCTTCGGAAGATACTCCACCAAAAAAAGCATCTATATATAGAGGCCCTGTATACAGACCATCACCAAAAAGATTCTCACCCAAACGAGATGCTAACAAGAAGTTTCTTTCTGAAAACATTAAACTTCTTCGGAAATTCCACGAAGGACAAGCCAGTAAACAAATATCAAGACAGATACTTAAGCAGTGGCAAGTGCGAAGGGACCAGAAGAAACTCAGTGGCTACGCCACAAAGCAAGCAGTGGAAGACTTCATTGAGCTCGTGTCTCCAAAGGCAAAAAGATCCACACCACGCAAGTCAGGCAATTCGTCATCTTCATCATCGAAGTCAAGAGTAGCGACTCCATCATCAATCTCTAAATCTATCAAATTATCTGCCTCACAGTGTCTGGCGTCAGGAAATTTGTCATCTTCATCATCGAAGTCGAGAGTAGCGACTCCATTATCAATCTCTAAATCAATCAAATTATCTGCCTCACAGTCTCTGGCATCAAACAAATCATCTGCATCAACAATCATACCATCTTCATCAACCCCCAAATCTTCATCTAAATCACCCGGGTCATCCAGCAAGCTCAAATCTGCTGCAACCTTGTCCACCATCTCTTCCATTTCAAACATTGCTGACTTTGATGGAGAGGACTTGGACCTAAATGATTATGATGAACTCCTCGAGAGTACAGGCTCCTTGTCTGGTTCCATTTCTCCGAGAAGATCAAAGAGATTGTCGGCTTCAGGTCTGTCTGGATCTCCACCTCGTACTCCACGCACTCCAGGAGGAACGTTGGATCTGTACAAGATGCCCACAAAGACCACTTTCCCTCCAGCAGTCAAACGCGCTGTCGACTTCATTGAGAAGAACCAAGCGCTAAAATCTGGTGGCGTTCCAGAATTCCTGTTCATGATCAAAGTCGAGGAAAAAGCTGTGAAGAAGTTTGAGGAGCTCCTAATGGCTGGTGAGACCCCTGAAGCGACCAGAGACAACTTGCATCTTGCTGCTAGACTTTTTGTGATCTATTTGGTAAACACCGTTGAACCAGTGCTGCCAAAACAGGTCTGGAATATGAGCTCTGACCAACTCACCAAAGACAATATCAAAGGGACAATGGGCGCAATTTCATTCCTCAAACTCCGAGAGGTTTTCCACGTCCTTTTGCTTCTCGCGCGTAAGGAAAAAATGAAGAAAACTACATTCACCAATTTTTCAATGAACCTGACGGAGTTCTTGACTCACGAAGACTCGGAGAAAGCCAGGAATACAGTCATGAAACTGCTGACAGACTTCGACAAGATCTTCTTTTAAAACTACTAGAAAACGAGCAAGACGCCACCTTCAATATTTCAAGTGTATCCAACTACCTAGCATTTCGTTCATTGGGCAGTTGATAAAACATAAAATACTTGTATCTCTTTGTAACTAAAAACTTTAATGTAATTGCTATTCAAAATGTTCACCATATTACATTAATGAAATCAAACAATTTGTAATCCAATTTTCAAACACTCATTTTGATTTATTTGTAAAATTGCCATAAATATGTGTCAATAAATCATACCATACATACGAATCATTACGTTTTTTTCTGTGGACACTGGAGAACCAGGAACAGATAGGCCTATTGGTTTGGTTGTCTTACATGACCAGCTGCCCGAGACAGACGTAATCTTTCAAACAATTCTCGGAATCTAATCCACGTTACATGCCCACAGAACTTTGGATCCACTTATAGGTCTAATAAGCTAACGGACTGAAAAGTTTTGATTTTATTTGTTTTTTAGAGGAACATTTTTTAATGAAGTTATTCATACTGTAAATCAGGAATTAAATAAAGTATATGAATTGCTTAAAGCCAATAAGATTTCGCTTAATATAGGCAAAACTGACTTTATACTAAGTACTAAATTTCTAGGTGTCATTATTGACTCAAAATTAAATTGGGCTGAACATACCTATGGTAAAAATTAAAGTATCTAGGGGTATGGGATCATTTGTAAGGCAAGAAAATTATTGAAAAAAGAAACTATTATTGCTTTATTTATCCATACCTAATTTAGTGCATTGAAAATTGGGAGTCTGCTTCCAAAAATACATAGATTCACTTTCAAAGTTACAATAACAAATCATCAAGAGCCTTATATGAATTCCAAATTTTAGGTCCAATAAAAAGAATATTAATTGTACGAATTATGCGTTTTTGTAACTTAGAAAATTGGGAGTCTGCTTCCAAAAATACATAGATTCACTTTCAAAGTTACAATAACAAATCATCAAGAGCCTTATATGAATTCCAAATTTTAGGTCCAATAAAAAGAATATTAATTGTACGAATTATGCGTTTTTGTAACTTAGAAAATTGGGAGTCTGCTTCCAAAAATAAATAGATTCACTTTCAAAGTTACAATAACAAATCATCAAGAGCCTTATATGAATTCCAAATTTTAGGTCCAATAAAAAGAATATTAATTGTACGAATTATGCGTTTTTGTAACTTAGAAAATTGGGAGTCTGCTTCCAAAAGTACATAGATTCACTTTCAAAGTTACAATAACAAATCATCAAGAGCCTTATATGAATTCCAAATTTTAGGTCCAATAAAAAGAATATTAATTGTACGAATTATGCGTTTTTGTAACTTAGAAAATTGGGAGTCTGCTTCCAAAAATACATAGATTCACTTTCAAAGTTACAATAACAAATCATCAAGAGCCTTATATGAATTCCAAATTTTAGGTCCAATAAAAAGAATATTAATTGTACGAATTATGCGTTTTTGTAACTTAGAAAATTGGGAGTCTGCTTCCAAAAATACATAGATTCACTTTCAAAGTTACAATAACAAATCATCAAGAGCCTTATATGAATTCCAAATTTTAGGTCCAATAAAAAGAATATTAATTGTACGAATTATGCGTTTTTGTAACTTAGAAAATTGGGAGTCTGCTTCCAAAAATACATAGATTCACTTTCAAAGTTACAATAACAAATCATCAAGAGCCTTATATGAATTCCAAATTTTAGGTCCAATAAAAAGAATATTAATTGTACGAATTATGCGTTTTTGTAACTTAGAAAATTGGGAGTCTGCTTCCAAAAGTACATAGATTCACTTTCAAAGTTACAATAACAAATCATCAAGAGCCTTATATGAATTCCAAATTTTAGGTCCAATAAAAAGAATATTAATTGTACGAATTATGCGTTTTTGTAACTTAGAAAATTGGGAGTCTGCTTCCAAAAATACATAGATTCACTTTCAAAGTTACAATAACAAATCATCAAGAGCCTTATATGAATTCCAAATTTTAGGTCCAATAAAAAGAATATTAATTGTACGAATTATGCGTTTTTGTAACTTAGAAAATTGGGAGTCTGCTTCCAAAAATACATAGATTCACTTTCAAAGTTACAATAACAAATCATCAAGAGCCTTATATGAATTCCAAATTTTAGGTCCAATAAAAAGAATATTAATTGTACGAATTATGCGTTTTTGTAACTTAGAAAATTGGGAGTCTGCTTCCAAAAATACATAGATTCACTTTCAAAGTTACAATAACAAATCATCAAGAGCCTTATATGAATTCCAAATTTTAGGTCCAATAAAAAGAATATTAATTGTACGAATTATGCGTTTTTGTAACTTAGAAAATTGGGAGTCTGCTTCCAAAAATAAATAGATTCACTTTCAAAGTTACAATAACAAATCATCAAGAGCCTTATATGAATTCCAAATTTTAGGTCCAATAAAAAGAATATTAATTGTACGAATTATGCGTTTTTGTAACTTAGAAAATTGGGAGTCTGCTTCCAAAAGTACATAGATTCACTTTCAAAGTTACAATAACAAATCATCAAGAGCCTTATATGAATTCCAAATTTTAGGTCCAATAAAAAGAATATTAATTGTACGAATTATGCGTTTTTGTAACTTAGAAAATTGGGAGTCTGCTTCCAAAAATACATAGATTCACTTTCAAAGTTACAATAACAAATCATCAAGAGCCTTATATGAATTCCAAATTTTAGGTCCAATAAAAAGAATATTAATTGTACGAATTATGCGTTTTTGTAACTTAGAAAATTGGGAGTCTGCTTCCAAAAATACATAGATTCACTTTCAAAGTTACAATAACAAATCATCAAGAGCCTTATATGAATTCCAAATTTTAGGTCCAATAAAAAGAATATTAATTGTACGAATTATGCGTTTTTGTAACTTAGAAAATTGGGAGTCTGCTTCCAAAAATACATAGATTCACTTTCAAAGTTACAATAACAAATCATCAAGAGCCTTATATGAATTCCAAATTTTAGGTCCAATAAAAAGAATATTAATTGTACGAATTATGCGTTTTTGTAACTTAGAAAATTGGGAGTCTGCTTCCAAAAGTACATAGATTCACTTTCAAAGTTACAATAACAAATCATCAAGAGCCTTATATGAATTCCAAATTTTAGGTCCAATAAAAAGAATATTAATTGTACGAATTATGCGTTTTTGTAACTTAGAAAATTGGGAGTCTGCTTCCAAAAATACATAGATTCACTTTCAAAGTTACAATAACAAATCATCAAGAGCCTTATATGAATTCCAAATTTTAGGTCCAATAAAAAGAATATTAATTGTACGAATTATGCGTTTTTGTAACTTAGAAAATTGGGAGTCTGCTTCCAAAAATACATAGATTCACTTTCAAAGTTACAATAACAAATCATCAAGAGCCTTATATGAATTCCAAATTTTAGGTCCAATAAAAAGAATATTAATTGTACGAATTATGCGTTTTTGTAACTTAGAAAATTGGGAGTCTGCTTCCAAAAATACATAGATTCACTTTCAAAGTTACAATAACAAATCATCAAGAGCCTTATATGAATTCCAAATTTTAGGTCCAATAAAAAGAATATTAATTGTACGAATTATGCGTTTTTGTAACTTAGAAAATTGGGAGTCTGCTTCCAAAAGTACATAGATTCACTTTCAAAGTTACAAAAACAAATCATCAAGAGCCTTATATGAATTCCAAATTTTAGGTCCAATAAAAAGAATATTAATTGTACGAATTATGCGTTTTTGTAACTTAGAAAATTGGGAGTCTGCTTCCAAAAATACATAGATTCACTTTCAAAGTTACAATAACAAATCATCAAGAGCCTTATATGAATTCCAAATTTTAGGTCCAATAAAAAGAATATTAATTGTACGAATTATGCGTTTTTGTAACTTAGAAAATTGGGAGTCTGCTTCCAAAAATACATAGATTCACTTTCAAAGTTACAATAACAAATCATCAAGAGCCTTATATGAATTCCAAATTTTAGGTCCAATAAAAAGAATATTAATTGTACGAATTATGCGTTTTTGTAACTTAGAAAATTGGGAGTCTGCTTCCAAAAATACATAGATTCACTTTCAAAGTTACAATAACAAATCATCAAGAGCCTTATATGAATTCCAAATTTTAGGTCCAATAAAAAGAATATTAATTGTACGAATTATGCGTTTTTGTAACTTAGAAAATTGGGAGTCTGCTTCCAAAAGTACATAGATTCACTTTCAAAGTTACAAAAACAAATCATCAAGAGCCTTATATGAATTCCAAATTTTAGGTCCAATAAAAAGAATATTAATTGTACGAATTATGCGTTTTTGTAACTTAGAAAATTGGGAGTCTGCTTCCAAAAGTACATAGATTCACTTTCAAAGTTACAAAAATGCATAATTCGTACAATTAATGTCAAATTTTAGAGGTCATACAGCTCCACTTTTCTTACAATTCAAGATGTTACCATTTCTTATTATTATGTATAAATCATATTATAAACTGCTACCAGTAAGCTTTGATGATATGTTTGTTTATTTTAAATACAGAGCGCACAATTATTATACTCAGTCCGTAGACTTTATCAATTACCATTAATGAGACTGTCACAATCACAAAGAAGTATTCGTTTTATTGGACCTAAAATTAGGAATTCATATAAGGCTCCTGATGATTTGTTCTGATACAATAGTATATTTACGTTTTATCATGATGTGCCAATCTTGTAAGATTATATGCACATATGTTAATAATAATTCATCTGTGAGTAGCTTTTATTTTCAATAATATATAATGATCCTTTTGAACTTCGTTTATTGTGCACTCTAGACTTAATTTCATTTATTGTAATTTTTATTGTGCTGGGACCCATACTAAGCGGCTTAATTGATCCCCAGATGCATGTGGGCTAAAAGCCACACAAATAAAATCCTGGACAATAACTTAGTGATAATTATGAACCACTGAGGCACAGGGCACCAGAAATTCAACAAAACTACTTAGTACTACTAAATTGCATATTAAAGCTCATGACATTTCCTGATTGAGGAATCGAAACCCAAAACTTTGAGAGGTCTAGCTAAAAATGCTAATGTATTACTTGTTTGGTATTGTTTGCTGAGAATTAGCCTTATAGTTAGTTAGTCATCCAGAACAATAACAAGTTTCCTTATTTAATCATCAGAGTAAGATATATAACATTTGCAGAAAAATCCTGAACTGCCTACTCCCTGCTTCGCCCAGCTGACTCACATTTCTAGTACACAAGAAATTCCCAATCTCCGCAAAGCAATGAACAGCCTAGCCACATGGGCAAACACTTGGGTCAACAAAGGATTACGTAACAGACAAATAGGGTGTCCTGATTGTTGTAAGGCGCATGCCCAGCATAACAATTAGCTACACCCAATAGGGTAGTGCTGCCCTCTGTGGCCTTCACACATTCGTCTGTATTGGGGTTAAGTTGCTGACCCTACAAGCTAGCTCTGGGTCAGAAAAGAAAGAGGAAAAAAATTAATTTCTCTACAGCTATATAATTAAGTGAACATGGGTATAGTGCAGTATAGCGGACCCAAATGTATGCCCATATTTAGCGTCTATGAAATATAAAAAAATATTGCGTTTTTTAGCCAAAATATGTTCTAGCACAGAAGTATAATAATATTTGTGTTGCACTGCGGGGGTTTGGGGGCGGTAGCCACCTGATAAAAAACAACAAAAACAATGACTTGTCTTAAAAATGAATAAGCTGTGGTTTTTTGTGACGTCATTCATTGAATTCAGGGATATGACGTCATAGGCATGACCAAAATGCTAGCTAAATAAGGTAATAAATTTGGGTCTGCTATACTGTACTTTTTCCACAAATATTTATTAAGACCTGCAACACAGACTAAGCAGTGATTTTTCAAAACATTTTCGCAGGTGGGTGGCATAATGATTAAGGCATATATGCCAGCTCTGCTGTAGGTCTCTGGTTCAGTCCCCGGCCCAAGCGCTCTTCATGAGCTACATCTCAGCTGGATGTCGTTCGGATGAAACGTTATATTGGCGGTCCCTTGTACACAGTGTCTGTGCTGAGGAAAGTAAAAGAACCCACACATGGGGTAAATGTGTTAAATTTTGTGGACTTGAAATCTTGTCATCTCATCGTTATATCAGCCTCTTTCAGTTGGTTAGCTTGAGACCCAGTAGAATTTAGAATTTTCCCTATTATGTGTCATTTGTGAGGTTTGCCATGCTAAGTACATAAACTGGAATTAGTTTTATTACTGGCGCTTGTATTTGGTGATGTCACTAATGATGTAATTGATGCACTTTAAATACAGTTTGATTTATTTTTGTTCGTTTTAGCATTTGTGAGGTTTCAGTTCTATTTCTGGGATTTTTAAAATTCATTTCTGGAACAACTGATAATGGTGTTTTGAACGATTCCAGACTGAGACTCCCAACTAGTTTTAATAAGCAACAGTGGTTCATTGACATTTTTGCTTAGCTTATCATTGGTTATAGGAGACTTTACTTTGAAAACGAGGGAAAAAATTTCGGCCTTTATTGCATTCGTTCATGACCTTTTGACCTTGGTGATCTGGTTGTGAGTGCCCTCTGGTGTATGTGCCAGTTGTGTGATGGATGAGAGAGAGCTGACAAGTTCCTTTTGGGTACTGATGCTTAGAGCATTCATTGCAACTATTATTGCAACTTTGTCATCACTCGAAGTGTCTCAGTTGTGTCCTTCCAGCATGGACTGTTGTATGGTAAAATATCTTGGCATCCATCAAATCCACACTCGCCAGTCTACTGAAGGTCATGGGTTTGATCCCCATCCAGAGCTCTCTTCATGAGGCACCTCCAGTTTAACGTCTCATGCGATCAACATCCCAGTTGTCTCGGACTCCTCAAAAGCGACAATATTTTTTGTCAAGATGGAGCCTATCACCATGCAGTTTCTCCATGTATTTTTTCCTCTTGATGATGATGATGATGATGTGAATAATGATGATATGGTGATGAATAAAAGTTCTGAAAGTTCTTTCTGATCGACATCCAGCTGAGATGTAGCTCACGAAGAGTGTCCGGGCCGGTGATCAAACCCGGGACCTCAAGCAGAGCTGGCCAGTGTGTAATCAGCCGCTACTTCTGCTGTCACTTCTGTTAAAAGGTGCAACATATACCCAAATACGAAAAGCAGAAACATTGTAAATCTAAAGTCACAAGCCCAACACAAATTGCACAGAGCAGCGTTATCCGAAACATTAGAGTGTGTGCAATGAGGATGCACTTGGTTCACATACCATGAATAAATACATAAGAAATGCCAGCAGAAACTAGATGAGGAGCAACGAACACACTTGGCACAGTTCATTAGAGAGATTTGCAATTCATGAACTTGTCACAAACGTGGACCACACCAAACAGCATACATCACACCACTGAGCGGGTTAATGACACAAAACATTAGAAATACAAGCAAATGAGTCACTCATTCATGCATATGTGATGTCCTCCTAGCAACAAGTTTGCACCTATGACTCATGATGGATTAATGGTTCCTCCCATTGAGGTGTGCAGTGACATGCATGGTGTAACAGAATGTCCGAGAAAACTGATTAACGACAAAGCCACAATGTATATGCAACCTCAGCATCATTCTTTATTCTCTTTTTTTAATTTTTTCCCATCTCACTTTTTTTTTTACTACTTTTTGTCACTTTCTTTTTTCACCATGAAAACATTTGTTTTCCAATAATCAATGGTGAATTGAATCATAAATAGCAGTTATTTTGCTCCATCATATTTTCGTTCATTTCCTGTTTGACCACATTCTTTGTGTTTTGTATTGTACTTCCGCTATAATATAAAGGTATTTTAACTGAATAACAATTCTGTGCTATTCTACTTCAGCGTCCCACTATTCTATTCTAAGGCAACCCATTGTTCTATTCTATTCTTTTCTAACCCGTCATTCTATTCTATTCCATTCCATGCTATTGTATAGCTACCCGGCGTAGCACCCATTCCATAGCAACGCATCAGTCCATCCTCTGACATACTATCATTCTGATATATTTTAGCCCAATCATTCAATGCCACTCTAACAACCCATATCCTATTCTATTCTGTTTTATTCTATTTCCTCCAAAAAACTCCATCATTCTATTCTATATACAGCAACCCACTATTCTATTCTATTGCAACCCATCATATTCTGTTCTATTCTATAGTGACCCACGATTCGATTCTATTCTGTTCCCCCACCCCATCCTTCATCTCATTGAGCCCTGACAGCCGCTGAATCCCAGGGGCTCTGCTCTCCCCACTTCACACAAAGGCAACATGACTGAGAAATTGATCAACATGATTGTCACATCTTGAAGAAGATTCTCATCATCACTGTCATCATCGCCAACACTAGCAGCAGCAGCAGCAGCAGTAACAGCAGCAGCAGTAACAGCATGGCAGGTCATTGGAAACTGCTGATTATCATGAATTGGAGTCATATCCATGAAGTTTTGATGCATAACCCCATGGCAACACATCAATATTTAATGCCTGCTTTTATCACTGGTTTAAACATTTACCAATAGTGTAGAGATTATGAGTTCAAACCCAGCACCCAGATTCACTGCAATAGAGCTAAAGTTATTCACGTGGCCACTTAGCCACAAATACATTGCACTGTTTTATCTGCTTAACTAGTACTGAGGCCATTTTAATGGCAAGAGCATTACATTTCGCTTTGCAAAAACTTTACGACTTAACTATGGGGTGAGCAGTTAGCTCTATCCTTGGCCTTATGCACAGTCCTGACTATACCTCCCACTAACAATATATACACACAACCTATGGATAGTAATATCATATAAGGCACACCGCTTACATCCTGGTCTTGTTTGACCATCGGTCACTCCGCCCTCAGCATCTGCTCCTCGCGGATGTCCAACTGACCAAAGGGCACAACCGGATGACCAGGAGACCAATAAGTCACAACGGAGGAGAAGATGCAGGGCTGCGGAGGCAAGGGATGATGCCCAATGCCAATTACACAGGAACAGTCCTCACCGCTCTCCCACCCATGCTAATAGGTTGATCAACATGCCTGACGCGAGGTCCACCGACTTCTATCTCACCTCTACAGAAGGTAGAATGGGAATCCTCCGTCGCTCTATTTCATTGAATTGGGTTGTGTTGTTTGCATTGCATTAGCCAACTAAAGACATCCGGATGCTGACTTTCCAGGGAAATTAATTCGAAACAAAACTGCAGACGAAAGAAACTGATCATGGTAAATTTAAGACATACAGGAGAATGATTTATCGGAGAACAAGCTATCATCGGATGGCCAACTGTGATGTAGTATAATAGTAAATGTTGCGCTTCTTTTACACAGAATCCATAGCGCAACTGACATTTGCAACAAATTTCTTTAGTTATAATTAGTTCTCTGCGACCTAACTCTGGACTCTCCGATAACAGTGACTGCCCTTTACCACTGGGCTCAGGATATATTTCATATCAAAATATTGGAAAATAGTTATTATCCAAATCAAGGATAAAACAATAACAAGTTATTGTAGCATGGCAACCAGTAATATCTCCTCACTCCCAACCCATCAATCAAATTTCTCATTATTTTAGCATGCCACCCACAGCAGACATGCTTGATTAGCAGCATACCAAACGATTACCTGAGAATAATTTGAGAATAACTGGCCAGAATCAGAGGTGGTTAAATTTTTAAGATGATAGGTTGGTAATTCTCAGGTTTGAATCCAGTATCTTTCCAGCTGGGTGGTCTAGTTGTAAGACGCTCTCCTGCTCCTCTGAATGACCCAGGTTCAATCCCAGGCCCGGGCAGTGGCGGGCACCCTTCATGAGCAGTATGATGTCATTCGGATGAGACATTAAATTGGCAGTCCCTTGTTCTCAGTTTCTATGCTGAGGCAAGTAAAAAAAAACCCACCTATGGGGTAAATGTGTAACATGGTGGGGACTCCTTCCTCCTTCTCTTATCTCATCAATCATGCAAACAGCAAGTACTTGCCTTAGAGAGCTATGAAATCCACAATCTTGAACCTTTCCCCATCTTTCTTGACCAGCTATTAGACCAGAGTGCAAAACTAATGATTCACATTATTGTGTGTTACCCCAAGCGTAACAGACCTTGATGAAACCAATCTGGCTTATGGCATGACACCAATTCACCTTCACACCAACTGTATCAATGGTTGTACGTTTCATCAGCCAAGTAATCCGAGCTTGATCGAATGAATCTGGGGCAAGCCAAAGGACGCCTAATGCAAATTGACATGAGCTCAAAAGCCATTCTGTTACATTTGTTGCAATTTTTGAAGGTATATTTCACGGCCATATTTGGTGAAAACATTTTGAAGCTATTTTTCACATATCTCATTGCCACATTTTATGATTAAGTTACATTGACACATTCAGTTGCTAAATTTTAAAGCTAAATTTTGCTGATGATATGTGTTTCATAGCCATATTCTATTGCCTTCAAGTTGCTAGCAGATTCTGTTGCTATATTTTGCAACATGTGATTCTGTTGCAACATTTACAAAGGATTTAGAAGTTACATTTTCATGTCAGGTTGCCTTCGAATTTTAATCGCAACATTTTACTGCACTATATTCTGAAGCCATATTCTTACACACAATTTCGACACTAAATTTTGTTGCCCTGATTTTCCTCATCATACATTTTGTTGCTATATTTCGCAACATTTTGTCGCTGCTATATTAGCTACATTTGTCTGGCATATTTTGCAGGGCCTTGACAGAAGCACTCAAAGACAGCAATAATTCAATCACATTAGGGTGAAAGCAATACTCCCCATCACACCATCACCATTACTATGGAAACTGCAGCAGCAGCAGCAGCAGTCAGCCATCACAAGGCATCGATGGGTGCACTGACCCAGTATGCTTTATGGCCATGATAAGCCAAAGGCAAATCAAGACAGGTTAGTTGCCTGTTGTTAGGCTTGAGTTCTTCATTATACTTAAGTATGATATAAGCATAATAAGACTGGCCTTAGAATTGCTCCTTGAGGAATTTGATAAGATTTGTAAATACAGTGACACCCAAAAGTATGACTGCATACCACAGCGAAACCTCAGCGATGAGACCATCAATGGTGCAGGTTTTACAAGTTCTTAAGTTCTTAATAGTGAGGTGGTCTTAATAGTAGGTACAATGGTAAGAATACATGGCTCCATCAATGGGTGGTCTTAATGGGGATGTGTTTCATCAAGGTATGATTATTGTGTAAAGTTTCAGAATTAAGACCACCTCGATATTACCACTACTTCCCAAGGGTGGTCTTAATTGTCGGTCTCCACTGCACAATACGTGGAGTATCTGGTCAATAATTGTTTGCATGTTAACCTGCTCCAGGAATGCAATCTATGCAAGCACATTGGTGGAGCTCTAAGTGGGCAATTCGTGATAACGTTCACTTATTGCCTCGCAAAATGTTCACAATACCTGATCAACAATCCCTTCAATGAGGCATTCTAGGTTCAAGGAATCAATGGTGAGGTGGTTTCATTGATGAAGTCTATTAAAATGCCATGGGATAACTTAGGTTGCTGCATTATTGTGTTGGCAAAGACCCTCATTAAGATGTAGCGATGTTTTAATTTGTAATGTATTTTGTAAATAATTCACTATAGTGACTGCTGCCTTTGCTGCATGAAAATTCAACCAGGAATGTCTTACTGAAGGAATTAAGACCACCTCACCATTAAGACCACCCATTTTGGGACCCAATTGTATTCATACCATTATATTCTACCTCTCTATTAAGTACCTCGCAATTAAGATAAGCAAGGTTGCTACTGTCATTGACAGTGTGTTTGAGACCCATACCCCACCAAGCAGCACCAACAATCTAGCTTGCTGTTGCTGTTCCTTTTATATCACCCAATGTTTGCTGGGCTACACAGCAGAACCAGGGGACCCCAACACCTATTTCATGTTGTGTCTTCCCTAGCTATTAATCAGCCTGGCAATTGATGGCTCAGAGGCTTAGAGTCCTCTCTGCACCAGCTGGGCTCTATGGATCCGTTAAGCTGTAATGTTGGACCCAGTGGCACTTGCAACGTCCACTGGTCTGCTTTAATGCTTTCGATGCACAGTACTCGGTGTGCAATATGCTCTGCTGAGCACAGATTAGACATAGCAGTAACTGAACATGCACGAATTTAGAGGTAGAACTATACTGTGTTGTAAAGCCACACACCTATATATCAAGAGCTACGAACAACTACCTGAAACTAAACCAAATATCATACCTATCTGGATATACCTTATATATTTTTCGGTTCGACCGAGATGCCACATTAGCACAAAGATTTTTATTTAACTTATACATTTGCACTACATCTAATTACTTATAATATCGTGGCAGAATTAGTTATATCTAGAGCTTTCAGTAGACAGCTATTGCAGTATCATTTGGTTTAGTGACAGGTAAAGAGTGTGTGTGTGATTAGGGCCTTACGTCCTGTATTTCTGCACCAGTTGGGCTAATTAGGACAGGCAGAGACCATGGCAATGAGATGAAGGATGAAACAGCCATCCAACTTAGGCTCAACCGGGAATCGAACCCGGGACCCAGCGGATGAAAGCCTAGAGCGCTACCTCTGAGCTAGGCCCTGCCCTGTTTAGTGACAGGTAAAGAGTGTTTAAGTAGCAGCTATTCTTATTTTCTTCGGTTACGCTCTTCCGTCCTATAACATAGCGCAATTTCTCACAAATTGTCAATTTTTGGCAAATTTTTCATGGTTTTGTAATTTGACTCTTGAATCATTTCCAACATTGTCCAGCACTACATTAATTCTGACAAGTAGAAGCTAATCAGGAATGGAATTGTGCGAAAGATTGTGTTGCATCAAGAGCCTAAGTAATTCCCTCAGGATACACATTCCATAACTACATTATAACAAACACAGGTACATTGTGGTGCCAAATTTCATACTAAAAATTGAAACTTTTTATTTCCAAGTAGGATAACATAGTATAGTAGCCATGGTTCTGTTAATCCATTGATGCAAATTTCTCGTTTTGTGATCTACAATGTCAATTATCATGAAAAGAAAACGACCTTGGGAAATTTGATGGTAGAATCCAATTTCATAATTAATAATTCATATAGCGAAGCACTTGTGCCATTCTTAGCTGCAAACACTTGGAAAGGTGCCTGATTTATACAGACAAAAATCCTGCACGCTCAAATACAGCTCCACAAAAAAGTGACGGAATAAAAAAGTTTCTGAATGACAAAGCACCACACCCGGCAATTATTTACCCAGCAACACGAACACCGGTCAATAACACATGACCGTACTGACATAAAAATGAAAAAAAGGAGAAAAAAAAGTGCGGGACAACAGCAAAGTGGGGGCAGCTGCTTGTGAGCCATGATGGAATGCTCTGAGGCAGGTCCGCAGCGAAATGTTCTTAAGTCGGCAGCCATTTTTGGTCAATAGGATTGAAGTGAGACAAGCGACAAAACTTTGCGGACAATTGATGTGAGAAATGAATAAGATTCCATAAAAATAATGACTAAGCAAAGCTAGATAAGCCAGTGCTACTTTGTCTGAAAGATTAACATGAAATGCCACACTCCAGAGCTTAATATAACCATTGTAATGTCTCCAGTTAGGAAAGCGCCTAATCCAGAAATCGAACCCAAGACCATCATCTAGCGAGCCAGAATCACTAACCATCAGAACGTGACTTTATGGTATAAGGATAGGTTCAGCTAACAGTATCCAGCACCATTGACACCAGGCTCAATCTCTTTACCACCTAGGCCACTTGGATGACAAAATCAAAGAACATCAATGTGTAGCATATTAGTTTCCACTCATGAAGAGAACTGCTCATTATACCTCACAGCTCACACGATTGTCAGCATTGAAGACTGAGAATCAATCATACTTTGTGGAAATAATTGAAAGACTCACATCAATGATTCAATCAATGGCATGCAATATACAACCTAATGTCATGCCAACATCTGCCATGACATCTACACAAAACAAATCTGGGAGCATTAGTAAGACAATTTCATGTCATTATTCCTTCCAATGACACTTTCACTTTTGAACAGACACACTTCCACTGGAAATCTTATTGTGACTTTGATCTGTAATGCAAGCCTCTAATTTCCTGTATTACAGTAAATAAGACTAACATCATCTGAGAATAATCGCATAAAAGGATTAGGACCCCGGCGGGACTTCTTCCGATAGCCGAAACGGTTGACGCGAAAAGACACCCTCGTACAAGTGTATGTGTCCGTGTGAGAGTGCGTGTCGGTGATGTGAGGGTGTGTCAGTCCCTCAATCTGCATCAATTACAACGGCATTGTTCCAGAATAAGCCGATTGTTCTTCTTATTGTTCTCTCTTGTGTTGTCATGACAACCGTGATTGTCTTGCTGTCCTGTCATTGTAAGGAGCCGTATCAGCAGAACACACAACACACCACAACCGGGCTTTATTGGTTCATTACTACATCAAGAAGTCAACCCCGAAGAGCGTAATACAATAAAATATATGAGATGTTCAAATTATTAGCATATTACTATAAAGGAAATCACAATATACGGCTGTCTCAATAACTACAAAGCATATATTATTAACTTGATTTTCCTTTGACGTAGCATATTCCACAGAACATCACTGTCACTAAAATGAGCCATCGCATTGTACCCAACTAAAAAAAACTATTGCATATACATCATTAAGCAATGACAATGAAAGGTTAATTCCAATATCAGACACTTTGTGAAGCCAAACTGATGGCCAATTAAATGACAAATCTGCCAAAAACAAACTTTTTTCTGTTAATACTTCTCAAAATGCTCTTTTTCCTGTATTTACACACCAAACATCAAATTGAAAGCCTCCGAGCTTTATTCACAGCCAAAAGCAATTAGCCGATCCATGATGAAGTAACTGGAAGCCATACACACAGCGATATGTCCATATTCATAGATTTCTTTTCCAGTCATTAGTCATCCGACACCACTATGACAACACAGACGGCTCGTACAACACTGCGCAAAAACTCTTTCCATGTCATCAAACAATCGCACGACATTTGTTAGTGGCTAAATTTGGACGATGGGTCTTGAAATGGTGACAAAAACACCAGAAAACAAGCTTCAACAATTCAATACAAGTGTATATATATTATACATCATATTCAGAATTGACATATTCAACATTGTAGTGTTGTGCATATTTGTGACCTTCACTGTCCTTTAGAGACAGATTCTCAGGTTGTGTGACATCACACAGTTCAAATACAATAGGACTACAATGTCCCAGAAGTATTGTGCCAGAACAAAAGCAGAATATACATCTCAAATGAATTTCGACAACATCTAATGAATAAATGTTATCAATAATTTCATCGGACCTCATCATGCAATACACTCCTTCATAAAACACCCGGCATCGTGTGTGTTCCCACATATCATATCCACATCGTCTTTCCTGTCATTGCTATACATTTGATGGAAAAGAATATCGACAAACCAAACTGGCAAGAGTGGTTAGTTTCAGACCTATTATCAAGAGACCAAGAGATAGAAGTATTAATTGTAGTCCAAGCTGTATTAGTAAACTTGTGTAAAAGAGAATTACTACAAAACTGTTTTAGAGAGTGACCAATTAAGTGGTGTTCAAATCATGGAGTTAATTCATATCAGGGATGAGTTGTGTGAAGACTTCAGTCTCAGTAAAAAAGATATCTGTGACATAATAGAACATTTAGCCACAAATTGATTATCTGGGGTTTTTGCTAACCCTCTTTTTTTTTGGTGCAAATCATTGTTTTTAAATATTTGTTTTTGTTATTAATCTTGAATTTATACTGTATATTTTATAAAGCTTATAATAATTAGCTAAAACTGGATAAACAAACACATTGTATAAAGTAGTGAAAAACATGTTAGTCTCCTGAACAACAAGTTACACCATATTATTTATGATATTAAAGGTACTATAAAAACCATGTTGCGCCTGAATAACATCCTTCAGATACGTTGGTGCTGTCATCATGCGCATCATGTATAAATAACCTAACAATTACTGGCCTTATTTAGAACAAAATGAACACCTTTAGTTTTCAGTTACATGCAATAAAAGCCAGAAATAGAGGCACTGTCATTGAAGGTGCTAATTATGACTGACACACAAAAGAAGATAACAATAAATAAGATAAATTCTGTGCACACCTGAGATCCAACTGCCCCGATTCGCGCGGTTCATGTATGGATATATCATAGCCACTATGTTATGTAGCACTAGGGCTGTACACCTTTATCTTCAAAACGATACGAAAAGTATCACGATACAGGAAAACAGATACGATATGTCAGTCAGAACAAATTGAAGTTTATGTAAAACCTAATATAATGGAAAGAAACTATTAATTAATTAATGAACAAATTCTCATGTAATTATTGTCGGAGCACTGTATCCTTTGAAAGCACTCAAGCATCATTATTATTATTACATAACGATTTATCAATACCCGCATCGTTATGCTTGTACCGGTATAAATGGTATATCTAGAACCGGTGTACAGCCCTACATAGCACCCATTGCAGTGATTTGTGATATTGCAAGGATATAACTGTTGATAATTATGTGACCCAGCAGAAAATTAGATTATGAATTCTGTGTGCACCTGTGATCCAACTGCCCAGATTCATGCAGTTCATGGATGGATTTATCACGGCCACAATGTCATGTAGAACCCATTGTACTTGGTAGTGATTTGTGGTATTGCAAGGATATAACTGCTGACATGTAACCCAGCACCAACAGAAATTAATAAAAAATAACGACAAAATCTTTGTACACCTGCGCTCCAACTACGCAGAATCGTGTACGGTTTGCAGATAAATCTGGGCCACAGCAAAATGTGATGCCTTATAGTACACTATATATTTATGATAGAAGAAGAAAAGGTACAGAATTGTCTGGTGCATTATATTGAGAATTGGGAAAGTGAGAGGTGGTCAAAAAATACAGTGTGTGCCTAAATGGAATCATCAGTCAGCACCGTTAATTAATGATCCAGCCTTACCTTTCTTTGCAAGACGCTGATCTTTCTCTCGCGCAATTCCATCAACTCTCGTAGCTCGACGACCTCGTTGTCTGAGCGTTTCTTCTCTTGTTGGATGTGCAAGACCTGCTTGCCCTTCTTTTCTATAACTGCTTCCTTTTCTTCTAATCTTTCTCTTGCCAGTTCCAGCTGAAAATATCCAAAACAACTACACTGTGCTTGATTGACAAGAAGAAGACAGTTAACCGTGTTGAAAGTGATATGAGTAAGTTGAAAACGACTGATCACTCGCACCTAAACGCTAGAAGTTTTGTGAGACAAGTTGCTCAATGATGCCTTGTATAGATAGCTTCTCTATAGTTTTGTATCACCTATAATGTGCAGAAATTCCCTCTCCTTTAAGGAAGTTATATGATCATATACCCATTATTGCAATAAAAAAATGTAAAATATTTTCCAAAAACAATAGGCTCAAATAACCACACCATAGGTTCCTCACACAACTAGCATTAACAGCAACATGATCTTTCAATGAGGTTACATAAAATGTATGAACTTAATTATATGATGTAAGATGAAAGGAGGTTTTATCCCTGCGGTAACCTCACGAAAATGATCGAATTATATTGCAAAAATTGCTTACGCGATTATAATGCACTGCACACAAGGATACAAATTAAAACATCACATCCATCTCTAAGGGAAGTGAAATTTACCAACATCACTTTTATCATGCAGAGGCAGTTGATGAAATTGTGTTAGAAGTCTCTACGGACAGAAACTAATTTAATGCAATACAATGAAACTGCGCAGAGACACTACATTTCATTTAAATTTACTCGTAACTCCAGAGCAGCGTTATGGAAGAAAGTTTTACGGCATTGCTACAATATTATATGAGGACATTTATAGGTCTATGCTACCATTTGTTTTTCCTTTGTGAAAATACAATTACCCTTGTGGGAGCACTGCATTTTCCTGTATCATTCTCTCTCATGAAAGAGCATCAAAATGAGCCTAATTCACAGCTCTTCTAATTCAGAACTTCAACAATAAACACTGTAATATTCATCTAGGAGGATGGTTAGTACTTTAAAAAAAAACTTATTATTGCTGATTTCTTTATGGTGTTCTTAAAGATTCTCTCCAGCTAACATTACAATCAGGATGATTTTTATAAAATGCCCTTGTTGATGGTGCAGTCGGTGGTGCAGTGCTTAAGGTATTGACCAGCTCTTCCGAGGTTCTGGATTCGATTCCCTGCCCAGACATTCAATATATGCTAAAAATTGAGTATTTTACTAGGCATCTATGCAGGTAGACATCAGGAACCTTCTACGCAATATAATATGCCAGATCAAGTAATACCATTTCATCATAACAACTGCCTCACAATTATGTTAAGCCAGCTTCTTGTAGAGCTCTGTGATAAGTTACATGTTACTCAGAACAAGTTCAAATAATTTTCATCTACTTACATCGGCATTAACCATAGACATCTGTTGATCTTTAGCTGAGATTTGTTCTTTCAGCACCCCAATATGTCTCTGTTGGTCTATTCCTTGTTTTTCTAATGTTTCCATTTGTGTCTTCAGTGCACAGTAGTCGGTTTCTTTCCTCTGCAGTTCTCCTTTGGAATTTTCCAACTGAAAAGAAAAAAGAACGAAAAAACTGAACTCTCTTATTCAAGCCATTGCTATTTAAATTCACACAATGAAGAATTACGACAAAGCCAGTTGAGCACTAATGAATGATTCTCATGCTCAGTACAGTTATTATACATATTGGTTTCCTTTTTGAATGAGCCAAACAAAATAAATGCATGTGTGCACCACAAAGGTTTATTTACCAAGTAAGAATGGGGAGAAAAGTACCACAAGAGGTCACTGACACTGTAGCAGATAAGTATTGTTTGACTTCGGCAACAAAATGTAACGAGAGAATTGCAAACAAACTCAAACTGCATCAACTGCTAACCATGAAGCCGATACGTCTCCAACCTACCTTAATTTTAGAGAGCCGCTCCTGGCTCTTGAGTGTTTCAACCTGCATGTGATTGTCTTGGCTGTTCCTCGTCAACGATAGACTTTCCTCCCGCAGCCGAAGCAACTCATCCTCCAGGACCCTCAGTTCTCTTTCAAGAGCTTCAATCCGAGCGTCCTGCAAAAAGAAAAACAAGAGTTCTTGATTAAGTGTCAGTCCACGTTCAACGCCCACACTCGTCAAGATCAAGAACTTCGCTCGACGAGGGCACGTCTTCCAGTCAATCAGAACGAACAAGAAGTTCACAAATGCAGTGTCGCACACAATCTACGAACATCAAAGAAAGTTCTTGAAAGAATAGATTAGTTATAATGCAAGAGAGTCTAAAATATCAGCACTAGACCATATCAATGGGTCCTTCTCAATCTCCAAAGCAGACACAGTGTAGGAAGCACACTCCAAATATTAAATCATGAAAAATACTACCTCATATTCATTTTAGATGTAATTAATTTTAGAAATGATGATTTTACAATCAATGGTTTTACTGGTGCTGAGATGGATTTTATGTTAAACTTTTTATGTACAACTTAATATAGTTTTTTATTTAATGTTGTTATTACATGTTTATTTTAAATTACATACATATATATTCTACTACTTGTATAATTTATAGTTTTGTACCTGTCTATTCCATGTTTCATGTGAATGAATAAATGATTTATATATTGACCTTTTCTAAATACTGGATAGCCTTAGTAATTGCAACTTGACGCCATGTTGTACAACATGCTTATAAGTATGATAAGGGACGGCACTGGAAATAAGTTTACAAACTTAAGTATGTTATTCCTATAGATGTCATTGTGACTTCTTTTCACCAGTATGTACATGGCCAAATGTGCCACGTGCGTTTTCCATGAGAAGGATAAACGCATGGAAAACGCATGGTTTTTGCCTAATTATGATGTGGTGAAAACCATGTGTTTTCCAATGCGTTTATCTAAACGCATGGAAAACGCACGTGGCACATTTGGCCATGTACATATGTTTAATGGTGTAGAATAAGTCTATTTATCCATCTATATTACCTGTATGCTTGCTTTAAATGTCAGTTAATTAAACCTAGGCCATGCTTAAATATATTTCTGTTGTGGGTTACAAGACTTTTCGAAAACCCAAAAACTGTCAACAACAATCGACTTCTAAACGGAATAAAATACCATTAACCCAAGAGTGTACAAACTGGCCCTATTTTATACTGGCAGAGCAACATCAGTAAGACAACTGTTTCAACTTCATGAGGAGACACCAAGAACATCAGCCCACAAAACACAAAGGTGATTATTCTCAGTCTAAGTCCAGAAAAAGACCTATAATTTGCAAATTGCGAGGGCTTTTACACAAGCCAAAATGGCATTCTGTGTGGCACTGCGGCCTTTTGTACATCCAATGAAAAGCAGCGTACGAGACCATTTAGCCCGGACAGAACATAAGGTTATTGCATGTGCACCTTGTATTCATCACCATCCGACGTTCATGGTGATATACACCGCACAAAGCGTACAGATCGCAAGGTCATAACGCGCAATATTGCGCTGTGCCGAGAGAGTTTCCGCAATATCTACGAGCCATTGGTGGATGTATGCAAACAGCGACCAGGCCTGAAATCCAATTAGGGCTGTACAATTAGTTCCTGGCAACGTCTGAGACCTCAAGAGCATAGAAGGGCTAGGTGAGGTCCTTCGCAGGCAATAACTTCTGCCCTTATCAGCCACAGGTTTCCAGGTCTCTCCCAAGTCTTTCTAGGTCTCTGTAGGTCTTCCTATTTCTGTCTTCGTTGCTCTTAGAATCTCTAGGTGTCCATACAAAATATTGTCTTAAAATCCTACCATGTAGTTGAAGTATGTAGTATGTACTCTAGATTTATTTTTAAGGTGTCGGCTTTTCTAGGTCTCTCTAATCATGCCTACATAGGTCTCTCCACGTCTCTATTGGTCTCTCTCTAGGTAATCCCCAGATGACGCGCCACATGGGCCGATGTAGGGCTGACAATTTTTATGTTACAGTAATGTGTTTGTGAGCAAATATGCCTCTGAGCTTCAGCTCAATATTTGTTAACAAGTTAATATTGTATGGAATAATTTTGGAAATAAAGCTTATAAAACTTTATACATACATAAGGTAAGACAAGATAAGATAAGATAACATAAGTTGAGATACATTTTTATTATCCTATGGACATTTTTTTTGCGACATGTACAGGCCAAGATATTTACAAATACAGAAAATAAGAAATAAAGAAGATATAATCACAGAGGTTATTAAATGGATTGATTTAAGAGTCTAACGCTACTTGGTATAAAGGAATTTCTGAAGCGATTTGCTTTTAACTGCATGTCACATCCTGTGGTAAGGAGATAACTCTGTACCCTAGGTCATTTTTATAATTAGATCTTTCTAATCTATGGACCATCCTAGTTCACTCTAGGTCCTAAGCATCCTTAGGACTCTCTAGGTTTTTCCTAGATCTCCACAACACTTTCTAGACTTCCAACACTCCTTATGTCTCAGTCGCCCTAGGTCATTCTAACCTAACCTACCGTAGGTCTCTCTAGGTCTTGTCGAATCTACAATTTGCCATTTGTTTGCCTTACTTTCATTTTCATACCATCATTATTTCTTATATTTAGATCTTGTTATTCATATATGAATGTATTTTATTAATTTTTTATTTTTATTTTTTATTTATTTTATTTTATTATTATTATTATTTTTTAAATATGAGATTTAGGGGGCATCCACGTCAGCGTTTTTTTAAATAAGAACTTATTGGATGTCTCCTGACCAAAGGTAAAGAGATTATATGTATTTTGACTTTTTTATTTTATTTATTTATTTACTGCTTATTGTTGTTCTTCGTAATTTGCTGTTTTTGTTTGTTTTATTTAATTTGGTCAAATAAATAAATTCTCTCTCTCTCTCTCTCTACCTAGGTCTACACTGATCATACTAGGTGGCGGCCATATTGCCACAGGTATCAGTCTTCATCCCGGTTGACACCAAGTGCATGCATGCTCCATATAAATCAGACTGCATACATATTGCATCCATGGCGTAAATATTGCATTTTCCATGAATACAGTTTACATAGCTCACAAAGTAGGCAAAGAAAATAAAGATATATCTGGATATGCAATGCTCATGAAGTTTTGAAAGAATATTTCATGATCTCTATCACGCAATTTACATACTTGCATATTCATATGGAAACACATGCATCTATTTTGTAAATCATTCCATAAAGATAACATCAACTGGTCATATCCACGAAAAGTCTTAAAATTTCCATAATTTTACAATTATTAGGATTAAAACAAGACATATGAAGAGTTCAAAGATCGCCATATCTATAAAATAATTCCGGCAAAATTCAGAGGATTTTCTGATCAGATTTTGCAAAGACAAATTAAACTGCATTTTGGTCATATGCCTAGTCATACGCAAATCTTTTTTTTTAATTTTTTTATTGCAATCATCGGAGTATATATACATCCTGAGCCTGGAAATATTAATTAAGATAAAAAAAAAATTCTGACGTTCAGCATTCGGTCTGACCTACCTGAAGGTCATCGACCTGTGACTTAATTCTTGGTTATGCAACTCCTTAATTGGCATTGCGCAACTTCTTAATTGTTTACCTTGCATGTCGTCTGCTGATCTCATTATCTGTAGAGTTGAAAGAAGTTTAGACGTCTTCTCTATCTTTATTAGTTTATTGGATTTAAACTTACTTTGATCAAGGTAAGAGTCACAATAATTGTTTAGTTTTCTTACATATTATATTTGTTTAAACATCTACGCATTGATCAACAAGATCAAAAGTTTTCAGTCTGTCGAGCTTTCAAAAGAGCAAAGTGGATTCAAACAAAATTTTCTGAGATCGATTCAAACCAATATTTTTAGGGCGGATATAATTATTTGAAGATCGATGTTGTAATTAGGAATTGGTAGTTTCTCATCAAATTTTGAGAATGACAATAATAAGCAAAACATATTTGGCCAATACTGGGCTGACATTGGACCGACAGTGGGCTAACGTTGGCTGACTTGACATTGAACGAAGGGCCTTATTCCGAAAATCCATGTTCTTAATCACTGCTCATTGATGGTTAGAGGGGATCTACGTTTGAATTTTGGGGACCATGTTCCGAATTATTGGGAGCTCTTCCACATCAGGCTATTTTAAAGGGCCTGGTGCCGAATTTCAAATTGATATACAGTGGCCGACGTCGCAGTTGTGGCCGACACCGGATTTGTGGACTTCAATAGTGACGTCCAGGGGCGGATTCAGAACATTTTGACAGAGAAAGATTTAGAATAATAGCGATATTTATCACCCTTGTTCATTCAGAATGTTTGGATCGGTCCCAGGACGTCACTACTGAAGTCCACAAATCCGGTGTCGGCCACAACTTCGACGTCGGCCACTGTATATATGAATTCAGTGTCGTTTCCTGTGAGCTGTGTCATGGGAGTGTGCACTCTCTGAGTATCCTCGAGCTCCATATATAATTGTTAATATCATGGAACACAAGTATGCATGATGAACTCTATTCATCAATATCTTCCATTAGAACACACCCTGAGGGGAATATAAGCACTGATAACTTGAAGGCTTACATCCAAAAGTGCAGTTAATATCTGGCACATGACAAATATTGGGTTGCAGCAGCAAATATTGTATTGAACAGGCTGCATTGAATACTGCTGCCAATATACATTGATTGCCAGATGCAGTGTACTTCACACAAAAGCTCTTGTAAAACTCGATGAACGCGCCTCGAGCTGTTCGGTGTACTGGAGTTGAGGAGGCTTTTCAGCAGGAGCTTTTTTAGTAGCACTGACAGGATAATTACTAAAAAGGAAGCATTCTGATGGTGGTCCCAAAATGGATAATGAAGATAATTTAGTATTTATGGCAAGAAAAAAGTCCGGAAAGACAGTGCGAGCCAGTGGAGCCAGGGGACGCCAATGGAGTGTTCGATAGCAAGCGATCGATAGTTACGGCAGATTGCTGGTAATGAGAGACAGAGTGAGGTAGAAAATGCCCAGGTAATGGCAATAATGACAGAGAGTGGGTGTAAAGAACCTGGCCAATAATAGGCCATCAGAGGCAGAAAGCCATCAGACACAGCCTAGGTGGGCCTTGGTGGGCCTCAGTGGGCCCCTTCGAGCTTAGATGGGCCTTCACGCGGCTTTACCAACCTTCGACCGACCTGATTTGCCATCTAGACCAACTATTGATAGCGCAGCGCACTGTAATTAGCAACAGGTCAAAGCAAAGCTCCTCATCTGAAGGTTGAGATAAATTGAGATAAATTGAGGTTCACCGAAGTCAAAACCACCACTCGCTGCCAGTGATTTACAACCCACATATATATATATATGATTCTGAATCCAAAAGCGGACTTCTATGATATATAAATTACCATGATATAATTCTGACTCTCCACAAGTAATCGGTGGTAATTCATGCACTAAAAATGCAAAACTAAACAAATGCTATTTTTCAGGTTCCCTAGTTTTAAAATTAAGCAAATTACAGAACCTCATTCCTGTAATAATTACGTACAAAAGAACTTTCACTTTTTGCCACTGTAACAAATCAATTTTAGCATGCACCTTGCTTAGCACCCTGAACAAGTGCTGAATAATCTTACAATCAGAGATTGAGGAGCATTAAGGAGAACACAAATGAACCATCTCTTAGATAGCCAAAAAAGTAAGTGGTCCAACATCATGTCAATGCATGCAACATCTTCATCCTGTGATATCTCTTTAACATGTCACTAGGGACACCTTAGACGATCTCCCTCCTTTGGGATCCGTACGCACTAGGCGTAAACACCCCCCCCCCCTCCCTTCTTTCGAAATCCTTCGGGGCAACAGCAATACTCCATCCATCTTTCAGCAGCAGCAGCAGCAGCAGCTTATCCCCCATTCACCTCAAAGCCAGGACTGGTGCTGCCCACAATATGTCTGAAGAGCAATTAGGCCTTCAAGCTAGCTGGTGGTGTGCCTGAACAGAGCTGCATACAAGAGCACCCCAAGGAATACAGGAGGAAGTGGCAGGGACGCTAGAATACACCGTAAGAAAAGAATAGGGATAGAATGTGATGGAATAAGAATAGAATGAACCAGAATAGGGAAAGCACATGAATAGCTTGGGAATAGAATGGGGACAGAAAAGGAATAAAATAGGAATAGAATAGGGACACAACTCAATAGAATACAACTGAATAACATAGAATAGTAATGAAGTAAGGGTAGGAATAGAATAGGAACAAAATTGGATTAGGATGAGACAATTGAAATATAAACATTAATGGATATAAAATTGACTTGAGTTGAAAAAATGGGGACTAACAGAATGATTATATTAAAGTACAAGGGATAGAATGAGAGCATAGGAACATAATCAGATAGAACGGCAGAATTGGAATAAAAAAGAATAGGAATGGAATGGGCATAGGATGAGCCAAATATGGATAGAATAGAAATAGAAGAGGAATGAACAGGGATAGAAAGAGTGAAGCAACCCATCTTGGCTAGCTTAAATGGTGGAGAATTGGACCTGTGACATGACACTTCAGTGAAGAACATTTCCTATTGGGCTTCAAGATATTACAATGAAAATATTAAATGCTTCCCATCAATCACAAAAAATCACAAACCTTTTTCTTGAATTTCATAGAAAATGTGAATAGCAATGATGGTTTGGTTACCATCAAGATGCTGAAAACCTTTTATGGCTTTTTGCTTCGGCACACAGCTGGTTTTCTAATCATCTAAGTACTTTATGAGCAGCAAGATTGGACGTAGCAGCAAGATCAATTAACCACCCCTTCATCTGAGATCCTTTTAAATGCACTTTCAAATGTTATTAACCCATGCATAGAAGTATAGCAGTTTCTACAGAGATTACTTTCTAGTAAAATCCCATTATTTGATTCCAGGAATTAGACAGGAATAATGATTCCAACAGGATTCGGCTACATGAAGCAAGGATAGAATGTTTTAAAAATTCCTTCAGATGTTTTTGATCCTTTGAAGTCAGATTCCTAATGATTTGTTGTTATTTGAGATTTCATCCGGGTGCAGTTTTAATTCCGGAGAGAAATATTGTAATGCCATTCAGCTAGCGGAGGTGGCCCATCAGATTGACCCTTGTGAAATGCCCACCGCATTGCCAAGATGTCCCTGTTGGTGAAATGCCCCCATTATTAGGCACTTTGAAATGCCATAATGTCACTATCTCTGTAAAATATTATATTCTTTATTGTGAAATGCACACACTATCTCTCATGAAATGTATCTTTATGTCCACGGACTCCATTGTTATTGTGAAATACCCTAATTGTGACCATTATGAATTATTGTACGAACTATGGTAGAAGCCACTATAAATGCCCACTTGTTTTTTAGTCTTATTTTTGTAGATATGTCATGGAGCAGCAAAAAATTGACAGAAATGTTCGCAACAATTCAAATCCCAAATTTCTAGCTGATAAAAACACCTCTGGGGAAAAAAAACCTCAAAGTTTGCTATATTCTCCATTGCAATTTCTGCTGCTTTTTTGTGACCATAAACGATAGATATAATGATGACAAATTGGCAAAAAAAATCATCATTGCAAAGATAGGAAACTTGAAGTTAATTTGTACAAAGAAGGGTTTTTATGGGTAAGAAAGTCGGGATTTGACTTTTTAGTAAATTTATATCTATTTTGTGCTTCTCAATGACATATTGGTAAAAAAAGACCAAACAACAAGTGGGCAATTATTTTTGATTATACTATACATGTATCACTCATGATGAAATGTCATTAATTAACTCCGCGCAAAATATCCACAATATCACTTATCAGTTATTTGTAGGATATTGACCTTTGTGAAATGCCCATCTGAGTGTCTCTATTATGTTCATATAACATAGGCCCATTAGAACTTCAGGTATATTACCATCCAATAAGAAATGCCTAAAATGCCTAAAATCAACTATTGCCAAAAACCCACAATATCGCTAACATGAGCCAAATAGCGATCCATTCCAACACACGTTATAGAGCATTCAATCAAACTGACTACATTTCACACATGAGATTTTTGAAAGTGGTGATGCGATGTCGTGCTGCTATAAGAAGATCTGGCAAATCCCTAAATGTGTTGCTTGCCCAAATAAGTGTTGATCCCAGAGAGGGTCTTAAAAATTAAATGTGGCCCAAAAGATATGTAGTATGTTTTAATTATTTTAATTCAATTGCCCCCGACCCACCCACTAGTTCACTGCTTGCTTTGAGCCCACACTTGCATACATCACATGGTCAGTTGTGGTGGGTTGCTTGGACTCGGTGTAGTCAGCTTGATTAAATAAGTAGTTACCAAATACGATGACAATACGTTAAAACTTTGCAGAGAGCATAATTACACTTGGAAACTAGAAACAACAAACAATTAGCAATCTCCATTATCCAGCCCTCAATTTCCATTAAGATTTCTTTCTATTTTTTCCCTTTTATTATTTTTCCATCTTACCTTAGTTTCTATAAGAGCTTGCAATGTCTCATGGCCGCCCGTCTCTCTCCGAGCTTTGTTGCAGTCTTCTTGAACTTTGTTGAATTCCTCCGAGTAATGTAACAAGTCCTGAAAAATATAAATAAACATGCGGTCAATAACAAATAAAGGCATTAAATTTCTTTATCACAGTTGCAATATCCAAATAAAGTGAGAAAATACCAGTAAATATTATCCTGTAATTTCACAATCTATTAATTAATCACCCTTTGAGGAGAACACTGAATTAAATATTTCATTGCATTCAACAGGTATCTATATAACCTTCATTCCTTTGTATTATTAGCTTACTCCAAGCTTTAACTTTTAATTAACAAAGTAATATTAAAAGTGATAAACAATAATAAAGGTTGTTATTACTGAACATCAATCTTTTGAGTACTGTAATCACATGAAATATGTATTTTTATCTAATCATGACTGCATTCCATAAAAGCATGTCATTTTGCACATGATTTATCTTCACATGTGACACCTTTCAAGAATGTTCAAGGGTAGTCAGTGCTTTCTTGATGCTTCCTGACTAATCCATCAATGCTGAAAATGGCACTAACTGGTTACTATGGTGATCACGTAGAGTAATAAAATGCAAATGGAAATGGCGATGGGAGGATACGAGTTGGGACTGATTGCAAAGTGAGGACAGTGCACTGATAATACTGTGTACTGTGGGTGATGTAGCCAGCTATGGATGGTTCAACATTTTGTTCAACAATATTTACTGGCTCTTGTTTCTTATTTGCACTATCTGTGAGCCATGTAACTACAGCATTATTCACATGTTATGATTAGCAAGTGAATCAGAATCTTTTATTGTGCTTTAAAATATACGAGTAAACAAAATAAAGTAGCCTATAAATATTTAACAGGACAGGGGACCAGTTTAGGACAAGGTCTTCTGTCGTTATCAAGTGGCCCCCATGGGTGGAAGGAGGAATGCCTGCATGCACAGACCTCTCAGACAGTGTGAGGGATGCTGCTACTATTTAATTTCACTAAAAAAAACCTAAATGGTCTACTATCCTTAAGCCTTGAATAAATACATAATTTATAATAACAACATTTGCATGAAAAATGAATTAATGGATGAAAGAATGACACATTTCTCAAATTTAACTTAATTAGTGATTAGTTTTGTACAAGCTAAATTGCTACTTAAGCCTTGTATCTCCTGATACCTATTACCTTCCACAAAGTATACTGAACCAAATGATCTAGCTAAACCTAGATAGCTTGGCCATTAACTCAACAAGAGCTGCTAAACCTGTCCCACTATGTCATTTCGAGATCTGGTTGTAATCGACAAAACAGTAAATACATACATTGTACATATGACTTTTGAACTTTTCTACTGTCATACGTTTTAGGTGATCATAACTTCATTTGAGTGAGCTAATTTTCTGGCATTAAGCATCAAACCAGTTCTACATTTGATATACTATGTGGGCCTTGATTGCAATCTCTCTGTATGTACATATATCTTCCCACAGATCGTTATTGTCCCACTAGCCATGCAATGCAGCACTGCTTTCTCCCCTCAAAACACTGCTTTTGCCCATATCTACAGCTTGTTGATCTAATTAGCCTTGGGTATCAGAGACACAGAGCATAAAAGTAGCCACAAACGCCTATCTGTGTCTATGCGCCTGAGAGTGGCATCAGTTATGAGCCTTTGATGGCCTCCAAGCCATAACACACAATATATCGCCCACCCTGGCGCTACATTTCTCACAGGGGACTGTCCAGGGATGCTGCCAAGTGTTGCTTTAACCCCATCTCAATTAGATGAGGTGTGCAGCTTCAGCAGCATTCACACATCAGGATGCAGCTGTCTCTGTACCACCTCAGGATGCATGGCTTTTGGGCTGTATTGTATTGTTTTGTATTGTTGTATTGTATAGTATTTTTCCAAAACATCTACCATTTGAGTAAGATTTTACTTGCTTCACCACAAGGCACTTCCAATTTAGTTAATCATCAAAAAGACCTCCATGAGATATGTAAACATCTTATATAGAACCCTTGACCTTCCAGAAGAAACTGACCAGTCTCTTAAACACTAGACCAGCCAGCAGTATGTTTGAAAATTAGGCTGGTAGGACAAATTAAATTGCCTGAAATGTACGCGAAGTCAAGTTGTATAAGATTTCCTTGACACAGGAGTATCCAATTCTAAGCCATTAGCAAAAGAGAAACAAGAAGCCTCATTTGCATGAAGTGAAGATCCTTGCATTACTCCCGTTTCACTATGCAAGGCCTGTTGGTGCACTGGAGTGCCCAAGAGTGACCAGGTCCTCATGCAAACAGAATCAGTGGGCACAATAGTCGCATGCCCTGGGCAACAGGGTTCTGTATTGCCTCCTAAAAGGTCTTCACAGATGCCCTAGCCAACCCTAGTCAGCCTTAGCCAGCCTTAGGTCCTTCCTGATTAGCATGATAAGGTAAACTGATCACACCGACCTCTAGCCTAGAGCTTTGTAGACCCGCCATTTTGGTTTTTGTCTCAGGCATTTCAAGGGCTGCAGGTTTCCGGTCCCTGGTCATTCAATCTGTTAGCCGACGGCATGAACTACCCAGTGCATGAAGAGTGACCACTGACCAGCAGCAAGAGTGACCTGCAAGTGGCCAACACAGCACTAAGTGACTTGAGTCCACCAAGCTGACCACCAGGCAACTGGACATTCTCATCTTACAGAGGACGTTATAGGACAGGCGGAAGACAGGATTCATGTACAAGAAGCTCGGCCACATCAAAGCAGTCTACTGGTAAAACAACCTCTGAATTAAGGCCATGAAATTTGCCATTACAGTCGGACCTGCTTATAATGAACCATTGGGAACTGTCAAAATGTGTTTGTTATTACCGGGTTTTGTAGGATGACGGTCTCGTTTAAAAATGGCAAACTCCTTTTCCAAGACAATGACCTGAGCTTGCGCGTTAAGCGTACTCATTACAAACGGTTGTATGAAAGAATCACACCAATAGGATTAATTCATTTTTAACGCCACTGCTAACCTACAGCCTAAAAAGTCCACATCTCTAAGGGTTAGAGATAAAGCAATAATATATATATTTTTTTTAGTCCAGTCTATGAATTAGCTACTATAAATTACCTCCAAAAACTTCCGTGCTATTGTTACCAGTTAGTAATGCATGGTACAATCCGTGGTCTTATATCCAATAAATGAAGTCCATTGTACTAAGCTCATTGGTATTCTGGGGTTCTGCTAGGAGCAATAACAAGCCCATCACTACCTACTACTTGAAACTACAATAAAATTTGCCCACGGAATACATTTAGATATCATTTTACTCAGCTTATAATTCCACTCAAGGATGTTTTGTATTCTACTCCTGCGATCTAAGTACCTTTAAAGAAGACCGAGTCTACAGTTTCATCAGCACAAATACAGATCTATAAGTATATTATTTTCTCCATTTCATTGGTGTTAAAAGGCAGCTATAACCAAATGCTACAGGAACCATGTTAACAGATTTTCGAAAATAATGCATTTCACATAGAACGTCGCCATAAAGACCACCATTGGTTCAAATTTTACTGTCTTCCATCAGTTACATGTAATGTCATCGACTGGAAACTTAACGCCAGAAGACGTCATCTGAATCCAGCTGAGATTCCCATTGGCTGAACACAATCCCTCAAGAGGATGTTTCACCGCATACTCAATGCAAATGACGCCCACCCAAACAAGCTGAATTTTAGTTCAAATACAACCCAGGCTTGAAAATCGAACACCGAAACCACAACCCGAAGCGAAGCTGACAAGTTATTTAAATATAGGACCACCAGGCTGCCTGAGCCAGTATTTTGGAGAGGAATAGGCCATTAACCACATGCTAATTATGTAAATTACTGGTGTTAAGTGAATTGTTTCCATTAGGCCTGTAAATAACGATGGTACATCCAAGAAGAAAGACTACATTAAGATGTCACAGGAGACATCAGGTTTGAATCCCGTTCTCTGATCAACAGCCACATATTCGAACCTGAATGAGCGATGAATTAAGAGTTTTTCTACAGATTTTGAAGTTTGTCTGGCTTTTAATACCAACCATGGAAACCGTGTATAACAAAATCTGCTCTTATTACAAAAGTTCCCAGACTAATTACACTGCATCAAAACATTTGCTAATTTGGGTAAAAAGGTTCCAAAAGGGGTTCCGGACAGGTTCCATGGCATGATCCTCTTCCAACAGGCTTCAAAGACAATGGATTAAAATCGAATAAAAAAGATGCTGGAAACCATGGAAACCTGCAAAAGGTGTGGCAATCATGCACTAGGTTGTGTTGGCTAAAATGTTTCTAGGGAACAGTCGCCATGGCGAATGATTGATGAACAACTCTGGTGCTCCCATAGAGCATCCAGCACACCACGAAGCAACACTACCACCGTTCAGAGGAGAGAACAACTGAACTTGTGTTGAATCCACATTGATTATTCAGTCTCCGAACTCAGTATTATACGCCTATATGGTAGCAGCAACAGACTTGAAGTACTTTAACAAATGCAGAACCTTTTGTAGCTAAGCATTGCCTCCAAAATCCCAGTTTTCTTCCCAAGACATCTCTAAAATTCTCTTATATTATCAGTTAACAGTTAAGTGGGGTAGAACATCAAGCCCATGAGCAACTGAAGTTGAGTTGTATCCACATTGATTATTCAGCCTTCACACTGATTGCTGCAACAGGCTTTAGGTTTGGAGGTTAACAAATGCAGAAGAAAGTTTCTGTTTAAAATGAACCCCCCCCCCCCCCCCCCCCGAGACATCTCCAAAACTCTCGGAGAAATATAGTAGTAGAACATCAAGCCTGTGCAACTAAAATCAAATTCACTAAGCTGATATAATTCCTGAACACTAATACATGTACACAGTTTCATAAAATACGGTCGACTCTAGCTGTCTGTAGCGGTCTAAACATGTTAAAGCCAGCTGCTTCTGTCCACTTCTATAGCTAATAATTGGCTTACATCTATCACCAGATAAACATTGGTAAATGTAAGAAATTAATCTAATATATCATAAATATGTACTTTTAGATCCCGTTTTGAGTAGCCAGCTATGACAGCTTTGTCTAGATTCAATTTGACGGGCCATTTTTAATGAAACAAATTGTTGCAACTGACTTACGAACTTCACAATTAAGCTGCAAAATGACTATACCAACAATGTTGAACACTCAGTTATACTCTATTGTTTCTTCCCTACTTCAAGGCTCTTTTTTTTAGCTGCTAGTCTAACCATAAAGAAAGCACCTGGAGTCACATATATCTGTTCATGAATAACCCTCTTTACCCCAGAGAGCTTTTAGCTCTTTTTGCACTCTCCTTCCCAATCTTCTAACCCTATGCAACCCTTGATTCAAAACAACACAAAAACAATATAAAAGCAACAACACAACCGCAGCAATGCACATCAACTGTTGATGATCAACGACAACAACATCAACAAATATGAAAGAAGATGCCACTACACCAACACCACAATTACACCAACACCACAATTACACCAACACCACAATTAAACCAACACCACAATTATGACACAAAGACATAACAATAACAACATAACATTGGTAAAGCACAACAACCTTAACACAAACCCAACAGCAACGTTAACATAAGGACAACAAAAACCAACACAAATTGAAAACTGCAACAGCAAAAACGACAATGTTCATCATTCCAACAACTACAACACAACAAAGACAACATCACAGAAACAACACAACAACATTAACATCCGCACATACCGTATTTACTCGAATAAAAGCCCTCCTTTTTTTAGAGGCCATCTCAACTGGGCCTTTATTTGAGGTGGGCTTCTATTCGAGGTGGACTTTTATTAGTTTAGGGGCAATGAAGGACACCAAAGAAATGTAAAGACCTTACAAAAATAACACTGAAAGACCTCAATTTCTTGGATTCTACTTGCTTGATGCCGGGAGTGAGGCTTCTAATTGAGGCTTTAATTTTTTTGGGAAGGCAGCTACCCTTGGGGTGGGGGCCTAGCTCAGAGGTAGCGCTCTGGGCTTCCAACCGCTGGGTCCCGGGTTCGATTCCCGGTCGAGCCTAAGTTGGATGGCTGTTTCATCCTTCGTCTCATTGCCATGGTCTCTGCCTGTCCTAATTAGCCCAACTGGTGCAGAAATACAGGACATAAAGCCCTAATCACCCATCCACCCACCCACCCACCCTGGGCTTCTATTTAGGTGGGCTTCTATTTGAGGGGGCGTTCATTGAAGTAAATACGGTATCTGCAACACAGCCACAACACAGTGACAAACAACAACCCAACAATTACAAGCGGCCACCACCATAACAACACAAGAGGGGGGTGACATTATTCCTCCAGGTAGTTAGCTCTCCTTAACTGCTATCCTGGCCAGTTCATCTCCATTACACTGAGCCATTTAACTGAATCCTGTGCAGTCGGTTAATGAGTGCCCCTTTCCCCAGTTGCATTGTGGGTAGCTTCTAAATGCAACAGACTACATCAGGACCTAATATTGAGATCACTGATATGAAGTAATATAATGGTCTTTATGATGAGGTGGTCTTCTAAAATTGTGAGATGATATATTTTAAAGATGGCAGCTCCTGCATGGAACCACATAGTTTCACAATAGACACTAGTCTTAATATTGAGGTGGTCTTAAATTGGAGTTTCCCTGGACATGCTCCTAAGAAGATAATACTGCAGAAAGAAAGTGAGTGGCTTCCCAGGTCACTGTGCAATGGCAATATCAATAGCAGCCCATGGTATGTCATTCTGTCTCAGTGGAGAGTTAGTTTAGGGTTTTACTGCGGACACCCATTAGGCAAGCCTACTTGTTTCCCAAATTGGGCCATTAATTAGTAAACCCATTAGCCAAACTACAGTATAGGCCTATTCTTTAATTACTGGGATCACAAAGAGATGTAGAATGTCATTTAGAAGCCGAGGCCTTGTGACACCAGGAAAAATTCTTATGAACTTTCATATGAACTTAGAATTTGAGAAAAATATGATCAATCATTCGTTAATCAAAGATACCAGGATTTAAATTGAGAATTTATATATAGTAAGTGACCATTATTTGGGTTATAACTTATAGCTAAAGCAACACTCACCAAGGTCAATCCACCTATTTATACATATAGCACCAGTTTTTCTCTTTGCCCAATTAATCAGGGAAGTAACATTTCATGCAGTTGAAATAATCCAACATGACAGTATACTGCCAAAACATGATATTCAGACCTACTTGGCACATAATAAACGAAGTCTCTTTGACAACTACATACATCTAAGAATATTCAGCTGGCATATTTCTTGTGATATGCAAAGCCATGGCACATAAAACCCTTGCATTTGGCACACAAAGCACATATCACATCTTTCGGGTTCTATCTGTTGCTTTATGGGATGCGAATGTTTATGACCATAAAATGCAGCATCCATGAAGCAGAATCAAGCAGCAATGAAGCCTAAAAAGCTACAAAAAGCAACAGCCAAGGCACCTGAATACCCAAAAGACCTCTGGAGATCATCATCAAAATCCTGCTTTATGATCAACCTACGTGTTCATTGACCTCACTGGCTTGTTTGCATCAATAACAGGCTGAAGGGCTCATCATAAACAGGGGCCAATCATTCATTCATTCATTCAGCCGATCAATCAGTCAGTCAGTCAGCCAGTCAGTGAGTCAGTCAGTCGATCAGCCATTCATTCATAAGCCGATCAATCAGTCAGCCAGTCAGTGAGTCAGTGAGTCGATCAGCCATTCATTCATGAGCCAATCAGTCAGTCAGTTAGCCAGTCAGTGAGTCAGTCAGTCGATCAGCCCGCCATTTATTCATTCATTCAGCCAATCAGTCAGTCAGCAAGTCGATCAGCCATTCATTCATTCATTCAGCCGATCAATCAGTCAGTCAGTGAGTCAGTCATTCATTCATTCAGCCGATCAATCAGTCAGTGAGTCAGACAGTCAGTGAGTCAGACAGTCAGTGAGTCAGTCAGTCGATCAGCCATTCATTCATTCATTTATTCATTTCAGCCGATCAATCAATCAATCAGTCAGTCAATCAGTCAATCAGTTAGCCATTCACTCAGTCAGTCAGACATTCATTCATTCATTTATTCATTCATTCATCCATTTAGTCAGCCACTGATGTATTTTCTTAATTTGATGAAAATATATTGGACTGCCTCAGAACCACAAGTCAATTTTTCAGAGGCAGATGTAAAGACTACATGATGGGTCTCCAAAGCCAAAGAAACAGCTAACTATCACGATAGATTAGATTAGATTAGATAGATTAGATAGATGGATTAGATAGATAATTAGATAGATAGATTAGATAGAACTTCAGACTCATCTTAGTATAGACCAATACCTACCTTTTTATACCATGATTGACCAGACTGACCAGCGGCTAGCACCAGTGACCAGTGGGCAGTGTCTCTTTACAAGGAAAGCCTCTCAAAGATAAATGACATAGCAGAGAGCAATTGATAGTCTGTGCTTCTTATTGCTTCAATGTAACTCAATGGACAAGTCGTGTAACATATTAGCCAAACTTCCAGTGCTGAAAGTTATAACTTGTAAAGTAGTAACAGCTATAAAATCTCTAAAATCTCATGATGCCATGAAATGTGATATCTAACTAGACTTGAAAGCACATTTTTGAAACGAGAAAAGCATAATAAGGGTTGTCATGTAGTCTCATGTTGTTGTTTAACACTAATAATCACATGATGCCATGATAGAAAATCCTGTTAGAAAATGACATTAATTCAATAACAATCACTGCTCCGTGTTTTGGATCTGGTTTTGTTTTTGAAATATAGGTACTGACATGTAATGTCATTGCAGAAATTATACCGAATTAAAACACACTAAGATGAACAAACAACCAGAAAATGCCCAAAGAAGGAAATAATAAGCTGATTAAATTTGATCAAAGTCTACTAAGTCCTACTTAAGCAAGTTTGAAGTTTGAGGCTACTCAGCCCAGAGAGACACATCATGAGAGACTGTATACTCCCTAGGAGACAGCGTCTCTCTCCTTAAGAGACAGGTAACCTAGTTAGGCAGGGAAGATGAGATCCTTAACCAGGTGTCAGACCAGTTTATCCCAATTAATGTCACAACAACTTAAAGGGAAAATAGGCAATGGGCTAGTATCAGTGGTAGAAAAATGAAACATTCGTTCCAAATCTCTTTATTACTTAAAAGAGCAAATGGGTATGGCTTGGGTAAGTATTAGTTATATCCCGAATAGGAGGGAGTTAACTAACAGTTGTGTTGGTTATATCATGAGGCCGAAGGCAGAGGGATATAACCAACGTTAGTTTGCGATGACTATGAGGGATATAACTAACTTATGCTCCATTAGGCATATTTACTAATTTGTTTGTTTTGTTTTAATGTCTTCATTACTCATAACAGTTCAGTTTGCACACAGGAGGGAGTTAACTAACATTCTCGTTAGTTATATCCCGCAAAAGAACAATAGAAAAGGTCACTTGGTGGAGTATAATTTAATATTATATAATAGACTCTCACTATAAGGGCCACCCTAGTTGAAAATTTCACTGGTCATATTAACGAGGTCTTAATTGCCAGGTAAATTACAATGGTGTCAATACACCTTGTAGTATGCAAGAAGTGTGATGTAAAAAAAGAAATTTTATTGGTTTTAATAGCGAGGTGTTGTTGATTGTGGGTTGGTTACAATGGTGACTCCACATTTGGTGTCATAATCTTAGTTATCTGGCGGTATTAAAGATAGTTCAGTCTTAATTGTGAGGTGTTCTTAATTGGAAGTTCCTCTGTACAAGATCACAATGATTGGTTTTCAGATTTTTCACAATTTCTGGAGGTACACATTGATTCTCTATTTCTTAGAAATATATAGAAACAACTAAGAGTCTGATTTAACAGTTGATTGTATACCCAGATGTTCATCAATTGTGGGACCCTGGTTTAAGACAACTTCACAATTGAGACCACCCATTTTGTATACAGTTTTCTTGCAATACAATGTTGTATAAGTTCTGTATTTCACTTCACTTCACAGCCAGTAAAACTTGCACCAAGGGTGGTCTTAATGGCGAAGTTTCACTGCATATCTCGTAAATAACCAACACACTTCACTTGTGCAATCTTCTGACATTTATCCATGTCACACATGACGTCATACACGCCACTACATATGACGTCACGTGACTCAATGATGACAGTAGGTTCCTGCGAGTGCTGTCATATATGACGGTCATGGATGACATTTGCATCTTGGTGGTATGACAGCTGTTTCCTCGGAGGCCTAGTCATCTGAATCAGCTGCATCCTGTTGCTGCTGAGCTGCTGAGCCTAAGGCCTAATAACCAAAACTCTCCGGTCACTCTTATCCCAATAGATTGCTTATATATATAACATTGCATGGCAGCCTATGTGTTCATTTTGATATCAATCTACATATAGGTTCACCATAAGTATCTACATTCAAATTTATGAGTTCGTTATAAGTTGTTCAAGACCAATTAGAATATCTTTTCCGTCAATATAGAGGTCCTGCGTGAATTTCATTTGTTGCCTGAAAGTAGCAAGTCATCTCAAATAAAGTAGAGTGAAAAAATACTGCTAGGAAAACTATATCACATATACTGGGTTTAAAGTCAGGTTCATCCTTCAGAACATTCTCTATACACTAATAAAATGTAACACTATATATTCATACCCTAAGCAGGCCAATCTAGAGTCTTTCTCAACTCAGTGGTTAACGCCAGAGCCTTAAGAGCTCACACCGATACCATCACTGGGGTTGTCTTATCACACCTGGGTGGGGTGACATGGTAGGGGTTTGAATCCGCTATCTCAAGCATAGCTGGCAAACACCTTGACCACTAACCACATCATTAAAATTACTGTACTATTTATTATGTTTTATTGTATTTTATGGGCCACATGTAAAACAGTCTTGTACTGATGGTGCTACCCATGCAAAATATGATCAAATAAATAAATAAATCATTTACACTATAACTTCTCATCAAGCCATAATGTTACTTCACTATGATATACATATTGGACGCTTTAAATGAAGCTCATACTGAATCGATGTTCATTCAAGAAGCTTTCTAAGAGGCTGTCAGAGCAGAGTTCTACTGGAGAGCCAGTGGGAGGGCTGCTCATTGCTCAATATTACCACCCCCCCCCCCCATCTCCACCCATCAGCTCATAGCACCCTTCCAACCTGCCTTGAGTTTTGTGTAGTCATCCAACAGCATTTCAACTGAATCCCTTTCTATTTTGCTTTACTTTGTGGACAAGTGCAGAAGCTCAGCCCAAAAAGCCTTCATATTCTCCATGGAAACGCCTCTCTTTCATTCCAATTGTCAGGACAAGCATCCCACAGCACCGGATCATAGCAAACACTCCATGTTTAATATCCTGCAATTGCAATATAGCAGGACAGAATAGCCCAGGGCATATTTGGCACCAAATTGTGGCAGAATATTGCAGCAAATACCACATGGCGTGTCAGAAATTAGTGTCGCAACCTGGAGCCAGGGCGTTTCGGTGGCGTATTATTACTCCATACTATGGCAGTATATTGTGACATCATCAAGTGGTAGCATATATTGACATCATAATGTTGCAATGTCTTTTGGCAGTACAATATAGTTGCATAATAAGGCATTCGGAGACAATTTTACGAGGAGTATTTCTCTAGTAACTACTCGCTACAGCAGGTACCCAATGCCTTCTAAGGTATCTCCTCTGAAACTGAAAGCTTCCACTAGTGCATCATATTGGATATCATAGCATTACACTAAAAGCAAATAAAGTCATATTCACAAGGTTTCACTTTTATAGGTCACAAACTCGTTTGTCACATTGCACAGCACGAGCATCACATATAGTATACAATTTTATTTTGGCAGAGCCCTGTGGCAACATATTTCATTTAAGCATATTGTTGCAATATGCTGTGGCATATTGTTACAGATCATATGGCGACATATTAAGACAACACATTCTGGTGTCAAGTTGTCGAATACTATGGCAGAATATCATGAAAGCATGTTATCCCAGTACTTCATGGCAGTATATTGTGACAGCATATTGATGCAACAAACATAATATATTACAATGGCACCAAATGTAAAAACATTATGGCAGCAAAACACCATTACTGTCCATCTGGTGGTCCTATTATACCATGCCCTCGGCCAATAATTCAAGTTCCTGCCATAATATCTTCCTTATATATCACCATCTGTTTACATCTGATGTTGCTAATGCATTATGTGCATATTGACCCATGTGCTTATTGCCTCATGCTGCTCCTATATTATCGCCCAACTGCCATGTGGAGTCATTGTGGACAGTAACTAAAGGCACAGTAAATAAAATACAGTGCTTTAATGGAAAGAAATGCACAAGGAAAAATATCAGCGCAATAATTTACGAGTACTATTACAATAATGTATGGTGATGAGTTTTTTTTTCGAATCCAACAAAACTCTATGTTGGACAACGCACCTTCCATAAATGCTTATATTTAGCACAGCAGAGGATGCCACCATATATTGCACAACATACACTGCAGCTGTCTGACATACTTAGTAGCAGTGCTATGTATCGTTTGCTGTACAACATACACTCATATTGGATTACAATGAAGCATTCTGATTGGCTCACGGCAGCGGAGTGGAGAATATTATAACAATAGTAAAATAGGTGATATCAAATACACATCACTTAAAAAGCACTAAGTAATTTCATTTAAAAGCAGAATAAAGTAATACAAGGAAAAAAACCCATATTCCCAGTTTTGTCTTTCTTAACCATATTCCCAGTTTTGTCTTTCTTAATCATATTCCCAGTTTTGTCTTTCTTAACCATCTAGCACCTACCATATCAACCATCTAGCACCTACCATATCAACCAATCCTAAACTCTTCTTATCTTAATTAGAAAGAGAATCATTTCCACATTTTATCTAACGCCATGACACATCTCTACAAGCGATTATCATTGTATCTTGCAAGCTGAAGAGATAAATGTTTGAATAAATGACTCCTTTAATAGCTTGTAAGACATCATATCTTCGCCTTCAGCCTTGTAATTTTAATTACTACGACACCACATCTTATATCAGCAAATTGCTTCAGGCATTGATAACATTGGAAACATCTGCAACAATTTAAGCTTATATTTTATTGTGTATTGTATTTTATATAATGTATTGTATTGTATTTTATTGTATGGTATTATTTGTCCTACTATCAACAAGATCTTGTAACCAGCGGCCAGAGGCAGACGTAATGATAAGATGATAAGGCTTGCACACTATGCAACACATTCACTCCTTAGGTGGGGTTTGGTAGCTGCCTTAACATAGACACCAAATACTGGACAACTCTTTACAAGTCATGTGAAATACTATTAAACGTAGAACATTTCACTTGGATGGGATTAGCATAAATCGTTTCCGACTAAACCATCCATGCCAATCAAACAATATTGAAATTTGCAGTGATTTGGAGTGGCTTGTATAAAAGCAGCCAGCAGCCTGGAAGCTGGTCACGTGATGGGGTGTCTGGGGAGTTGTCACGTGATACGCCTGCTTAGCCATGCGTGAAGTGGCACGCTTGATTGCTCATGGCAATGACGTGTCATTCTCGGCCCAGACGAGACGATATGGTGCGAATTAGTATGGATTTATTGACACTAGAAATATTACTAGTGTTGCATAATCATGCATATCACTTATATGAATTAGTTGTACTAATTCATAGTACATAATTTCCATAATTCATTGTTACATAACCATTCAATATTTATTGTTAAATTAATAATTTAAATTATTGTTAAACTCATTATGCATTTATTTGACATTAAATGTATAGTTTTATTTTGGGAAAATACATTTATCAAAATGAAAATGTCCCACTTTTAGCCGTTAACTGCACCGTTGCGGTGTTACAAATTGTCCACACATTAGACACGTGTTCTCTGTGTAAACGAACGAGCCACAATGGTTGGGACTATATTTAGCTTCAAGCTTATTTTCCAGTAGGCCTATCTGACGCAGCATAAAGACTTCAGAGAGAAATTTTTCTTTGTAAACTGACTCTACAACGTGAATGACAGGTAGAATACATCAGCACTGCATATGTGCAAAGAATCACGAAAAAGTGCAATTTCGTAGTTAAAATGAACGAAATTGCTGCATGCTATGCAAGACATCGTACAATTCTATCATAACAAAGCTATTCATGTATAGTTACACCACAACTTGAAAACACTGCAAGATAAATTGGTTACAAAATGCCACTGTTTTAAATGGTTAGTTTGTCTATATTTTGACGTCCAGTGTTTTTTAATTTCTTATATTTTAGTACAGTTATCAGTGGTCATGGTATTGTGGACGTTTCTTGCATCGCCATTTTGGTATGTAACCGTTTTTGTTTATCGCCGTTTTGACCATACTCAACAGCAACGTTCAATCTACACCACTATGTTATTCCGATCTACTTATACCCCAATATTTTAGGTTCTTACGACCTGTTTACACTAGCTTAATAGGCTTATTATGGATCCCTCATTTATTTGAATTATGCCCAAGATCTTCTATAGTCAACAGGGCAGGGAATACACCCCTCACGTTGTTATAATATGATATTGATTACATTACTGGGGTGATTGTTTCACCCCTCTGACATACTATCATGTCTCATATTGAATTATTTATGTGAGAAAATATCTAGTTAATACTTACAGCAAATCATGATTAGAATGACAGATAATTTAGCAACATCCTAATTACTTATTAAGCTCAACGTTCACCAGACAACAACAACATCATTAATGATGCTTAATCAGTAATCTACGTGTCGTTGCTTGTGTTGTAATCCGTAATATTCATTATGATATCATGCGCTCGATTTCTCAATCTTCATGCTCTGCTAAAGACTGTGGACTCTCCAGTATTTTCCTACACAATGCTACTGGGTCTGAAGCTTAGTCAGCTTATATATCCAGCTGCAAAAGGCAGATGTCAAGATAAGATGATAAGGCTGTGAGTCCACACCAGGTTTTGGTTTATATATTTAGATACAAACCGTGTATACTAGATGATGGTCTCGTATACAGGCCGGGAATCCAGAAATGTGAAAAATGTGTAAAATATATAATGTAGACCAGCGCGATCGTCTACAGATTCTCATTTAGAGCAACTCACCAAATGTCTCGCACAACTAACCCAGGCACTTTTGACCTATGGTCCTCGATTCAAACTCACTCCATATTGTACAAGGAATACAAAACCACCGGAATTAGGATATCATAATCTCTTTGCTGTGCAATCTGGAGCGGCGAACTTAGAACATAGAACTAATTTGTTTGGTCAGCAATACATTGTACGTGCGTAGCGACCTCGCGGTGCTGCCCAGTAATTGAAGTAAATATAGATAGCGCGGGCAGTGGACTCGTACACAGATCAAAATGTGTAAATATGCATCGTTGGTCATTTAGTGATGTTATACTACATGTCATACTTTAAATTCTATAACATTTATGGATGCAAATTAGCCACATAGCAAAATATCATTAATATGAAGTTCAAAACGAAACACAACCCTTCAACATTTGCTTACCTTATAACTAATGAGAAATTTAGCTGACTGTTGGTAAAACAAGATTGAAGGGCACCAATGGCCGCACCACATCAAGTTAACATTAAACCTTGGCCTACTGATTATATTGACATCGGAGGTAGCTTTCTTGATGAATTACCCCCCCCCCCCCTCCCAACCCAAGCAAAGGTCATGCAAGAAACCCATTGCAAAGTTACCTTGTGAAAATCACACGAGTTCATAGCATAACCAGGAGAATCCATGGCCACAGGTGTTTCTCATATCAGTGTATAATATTGCACTGGCGGATCCAGGGGGGAGGGGGACATTGGGGCCATGGCCCCCCATAGCAACCTTAATTTCTACTATAGCCTAGAGACTAGGTCCCCCCCCCCTCAGTAGAATCAGGACTGGATCCGCCAGTGTACTATTGTAAAGATTGGCACCCATAACTCAAACTAACATTGTTTCCAACAACTTGACTCGAGATTGGCGAATTCCGTATTTTGGCAAATTCTGTATTTTTGGCAAATTCTGTATTTTTGGCAAATTCTGTATTTTTGGCAAATTCATCATTTGATCCAATTTCCCATTGAATTATCATCGGGGAAAAGCTGGGACTGTCTGCTAAATGCTCACCGAATGTCTACACACATGTAGCCCGAATATAGTAATGTCTTCTGTTTATTGTCAATTTACACATTCAACTGGCATTAGAAGTTACATTTCAGCAAGAACATGTTTACTCATACTCGAAAAGCACTTTTAAGAAAGCACAACATCAAGATCCAATCTCCAAATGGACACTTAGCATCCCCACAATCAGAGTAGACAGAGAAGGCAACAGTTACACTCATCTTGCAACAATTATGCAGGGGCATGCAACAGAAGCCCTCTCACGCTCTGTACACACCCCAGCTTGTAGAGCATTCTTCAGACTGAGAGCCATCAGGGGTACTCCACACACATACAGAACACACTAAGCTAACACACACTGTCCACACACATTATCAGCACACTGCTTGCACACTACTTGCACATTGCTAACACACATCCGACTGACATCCAGCAGGAGGTATCGATATGGTTTGTAGTTTACTTAGCTTTAAGTCCAGCCTTAACAGCAGGAAACTGCCAAGGTAATGATAGATAGATAGATAGATAGATAGATAGATAGTTAGTTAGTTAGTTAGTTAGTTAGTTAGTTAGTTAGTTAGTCAGTCAGTTAGTCAGTTAGTCAGTTAGTCAGTTAGTTAGTTAGTTAGTTAGTTAGTTAGTTAGATAGATAGATAGCTGGAGAGATAATTGATAGTTAGCTGAATAGATAGATAGGTAGATAAATAGCTAGATAGATAGAAAGATAGATACATACATAGATAGATAGATACCGTCTGTCTACACGGGTTAAAGAATGATATACGATGCTGTTCAAACACACAAGTTCGAACCCATGAACCAATAATCAGCGTCTATCACTGCCAAGAGCTTGGCCATCTAGTCCATCACAACAGACTTGGAAACTCAAACTTTAAGAGGACGTCATGTCAATCCAGGAATCCTATTGGTTGATGGAACTATTTTTTAAATATTATTTTAGCCAATGGAAGTCCTCAATTCACATGACGTCCTCGAGTTTAGTTTCAAAGTCCATGAAATCTGCTGAGCTAAAACGCCTCAGCACCATCAACATGAGCCACACGTTCTGCGAGGGTCTCGAGTGTCGCATTCTCTTGAAAGGAGCGCAATCCTTGAGACACAATAAAAGCATCTGGAGTGACACACAAAGTGACAAAAGACGTCCAAGGATGGAAGGAAGTAAGGAAAGAAGGAAGGAAGTAAGGAAAGAAGGAAGGAAAGGAAGGAATAAAGAAAGAAGAGGAAGAGAGGAAGGAAGGAAAGAACAGACAGTCGTCTTAACTTCAGAGACACTGAAATGTGTTATTTTGTCTTGTCTCAATTCTGCATTCAAATGGTAAATGGTGGCTTTCGCTTGTCTCTGCATAGACATCGAGGATAAGTAACCACCACTTGTACAGCTCATGTAAATGACCTATACTTTATATGAGCTTTCCAGTGTCTTCAACTAACCTGCCAAGTCATCCATTTACATAATGAATTACATTAACAGTGGTCTTCTAATTTGTCGTGCAAAACAATTCACAGCAATTTCATACAGTAGACACTTAGTGAAAGTGATTGACTTTGGCAGAGCATCGTAAACATAATATTCTGTTCCACAAGTCATTCACATTTTTGTGGCAAATCCTTCAAGACTGCAATACACTTTTTTGTTGTTCTTCTTCAACCCTTTCAGAGCAATGGTGCAGATGGTATGTTGCTGAAGGTTTGCCACAATACACAGAAACGCCCTGTGAGATATATAGGAGGCATTTAATCAAGACCTGTTTGGAGCAGCAGGAAGTGTGCCAACTAAACGACTGAATGGCTGACATTAGTCTTGCAGGAGTGGCGTCGACTCCCATGGTCAACCGGTCAGTTTTAGTGGTCAAGATTTAGCACGAGCAGCGCATGGCATTCACAAGATGCAGGATGGAAGCTCCTGCAGGGTTCCACCAGCTGCAGTTAAAAGCCTGCACCATCTCGCTGCAGGTCAGTCTCCAGATGGATATGGCACAAGTGTGTGTTGGATGAGGCATACCGTAGTTGCTCATTAACAAGCGGTTTCGATTAAACGTTGGTCTTGTTTAGCCGTTACAGCGCACAACATTGTAAAATCTATCCAAAGCTATTTCAAACCTCGCATGAACGCCGATAAATTTTGAGAGAAAGACGCAAACCTCATCATGCTCATTCGTGAAATTAAACGCCCCGAGTTGCAGTCGAGCACATGCAGCGACACAGCCAGCAATGGTGTCCGGATGTGCTAGGGCACTTCATTCAGACCTTATTCGAGCCACACACCATCTCTGTTCATTACTCGCCCCCACATGTGGAGCAGACAGCTCAGCCTCTCGGAAGGCACGTCCAGATCTTGCACGAAACATGCTGTACACCATGTATGCTTGACTGCTGGCCTGGCTAAAGTTAATGACCCAGGATTGCTGTTTCCAATATTGTAGAAGGGGAACCTTACATCACAGACCAACATTCAAATGCTGAGGTTTTAAATTTAATTAGTATTGAACTATATCTTATTTTTATATCTTTTATGATTTTATATCTATTTTCTTATTACAGTTAATAAATATATGTACTTATACTTCATATCTTATTTGTAAATATATATATCATTCATTTATAGTAATGGGCCACCTGATAAACAGCTTTACTGATGGTGCTATCCATTTGAAATATATTTTAATAAATAAATAAATATATCTTTAGGCAATGGCTGCTGTGTCAGGATAAAGGAACTCTCTGACAGTGTTGTGTCATTGACTGGACAGCCCCTATCCTGTGTCAACATCTGATTCCCTGGCAACGTCCAACAGACGATCTGATTGGCTGGTGTCAAGAAGAGGGCAATGCCTGATTATGACGTCAGTGCAGTGTAACCAGACGGGTCAACACCTTTACAGCAAATTTCATAGACTTGGAAACTAGTCCCATGGAGTTGCTCACCTGTGTGTAAGCTAACTCCAGAGGACGTCATGTGAATCCAGGACTATTATTGGTTGCGGGACTGCCCTAGCCAATCGGAGCCTTGCATTCACATGACGTACTCTGGAGCAGCTCTATCTGCTCTGGAGTTTTGTTTCCAAGACTATGAACTTAGCTGTAAACCATCACTAGCAAGGCTGTTTTAGAAGGGCCCTCCTGATCCTGTGTATTTTTCTACAATATATCTACAAAGATCTATATTTCAAGGTCACCGCCTACCAGTTAAACAAGACCAGCTTCTAATCAAAACCTGATTATAGCTGAGGAAATTGTGCACTAAGGGACAGAATGTTACCACATCTTCTATCTGCTAATACATTAGAATGACATGGGTACCAGAAAACTCAAATACATTGAAGACCATTCAGCAATGGACAAATGCCAAGATCTCTAATCTGATAAAAAGATTAAGAGGTTTTCAGCTCTTCGTCTCATCCTAATCCAACCATCGATCAATTAGAGAAGCTTTGGATGCAGCATTTTCGGAGTCTGCTTTCACATCCACTTTAAATCAATCAACTCATTAAAGTCTTCCCAATTCCTTCCACTTTTGAAAAATGCTTTCTCTGTGACAATCTGATGGTCTTACAAAGTCGATAGCATTGATCTGAATCTGGACATGCTACAATGTAACTTGAGTCTATAGGCTATACACTGTAGATTAAATCTTGGATATGATAAAAATGTGTGTCGGGGGAGGCATACCATGCTTAGGTTTTCAAAGCTCGACTAACTACTGATAAACTTTGAGAGGGAGACAATTTTTATAGCAGTATATGACATTTGAAATGTGTAACTTAGCTGAATTTGGTTTAAGGCATTTTTCGTGCGGCAATGGTGTTGTAACTGTCATAAACCCCTTTTGCGGCATGGCTGTATTTACCGGTAAATACCATCCGGTAAAAACCAACCTGCCGTAAACTTGCCAACACGGATTATGGCCTTTTTCACTTCAAATAGCTAAGAAACACCACACCTACAGACGCATTGTACAAGAAAAACCAGAGAAAAGAAGATGTAAAAAAGGAAAATAAGCTGCAGGCTGGTGGGATCACTCCATCATGCAATGCACATAACGTGATGCTCCAACAAAAGAAACTTGGCACCTGTTGATGCATCACCCACGAGGCATGATGCACTATCTTCCTAGAAATCCATCCTCAATCGCCAACATTCTGACACCTTTCCATTTTCAATTTGACCTTGTCGTTCGTCATTGCAAATCTTTCGTGACAGAACGAGACATGACTAACAACACCTACATGCTTTGTAGGATACGAAAGGTACAAAGTGTCCCTACAGCAATCTACAGGCGACCATATTTTATGAAACTAACTGTGCGTCAGAACTTTACCATTATGGAAACCCTGGAATCCTTGATGTCAGGCCTTAGTTGCCTTAATTATGAGATCATCCAAAAATATACCTGGTACACTAAAGAGTCAGCTTCAAGAATGTACTTGGAATCCTTCATAGTGCATTAGACTTTATTTAGTATCAAGTCTTTTATGAAAGTGCATTTATAAAGCGCATTGAGCATTACACAGGAATAGCTTTATTCTTATCTTACTACAACCACCTCCCAATGTCTCGGAACACACGGCCCACACGGACACCACCAAATCCGGTGACTTTAACTGCCTTCCAGAAACACCAACTACTTAGATGTAAGAGCACAGGGCCTTGTTACAACAATGTACATGTGACATAAGAAAACCTCCAGTCCACAAACGCAAGTAGCTCAGCTATAACTCCAGCAAAATGAAGACTTACAGCGGAAGGACACAAAACAGTTGACTTACCAACTTGAGTTGATCCATCTCCCTTTCGCGGTCTTCCAGCATGACCTGTAGCCGATGTCGCTGACATTCTTCTTCGGCCAAAGTTTGTCGCAACTGGTCATTTTCGAGCCGGTCCTCTTCCATCTGATGAGTGGACAGTCCTTTATTCTGCAGCATTTCCAGCAATTTCTTGATACTTTCATCTCTGGCGGCTAAAGTAGATTTTTGAGTCTCTATTCGTATTTCCATTTCCTCGATTGTCCTTTTCAGTATAACTATCTCCTTCGCATTTCTTTTTGCTTCTCCTTCATTCGTATTCGACAAAGATGTAACAGAAGAACTTTGACTGCCTCCGCGTAACAACCTCATTTCGGTTTCCAGTAACTCCAGGCTCTGATTCATCCTCTGTAAAGAAAAGCAAAGGATATTGAGTGAAGGACATTTTAACTAGTTACACTATATGTACAAAATGGCTTCCATTTGTAATAACATAAAGCTAAATACATCTGTAATTATAACAAAGTGTTCGGACGAGTATATTTCGTTACATCTATAGTAGAGCAGAGAATCATTTGTACGTAAGATTGTAAGATAAAAGATATGATGATTATTCCTAAGCAGTTTGGACGGAAACTGAAATGTGGCTCTTAAACAGTGACAGATTTTGAACCCATGCACCCAAAATCACTGCCACAGAATCCAAGCTTGTTAACCATTTGGCCACTCTGCTCTCATGAGTCATATGAATAGAATAAGAAACAGACCATTAGGAAATTAGAAATAATTGCTTCTAAAACACCTTTCACAGACAGAAGAAAGACAGCAACAATTCGTGTTTATCATGTTTCATTATTCTGACTCATTTTTTAAAGACGTAATATTGTTATATAATCTGCAATCAAGTGCAAAGACACGAGCCCGCCCATGCCGGTAGTTCTTGGATATTTGAAAATAGAAATATATCATTTTACAATGTAAACATCTTAAAGAGCAAGGAAAACTAATGCACAATGCAACCTTCTACTTTCTGGATCGGCATGATCAGCTTACTTTTACTTTGCACTGAGCTGCTGTTTATTTAGCAAGAAGGTTAAAGGAAGAATTGATGCCTCAAAAAAAAACTGACCAAAGACTGACCAGTCCCAGTCTCCTAATCTCCCAATTCCGTGAGCAATAGCTGACAATCAATAAGTGATTTCCTCTCAACAAGCAGGAAATCAAGACTTTCTCCTGAAAATACCATTGCTAAGTAGACCATCAATTGCAATCTAGAGGTATTGAGCTTATAGCATTGAACCTATGGGTTTGATTGACAGGTAATTAGCAACTGCAATAAGGTGTGATCACAACATGACAAGATAAGAAGAGAGTAAAGCAACCTGGCTCATCATGATCCTCTATATGCCAATATCCTGCTATTACTGGAAACTAGGGATAAAAGGTGTAATCTAGGATCAACCGTGTCTCCTATTCGTGTAATATTATTGATATGATGATGATAGAGACTGGCTGGGAGCAAACTGGAAAAAGTTAGGTGTCCTTTAATATACAGTAAATCTTTTTCCTTCATAATGGACAAATGGTACATACTTTATCCTTGTCCTGTATTTAATTAGCTGATTAGTGGCCATAAATTAACACAAAACATAATCTAGGTATGGCAAGGTCATTGTTCAGGAACGCATTCTTTTGCCTATCTTGTTTACCCGACCAGGGTACAGTGGTACCTGGGTATACCGAATACTTTTCAACAATCCTAAATATTCCATTTTGATCAGGTCTGACTGAATTTTATCTGACAATTGTCCTGTATTTGTCCATATTTTGGTGATAACAATTTATATAAAGCAGATAAAATCCTCACACTCATCATACTCATGAAACTGGCATGAAAACTGAACCAGGGACCAGCTGTGTGACAAATGACTTCTTTACATGATCTTCCCACACTCAAAGCTCCAATTTACGAGCACAGCTGCCCCATAAAAGCAGATCTCCATGGAGAATGACCGCTTGACCACTGGTCAGCATATTGGTCAGCACGAGACGCAGAAATATTGCAGATATTGCAAGATTCCTCCCATATGGGACTGACCACTCACTGACCACTCAGCAATGGTCTACTGATATGATTTACTAGTTATCAGCCACAGACTGCCCTGAGACACAATGTTTCACAAGAATGAAATTTACCCTTCATGTTTTGAGCATTTTGATGTTGGTACCTTTTCCCACTGGCAAAGATTGCTGTGCATGGGAGCTGGAACTGCAACCTTTGCCCTGAATGGCCGTAATTTCTGTGGCTATTCAAATCCTTTCTAATTGAATGCAACAGAAGTTTTTTGCACAATTAAGGAAGACCTTACAAAAGAGCACCATATTTGGAATATGATGTCATAGTGTAAGCTGGTGTCCGATTGGCCAATGAATTAGTTTTTTCCCCCAGAGGACAGCCCCTGCAAGTCTATTCATTGCCCAGGAATAACTATTGTCAGCTGATATTATGGATGGCATGAGTTGCAATCCTCAAGAAAATGTTCCCACCAGGTCAAAGTGCTGCTTTTCGCTCTCAGCACGAGCGACAAGAGTGACACTTTCACGTTGTCAAAATTATGTTGGTATGAACAGATGAACCATCACTGAATTACTAAAAGTGCCAGATTGTATACAATCCATTGTCAACCCTGCCATATCAGTCACCTGTATAGAACGGTTACCTGCTGTTTTTGGCCACTTCCAACTGATTAATCTACCACCCGTCTAAACGACCAAATTGACCAATTCCTTTAAGTGACCGCTTAAACTGCTTCGACTTTGTTTCAGTAAAATGCTGCCCAGTGTCTATCAGATGCCAGAGTGTAATAAACTTGAAAAATGAGATCTCGTGTGGTACCAATATATTGATAGCAAATGGTCTCTTACTGGGAGCTAACGCGAAGGTCTCCTCTGAATATTAAACTGCCCAGTTTGTAATCAAACGTATACGGTGATTTACATTAATATTTTACAGGTTGGTTAAGTTGCAGCTGCTATTGTGTGGCCCTAAACCAACTACTTCTGCAACATATGGAAACAGTACACACTCCTAGCTATGGCACAATTGCCTGCCCTTGCAGCAATGCATTGCAACGGCTCAATTAGAATATGTGAGGTGGTATTGGGGCACCCTGCATTCCTCCATGTCACAGATCATGCGGAGGTCATATTAGCATGGCCTGGGCTCTTCAGCTCCTATCAATATTCATGCAGGCAGATCTCTGGCCCAATTCAGTCTGATTGAGCTGCCCAATACAAAATGTTCAATGCCACAGCAATGGCACATGAGGCCAAGCTGTCCAGCTCAGGTCCAGGGAAGGTCATGGTAGCAGGAAGACAAATCGTGGGCATTTAAGCATGCTTAGGTGGAAATATGTCTTCATTATAAGCATGACCAGAGTAAAAACGTGCTAAAACGTCCTATTTTGGGCCTCTTATTACGTCATACCTGTCATCACTATTTGTGTCATATTTCATTGCCTCAGTTTATATCACATAAAACAGTTGTAAGAGGCTGTAGAGGCCGACGTAATGATAAGATGATAAGCCTCACTGTATGTCGTACATTTACCACACTGGTGGGGACATCACTTGCCTCAGTACAGACACTGGTTACAGACACTATAACTTTCAACATTTATATTTTGAATACATTCCATTTAAGATCATGAATGTGTAAATGTAAAGTAGCAGATCTGTCATAAACATTAACCACTAGACCACTTAACTGTTTGTTGAAAAATTCCTAGTTAACAATAAATTTATTCAACAATATTCATTTAGTTAGTCAAAAAAAATAGCAAAAATTGATTCAAAACACGGACGTCTTTCAATGACATTCCATGGAATTTCCATGAATTCAAATTTGATTTTGTAGCGTTGTGAACTTGACAGGACATGAATGATATCGAAAGCTGAAAATGTCATCCGCCATATTGGATGCGACCTCCTCTCATCTCGCGAGATTTGGAATGTTATCATCATAGCTACATGCAGACTAATGTCATGTCACAGATTCCAAAATTCCATTCCTACTAATGCACGTATGATGGATGAATAAAACTACTCGCATGTACTGAAAGGTTTGCATTACAATTTAAGGCTGTCACTAGTGAATCACCATATTTTCTTTTTGGGCATATACATCTTTATATGGCTGTATCATAATTATGATAATACATTTGAATTACAACAACAATGTTTGATGTTTTAAGAGATCACTTTTTTTTTTCTTTTTTGGCCCCTTCTTATTTTCAGTTTTTTTTTTCTTCATAAATATTACCTGAATCTTTGGCTTATCACAACAGAATTTATGCCATCCATCAACCAGCCAAGCAAAATATTTCTGATCACCTGTGCATGTACACAAATAAGTACACCTGTATTGATCACAGTCTCTGTTGTTTTTACAAAGTACATTTAAAAATCATAAGCATCAGATAAAAGAGATACAGCAACAAGTCAGTGATGCTTTCACCCCATCACACATCAAAGAGAAATTGAGAGCCATGTTTATGCATGACATTGATCAACACACATCAAAACAAATTGCCTTTGAGTCTCCATATAAAGAGCTATCCTCAGCCAGATATAGAGACAATTTCTTCATGCATGAAATGAAGCTAAATACTCCCATATTGTAAAGGTTTTTATTTATTGTCCTATCAATTAAGAAAAATATCAGAAATGAAAATAAGAATTAAGACCAGACATAAAAATATCATATAATTAATCTTTACCTAATTTCTCAATTTTGTCTTTATATTTCATTTTTTGACATGGTTTATAATATATTTCACAACATTTTGTCTTGTTTTACTTATTTTTCACTATTAATTTATTTGTTTTATTTATCTTTTTGATCATGTAGATAAACAGCCTGTAAATACCAACATCCCATTTTTTAATAAATTACTAATTAATGAATGACACTCAGCCAATTAGGCAATTACCTAAATTAGAAAAAAATTTGAACCATTTCATGAGAACATTTAAGACTTAAACTTGTCTAAATGAGACGATTAGGCCAAACAGCTGCAACAGTTTTTCAGGTTTTCCCTTTTTTTGCATCTTTTTACAACAAGTCTTATTCCTTGTTTCTTTTTCTGTTGTCAAAAAGACAAACCTGTGATAAATGTCAAACCTCTTGTTTCTGGGGACATAAATCTCCCAATGTCAACACAATAACACTGCCTGGCACAAGATCAACAAGTGGCTCTTATTAATATTTTTCATGATTTCTGACAAGGGCCCTTAACAGTTGGCAGGATAAGGGTCATGAGGCTGCTACTGTGTTTCTGAGATGTGGGCCCAGGTGGTAAATAGTGCGATTGCAAGAAGCTCATGTGCTAAACATCTAAAAACATTACAAGTTTTCTTTTAATTTTGTTTTATCAAAAAATAATTTCATATTATTATTTCATATCATTATTATTATTATTATTATTATTATTATTACTTTTAGTTCTTCCCCAAAGTCCGATGTTTTTTTCTTTTTTTAGACTTGAAAAGTAAGTCAACTCAATTTTCCAATTACCATTAAATATGGACATTCTTACTTTTGGCATCAATTATACACAGTGCAGAAAAATGTAATAGCTCAGAAATATCAAAAATCTCTGGCATAAATAACCGCCTGGGTGTGTATAATTACAAGAATCTTGTCATAAACACGAATTTTAATGATATTACAGCAGGAAATGATCTTATTTAATGGGTAAATAATTTGAATAGAAAGTCAAATTAACATAAACCATTTCAATACAGCCAAATAAAACCTAAGAATTCCTTGTGAATGCAAATATAGCTATACCTGTACATGTCATTTATCTGATTTCACGGTTGGGTGACTCTTTTCAGTCATGACAAATACTTCTGTTACTCAAGTCAAACTGACAGGAAGTTGGATACACAGACTGCCAACTGCATGCTGGGAGATTTTGACATGTACGTCACCATGGCAACCAAGTGAATCATGGTGTGACAGGCCCAAAATTCGACTCGTTCAGGATTCCATTGTATGACTGAAATCCATTAGTATGACCAAGGAACCAAAAAAAAAAAGGAACCAGGGATGGTTCGGTACACTGGTTGGCGTAAAAGATCCGAACAGGTGGAAAATGGCCCAGTCATCGTGATAAATGAGAAAATAAACTTGCTGTTCCAAATAATATAACCATCCCAGTTTAAAGAAATAATAATTGATATCAATATTTCACTACTAAGTATATTCTTAACCATTTACAGATATATATATATATATACCGTTAAGGAGGGTATTATCGACAGGGCGGGTATTATCGACACAAAATTGTTAACATTCTAATGCGAGTGTCGATAATACCCGCCCTGTCGATAATGCCCTCCTTAACGGTAGTATATTTCATCCAAATTTAGTAGTGGAATGTGACAAAGAAATCGACAATGAAATCAGACGAACACTTTACGCAAAAAAAAAAAAAACTTTATGGCTTTTAATAGATTATATTCTTTAAATTCATGATAATTCATTTACACAATACTGGTAACTTCTAGGATTATAACAATTTCTCGTAAACCAAAATGCTTTTCTTTGCTAAACGACAGCGACCAAAAACAGCAAACACGGAATTTCAACATAAACTAAATGCAACAGTGCCTTTGCTCTCACATATATATTAATTATTGGTAATTTATGACATGCTCTGCATGCTGGGAAAATTTCATATGAAAGCCTACTCAATGTTCTTACATCAATTCATTTCAATAAATATCAATTTCTATCATCCTGCAGCTTCTATCTATCTTCATCAAGAATGATAAATATTTATTGGTCTGCATTCCATAAAGGCCAACAAAAGAGCCAGCCATCTAGATGAGTAGCCATACATTACAATAGGTGGTCAGTTTGGCCCATAACCAATGACCAATGGTCATCCCACATATCTAGCATAATGAATTGGTTTATTGCACGGAATGTGTGTAAGATCAAAGCATAAAAAAGCCACATTCCAGTGCATAAAATGAAATGTCCAAATGCCAGTACATCTTCATTCGTTTGCTTGTTGCCATGGAAACAAAAGATGGTCCTTATGGTACAGTGCTATCTCAACATCTCAATGCTACTGGGTCTGAAGCTAAGTCAGGTTATAGAACCAGCTACCAGAGGCAGACATAATGATGAGATAGTAAGGTTTGAGGCGTCCACGCCATGTTACATATTTACCCCATGGGTGGGGTCTTTTACTTGCCTCAACATAGACACAGAGTACAAGGCACCTCCAATTTAACGTCTCAACCGATCGACATCCAGCTGGAATGTAGCTCATGAAGAGTGTCAACATTACATCTGCCTGTTAATAAAAGCTATATTAGATGGTTCTAGAATAACCTTGAAAACTGGACACCTATCGTAATTTAAATGTTCTTTAAACGCCAATCTATTTATGACACGAGGCCAATAAACTCTTAAAATAATAAGACGCCCCGTTGTATAATCAAACAAATACGGCATACCTTATTTTATAATGTCATTTAGAAGCAAAAATGAACCAGTTACCATGGTAATCAGCTGGGGATAGACTTACAGAAAACTAGAAGAGAAATGATCCCAAGCCTGACTTCAAAGAAACTAGTTCCTGCAAGCAACCCCACCCCCAACAGATAACACAATGACCACTAGCCCCTGGTCAGTGTGGTCAGTGCTGTCCACATATATCCTAAACATCAGCTATATATGGTCCATAGTTCCTTTTACCATTGTCTTTGCTTATACACACAGTGCACATACAAATTACACGTAATACTCTCAGCAGAATAAAATATCATAGATTCTTGTTACAGTTTTCTCTAAATAATGTATAGGCTGCATATATGTGTAGGTATATATATATATATAAAGATTAAAGAAATTTGATATTACTATAGATAGGCCTACATTGTATGTGAATATATAAATGGTGAAGCGAAAATATACTGCGCACACAACCAGTTCCTAATTGGATTATTCGTAAAAAATAATTTCTAACTCCGAAAAAAAAAAAAAACTAATTCAGCCAAATTTAGCTGAGGCTTCTTCCACAGAATGAAATCTAATAATGGAAATATTTAAAAAATAAAATAAAAAAGAGAGATTTATCATCATTCTATTTAAAGCTAAAACAATTTTAGACAAATGATATGCTTCCAAAAGCTAAATTAGGATTTCAGATGAAACAAGCTTTTTTTTTTGTTAGAGCAAAAATACCATAAATGCTGCAATACTGGGTGGAGTCTTTTCAAATTCTCAATATTTTTCTATTTTATAATTTTGACACAATACAATGCCTTTGAAAAACCAAACATGCTTGAATAGCCAAACATTGGCAACATCAGCAGCCAAGATATGATGGATGTGACGTCATTGGCCAAGTGACTAGCGTCATAGCAACACTGTTATATAATGGCACCGTTTACATAATTCACAATGACTCCGTTCACGACTTGTCACTTCAATGGCCTCCAGAATCCGGATATTTATAGCATTCAGCTTTGTGCAATGAAATATTATTACAGCTGACCCTGATGCAGGCAATATTAGCTTGAAAATATGGAAATATATGTAATTGGAATTATGTGACTTTAATAGAGATAATTTCAATATTGAGATTTCTTTATGGCGAGTAAACACAGTTCTAAATTCAGGAGAATTTTAGACAAAATACGTAGTATTCTAAATTTGGATGGGGGGGGGGGAATAATTTTGGTAAATTCTTTTTTGATCCACTAGTACTGACCATGGATAAGCACAAAACTGCAGAACACTCCGGCTTGCTTTCCTAGAAGTAAGAACTTGGTAATACAATAAGCCTAATTTGAACTTCAGTGTAAGGGCAACAAGACTAAATGTCACACAGATTCGAGACTCCAAGAAGCTCCACAGCAAGATCTGTTTCACAACTCTCCCATACAAAATGTCAAGTGAGACCAGATTCAAACTGAGGGAAGGAGACTGACACAGCAAAGTGACATGGCAACACATCTGAGTATTTGCCTCCCCCTCTCTGCATTTGCCCATCTCATAGTGACAGCCTCTGCAATCGAAGATGCGGCTCTCAAGATGCTCTGCTTCCAGGATGCTATGCTTACAAGACTCCAGGCCAAGCCATCTGCTAATGTGGGTCCTTGGGGTACCCCACGGGCGACCCAGGTTCATATGACAGGGTTTAGGGAGAAATGGCTTCTCAATATGCACCTGCAATATGTCCATTATATATTATGGTATTCGTGTCTTCTGCTTTACTTGTCCTGCAGTCATATGGCAATATAGTAATAATATGAGTATTATGATTAACCATTATGATTATGGTTAATAGCTACTAGTCAGCCAGTCAGTGAAGGCTTGTCAATCTCTGAATTAGTTAGTCAGCCAATATTGATATCAGCTCAATTGATATCTCAATTAGTCAGTCAGTCAGTCAGTCAGTCAGACAAGCAGGTCTGTCATTCAGTCAGTTAATCAGTCACTCAGTCAGTCAGAAAGGCAGTCATTCAGTCAGTCTCTCAGCTGAGTGTATAAATCGGTCAATAATAAATCGATTATTCAGCCAATGAATAATCACCGATCACCGATCAGTACATCAGTCAGAAGACCAGTTTGCAAATCAGTCATTCAGTCAATCTGTCATCAGTAAGTCAGTAAGTCAATCAGTCAGTCCACTTTTCCATGTTCATATAACCTCTATTATAACTAGGATACATAGGCAAGATTTAAACAGACCATTCCATAGTATAGTATATAATATATGCAGTGTGTAAATTCATTTTTCTCTGAACATTTAAACATTGACCCGTTTATCATGGGGTTGCAGATTTCAGTAGCAAACATTTGAGCTGCCCTGAACCTTGCACCTGAAAAAGTGTGTTGACACAGAATAGCTGGCATCCTGCAGCAGCATGCAGTGAATAGGGCAACTGCAGCTATCATGTCAGCCCTGTTAGCTAGGTTGCCCGAGTAAACACCACTCAAAATTATCCTAACAAACTCGTTGTTGGATAGTTTCCTGGGTTTGTCATTAGTAGCACAGACTAGCTGTGTTAGTAGTGAGAAACCTAGGAGCATATGTACAGCTATTGAGCTAGAGTTTTGGGGTATGGTTGAACACTGAAAACATAATTATCCATAGCTATAGGAACTAACTACATCATACCTGGCCAAAGATGTCTGATAAGTTCATTTTACTTGTTAATAAATGTGTCTTGTCACAACTTACTAACATAACAAATGGAGTCACAAATGCCTAGTAATTAAATTCAGTGCTCTCCAAAAATTACAACTTAACATCACATGATACAGTAATAAGTCAAAACTCAGCCTACAAAAGCTAGATTGTTTATTTTAATGACAGGTAGCAGGGTGTTTTAGATAGTTGTCCAGCTCAGTATAGCTTTTAATTTTAAACCACTGTATGTTAGAGATATATATACATATACATGCTGTACTGTATCAATGCATTTCATACATTTCGGGTAATTAACACCGCAGACTATTATAATCATAATTATTGACTAATTGATACACTCTGCTGACTGACTGGATGACTGACTGATTGACTAACTGATTGACTGTCGTGCTGACTGGCTGACTGACTACTTGTCTGGCTGACTGAGTGAATGATAAACTGATTAACTGACTGACTGACTGACTGACTGACTGAGTTGGCTTGCATTTATATGCACCTGTATAACTTTCAACAACAGTGATTTTAACCTGCTGCAATTGCGTACATCATAAAAAATACTGTCTAACTTTCAAATATGAATTATCATCTGATATGTTCTTAATAACACTTAAAATATAGCAAAACTTACATTAAGTTTCTTGAGCAAAGCACTGAAAAACAGTTTGCAACAGCATTTGTATTCCACAACAAACTCCATTAATGTCCAAATCTGATATGACTCATCTGATAGACTGATAGATATAAATGAACTCATCTACATCATGAAACATGCCACATATCTATATATCCTGTATAAGGGTCATTAGTATATGATGTTACATTTCTGGATTGACATAAAGTACAATCTCCAAATTTCAAACTTTGATACATGGAAATTCCTGGTGGCGTGCCAAACTTAAGTATGCTTCAACTCTCCTTTTTTTTTTTTTGGAATTCATTTATTTCAAAGCTTAATGGATTACAAGATACATATCTCGTATCTATTTCATATTTCAACGTATAATGGAAAACGTGACAGCAACCCATACATATGCATTGGTGGAATGAAGTTTTAAAGAACGTAATCATGAAGCTCTCGCAGTTGAACTATTCACTTGTAACTATGACTCCGTGCACGAAAGACAGGTAGAAATTGGCTTGTTTCTTTGCAGGTGAATTTGCCAGGTATGTCATGAGATTACGTAATTTGATGACATATATCATCATCACAAAAGTAAATGCACTTATTTGATTGACATTCAAAATTGCATAAAACCTCAAAAGCCCCTTTTTTTTCTCTTGATTTAATTCTCACAATGCAGGAGATTCCGAAATTAGGACCACACATTTAATAGAGTGTTTTTTCACTCAGCAGCCCTGAATTCAGCAAGACATAAATCTTTCCTTTCCTCTTATTACTCATTTTGCTTTTCAGACATAGAAGATACTCACTAACTGATCAATAAATATATTTTTCAAATGGAAATAACATGATAAGATGTCAAATATAGATTAAAATGCACTAAAGATACTGCACTTTGCTTCAGCCAATCAAAGTCAACCGCGGGAACTTTTTCAGCCATTAGAATTGCAGTATTCTTAATATTGAGTAGGGATCGAAGTAAGTCAATAACGATTATTTAGGTTACGTGGAGGTTACCATAATTTTTTTCACGGTCCGTTTGCGACAAAATGCGTAAAATTATTCGGTCACAACAGTTGAGGTTAGGGGCGGTTACCACATCAATATTTATGGTAACCGGAAAGCGGGTTACCATTGTTGAACCTCATTTCGATCCCTGCATCTGTACAATGTAAATCAATTTTAAGACCTAACGAAGCAGTCTTAAAATTGAGGTGGTCTTAATATTTGGTGGTTGCAATTGGGGGGTTGCGCTGTATCTCAGGTAGCATTTCAATTGTTCAGGTAATACTTGGGTTTCTAAGGCAACCGGCATTTTCCATGAGAAGCCAACCACCAGGTAATTCTTGTGGCTATTTTTGTCCTTGCATTGTTGAGGATTCCAGGCAATAAATAGCGTTAAAGCGAAGTTTCGGCAGAAGTAAACATCTGCCAGGTGTGAATGCTATTAATTAAATCTACTTTATTCCCGAGGTTTCTTTTTGAGGTAATATTCAGCATAACCTTCATTTCCTGAATGACAAATTCTTCATTATCAAATTAACACAAACCGTTTTACCTGAGGAGACAATGAATGTTTGGTAAAGATTCCTTTCTAGCACAACGGCAATGCATTACTGTACAACCCCACAATTAAGACCACTCAATAATTAAGACCACCGCAATTTTACGACCACTTGGGTCTTAAAATTTGATTTACATTATACAGATGTTCTGGAATTGAAACCAACTCGATACTAAACCACTTGAGAGAATCCCAAGAGGGATCTTAATTGTCGAGTTCACCTGTACACTAATTTCACTGCATAGTTGTCACACAATTTAATGTCTGAGGCCGTCCTAAAATTTTGTAATATTGAATATCGCAGTGGTCTATAATATACTCTTTATTCTGAAACTGAAGATTATATAGTTAGCCCTAATTCTGATTTGGCCATTTTCATTCATCTAGATCATGCTGCAACAATTTTATTTTGGGTCAAAATACATTTTTTTGACTCAGATGAAGTAGTCATATTTTACAGTAACGGCAAATGGGGTTGTCGCAAAAATGAGGCCATCTTCAGACTGCAAATGTTTTTAAAAATCTATAATCCTGCACCTTAACCCTTTTTGATGTTCATAATTTCAGATTTCAATTTGTCACTTAGGTTTCTATGGAAATGGTTTCTATGGAAATGGTTCACCTCACGAAACCCGGCAATTTAATTTTTTCAGCCATCTTGATTCAAAAGGTTTCGCAAAGGTTCCTAGAGAACATGTGACCAACAAGAGAACTCTCTAAAGCATGGAGTCGTTGCCATGGAAACGACTCAACAGTCACGTGACATAGGTCTTCCTACTATGCCTGTCTCATCTCTCCTTCTCTTTCTTCTTCTTTTGTTCCTTCAAATCTCGAGACTTTCGCGAGTTTCGAGATGTCTGAAACTCCACAACATTCTCAATTCTAGATCTTTGAGAGAAAAAACAAAATGGCATGACAGTCCAAATTTTGCTGGGTCCTTCAGCTCTTTTGCCTTGAAGGTTGCTGTTAAAAGTGAAAAGTCACTTGAGGCTGAAAGAACAGCTCATTTTATTGGATCCCTCAAAGAAATTGAATTACTTTAAAAGATCTTGAATGTGGAAATGCATTACACTCTACTGGGAGCAGAAGATAAGCAGCAAAAGATAAGAAGAAAAAAAATCTGTAATTATGACATCAAGTCAGCAACAAGGAATATGATTTTTTCTTGGACATTTTTCTCCTTTTAACTTTTTTCAGACATCTTGTATTGATTTCTAAATAGGCTACCGTCCAAAGTCATAAGGTACAAGTGCATCCACCATGAAAATAATAAGGTAGCTCGGATTTTTCTGTCTTTATATATTTTCAAGCCAGGCTAAGAAAGATTTTATCTACCATCATGACTCTTAAAAGGCACCATTTGAATATCCAAAGCACCACAATGCCATTATGATAATTACTATAACGTCGAACCCAGCACGAATAACATTAACCAATGCACCTCACTACAATAATGGCAATGTACCTAAGTGAAGGCAATATAAAGCTTCTGACATGTAGGACCATTTTATATGTTAATGAGATGGCCTAATGCAATCTTAATGCCTCCGAGTTATTGTCATGCAAATGAGCAGAACAGCTGCCCACCAATCAATTTGCTTCATTCATTAAGAGCAAGAGAAATGGCAGAACTTTGCAGTGCAGACCTAGTGCAGACTTAGTGCAATCTAAAAGACAGACATTAGACCCAGACAGACTGAAGACCAAGACAGACAACAGACCAAGACAGACAAAAGCAGGGAGCAGCACTTAGATGTGCAGACAGATAATCATGTAAAATTTATTTTGAGAGACAGACAGACTGCAAGGCATGAGACAGAAAGCACAACAGTAATCGTGGACAGATTGTAAGTGCCATGTAAACAAAGACATGATCATGATAATATCTATCTCAGTGAATTATGCCTTACTGTTTGGACTCAGCCTTACCACCTCCTCATTACGTCTGCCTCTGACAGCTGACCAACACCCTATGAAACTTCATATATCCCAAAACCAACAGAACCAAGAAAGGACCAGAAGGCAGATAGATACAGACAGCTGAACAGACAGCTGAACAGACAGAAGAACAGAGTTCAACAGACACTACAGACAGAATCAGCAGTGTCGTTTCTGGGATGTCTGCTTTTCTTGTCACTTCATTTCCTGAACCTGGTTCTCTTCTTGTTGTTGTCAGCAACAGCACAGGAAACTCCCCACAGCAGGTGCTCCCTGATGAAAGCAACAACAACAACATTGAGCAACACAATTTGCATGGTGAGAACCCCTTGCAAGTTGCAGAGATGGATGAATTCAAAGGTCACATTATTCAAGCTGAATTCAAAGGTTAGAAATACCATGTCAAGTTGTGTACATTCACTATATAGGTCTATGTCAATGTCTCAGTGCTACTGGGTCTGAAGCCCTGCCAGAGACAGACGTAATGATGAGATGATAAGGTTTGGGTCCACACCACGTTACACACACATTTATCCTATGGGTGGGGTTGTTTAGTTGCCTCAGCATCGACACCCGAGTACGAGGCAGTTCATGGTCATTTCCCATGGTACAATGTATATGTTTATAAAATATTCTCTATCAAATGGTTGAAGACTTTACCATAAATTGATTAAATTCACTTATTTCCAAACCCAATGCAAATTTTGCAAAATCAACTAACCTTAATTGTATTAAGGCTTTCATAACGAGGTAAATACGATGGTAACAATATATTTTTTTTATTCAAAAATTTGGTAAGATAAGATTTTATATATTTTGGTGGTCTTTAAAATCATTCGTTAATTGTAAGGTGGTCTTAGCCAATTAGGTGTGGCAGTGGTTGTGGTTTGCAGATTAGGACAGGCAGAGACCATGGCAATGAGATGATGGAAGAAACAGCCATCCAACTTAGGCTCGACTGGTAATAGAACTTGGGACCTAGTGGTTGGAAGCCCAGCAAGCTACCACTGAGCTAGGCCCCCAGCCGAATTAAATGGGGCCCTATCGTACAAAAATTACTTGCATGAAATAAATTTAAAATGTGATGGTAATTTCAGGAAATGCATTAATGTTATCAAAATTGAATTTCTACCAAAAGGCACACCTGATCTTTTTTCTACAACTGACCAAAAAGCATGCCTGGCTCCTGCCTGCAGCTACAGATGTGCTTGTTGACATGGCAACATTTTATTGATCTTAATCCCTTTCAATTATGTCCACACAATCTTCTGATTGATCCAAGTGCTGCAGTTAAATGCTTTCCCATGGATTATCAATATCTACATGACCAGGATCTGCTTCAACATCAATGAGAATGTTAGACATGCTCTGCTGTGATTTCACATGCTTCCACATGCCACCATGTGTAGCATTGTAACATTATAAATGGATTTCACTTTAGTCACATAATGATAAATGCAAGCTGCCTAGGGGTGAAATCACAAATGGGCTTCAATTAAATGGGATAAATTTGCAGTAATTTAGCTGTAACCTGCTGCGGGCTTACAGCATAATCACCTAATTAAGTACAGGACCTCGCCTTAAGGCAACTTCTCAATAAAACCCACAGTATTTTTAAAGGTTACTTAATAGACTTTCTGTTATACCTCACTACTTAGGTCACCTCGCTATTACGGCCAAAGTGGCCATTATTTGATGGTAGCTTTAATATATATGGCTTTTATTGACATTTTTTAATATCAGAAAAGATACCTATGTCACATATCTAAAGCTACACCTACAGAAGTATGATATACAGGTTCTCATTATGTTATACATAATATGCGAATAGTATATATATAGCTAAAAAGTCAAGGTCCCAGTTGCATTAATTATATGCTTTCTGGCCTGAGTCATGCTCTAAGTAAGATATACATAAAAGATAAATCACAGATCAAACTGCAAAGCATTTAACATTAATAAAGCATTAATAATAGGAACAATTACACTGGTTAAGACTTTATAGCGAGGTTTATGTACTGATGAAGTACTTTATCATTAATTCCTAATTGGATCTTTAAAAATCCACACGTTCGCTGATACAGCACTGTGGTAATCGGACAATGAAGATAACACTGCAGCTACACACTATTGTAGGAGTTACCCTTGAGTGTCATTTTCAGGAGACAAAAATTTTAAAATTGCAAGCATGAGTGAATTGCTAGAGTAATTAATGTCGAGGTGCAAAGTTGAACAAAATAGTCAAGTCCACGAACTTGCTAATTTTGCTATTCCATGCATCCTTGTGTATATTTTGAGCCTCTTGTCTTGTTTATGTGGAAGGGCTACCTTTAAAAAACCCAGCTTACCCGGCTTCTATTCAAGAAAATACGGCAAATTTCTAAATAAGACCACTTTGCTAATTAATATCACTTTTCAATTACATTATTTCTATGAATGACCTCTGTATTATGTACTAAGAAAACTGAGTTTTTTTTTTAAAGTACTTTAATGTCCTGCTGTTCTACATTTGCGTAGTTCGTGGCTTCCATTTTTGCTGTTGAATTCTAAGTTCGCAGTAGGAGAAATGGTCGACTTTTTCTATATTTGTCTGACTTCTGAGTGAACCAAAATAAACTGCACTGAGATGACTCTATTTGTCACAATAGCATTTAGTCCACTACACATATTGATTCGTAAGTCCAATGTCACTTTATAATAGTCTTGCTGATTGCAATATTTTGTTGATTTTCTTATTGATATATTTAATAGTATGATATTACACATACCATTTTCAGTATAATTGGAGCGTCTACATGGCCAAATGTGCCACGTGCATTTTCCATGAGAAGGATAAACGCATGAAAACGCATGAAAAACGCATTGTTTTTGCCTAATTAAATTAAGGTGAAAAAAATTACGTAACACATTTGGCCATGTAGCATATTAGTGGTTACACAGTGAGGTGACATAACTTAAAAGGTGCTCATGTCATTTGCTTTGTTTTGTGGAACAACTGTCCAACAGCTATTCAATTTGCTATTCAATTTGCTCAACCAGTCGAGAGCTTTGACCAATGGAGGGATTATCATAAAATGTTGATTATTGTGTTATATAAACAGTCAAGGTTGACTGGAGGTATTCAACAGCATAAACTTACCAACAATAACAACCAATTTGACGTGGCAGAAGCACTTTGAAAAACCTGGGACTATTTAGTCCTAGGAAAGACTAGCCACTTTTCTGCTAGGCACTATAATGTTAGCTTATGCTTATGTAATATAAATATGTTATATGTGGCAATTAAAAAATTTGTAAATTATAATCACGACCCATTACATTATCTTCTATAGCCATTTAAACAACCTAAAAGTTATATAAAGCAGATGTACTTGGGAAATACTTCGAGAGCAGCCTTGTACAAACAGGCATTCCATGGCAATGTACACAGCACAGAGTGGACTAGTTAACTCTGCTGTTGACATGATTTATTACAGGGTAGCTTCGTGTTCATACTGAGGCAGCTCTACATGTTAGCAATTATGATCAAAGCATGTTTCTCTTAGCCAAACCATGTGTTTTCAGTTGCATTTGTCATAATACTGATCTGCAGTATGCATTCAATATCAGACTTCAAAATGATAAGTGGTCTCAACATATCAAGACTCTGAGTTCGATTCCCAGCCCAAATTGATTTTGACAATTAAACAGTCTTTTATGTCTATTATATAATTATTTATTTACACAGGGTGAATTCAATCAGTTAAAACAGTTTTTCATGTAGACCCTGTAAAAACATCAAAAAATTGTGACAATGAAAATATATAAAGTTAAATAAATAGTTAACTAAATATAAAAGGCTATTAAAAGCAGATAGGAAGACACGTCAAATAATACAATAAATCCATAAAATAAATATATTTATGGTAGTGTCTTGATCATGCCTAGTAAAACTTTTCACAGCAGGTGTGTACACACCGATAATAGTTATTTCTCATCATTACTTCTGCCCTAGACCCAGCTACAACAGTGTAGTTCAATTTCTGGACTGTTCACATCTTGCTGGAATCAAGCATAAAAGTCACATTGCAACGCAACACCAAGGACCTTAGAGTCAGACAATCAATTGGCACAAGACCTTCCAAAAATGACCTCTGCAACAAGATCCCTGAGAAGAACAATCGCATTGTTCTTTTTGACCTTAAGCAGTGTTAAGGCTGCCACAGAACAATCACTCAAGCAGTCTGCGCATGCGCCCAACGATTCGAAGCTCCTAAGGCCACGTAGCCGCCATATTGTCTGAAGGTCACATGACCAGACTGAGATGACCTTTGTTGCACAGAGCCATCTCGTGGGCCCTTTGGGAACTACTCAATATCCCAGTGCACTGCGATAGATTAAGACAAATGTTGTTTCATCCTTGACTTCAGGCAACACAATTCCCAGCAAAGATCTGCGACGCTTGTTCTATGGTGTGGTAACTTTATGTATAATGTACTGGAAGCTACAGTCATATCTGACTGAGGAATAGAACTGATTATTTCACGATCACATATATTCTTATTCTACCAACCAACTCCAATAATTACGATAATCCCATTTTATATATATAATAATATTCTTGGTCAAATCATTTGCTTGGCCTATGGTGGACATGGACGAAACTTTAATTTTAGCATCTAAATTGCCTTATTCTTTTCAAAGCCAAATTCATTATTTATCCTTGGCTAAATAATTTTATAAAGACACGCAGACATCATTCCGATTGGGAATCAAAAAACTTCTATCCATAAAATCAGCCTGCTATTTTTGTTTTTTAGAATTCATTAAAATATATCCTATTTACACATCTTTCTAACATGTGAGGAAAAAATGGGAAAAAAGAAAAAGAAGTGAGGCAGAACTAAAGTGCTGAGAGATTTGATGAGATTACGGCTTCTTTTTTTCTTTTTTTTTTCTGCTTTTTTTCCACTACTTTCCTCATTCAATAATCGTGGGCAGCATCCAGATGGCGAGCTAGGAGGCCAGATGGGGAGAGGCTTAAGTGCACATCATCTTCTAAATGCACATCTTTTAAATACACATCATCTTTTAAATGCACATGCAGAATACAGTGTTTTTAATGCAAATCATCTTTACTGCTAATATACAATATCCAGTGTTAATAAGTGCAGATTATCTATATTACTAATATATGGAACATGTTCTACAGTTTTTTTAAGTGCAAATCATCTTTATTGCTAATGTACAAAATATCTACAGTGTTAATGAATGTAGATCAGTTCATCTATGTTGCTTATTGGCAAATTATCAACAGTGTTTATAAGTGCAGATCATTGTACACATTATATGGTGCTGAAGTGCAAATAATTAAGATACAGTGCAGATCATCTATGGTACAGATCATCTTTTCAACTGCAGATCATTAACTGCAGTCTGCAGATCATTTACACTCTACAGTATTATCTTGATTTGGGTATAAATAGGGAACATTCATGTGTATAAATAAGTTAGTAAGTAAGTAGGTAAGTAATTAAGTAAGGTACAAATACAAAAAGACAGAAAATTGGTATATACATAAGGCTGGGCTAAAAGTAGCTTTGCTTCGGAAGGACTCATATCTGGTTTAAAGTTAGTGTTTTTATTTATTTATTTCATTTATTGTGGAACTTTGCTATTGTATACATAGTTCAAGATGGTCTTATCCATATTGCATTAGGAAGGATTAATACTATGGACTTGTGGTTTTAATTGCGAGACTCCTCTGTGTATCTGTGTATATACAATGCACTATGTATCAGCTTGGATATCAGAATGTCTGAGATTTCACACTCTGCACTTAGCAGCTTCTAGTCCATCACTCGGCAGTTGATGCTTGTTGTTGCTGTAGCCCAAAAAGTAGGTTAGCGCTCATAAACACAACTCGGCCACTAGCAGCTCCATGCTAACACAGACGCTAGTTTGGGGTGGTGGGGATCTAGGCCACGTGGTATTTGGATCATGTGACCCCAAGGGTCATGTGGCTGGATCCATCCCGCATATTTGATGTCTGGTGCACGAGAGGAGAGGGGGTGGGGGGTAGTTGATTTTTGATCTACAGATAAGAGTTTAAAAGGACCTAGGGTTTAGGGTCTTGGGAAGAGCATAATATGTAGTATTTAATTAGTGTAATAGATACACAGAGTTAAATAAGTAGATTATTGCAGATTATTAACTGTATTTTGAATTATAGTATATAACATAACACAATTATCTATCTATCTATCTATCTGTCTGTCTGTCTGTCTGTCTATCTATCTATCTATCTATCTGCCTATCTGCCTATCTATCTATCTGTCTGTCTATCTATCTATCTATCTATCTATCTATCTCTCCATCTATCTATCTATCTCCATCTATCTATCTATCTGTCCATCTATCTATCTATCTGTATGTCTGTCTGTCTATCTGTCTATCTGTCCATCTATCTATCTATCTATCTATCTATCTGTCTGTCTGTCTAGCTGTCTGTCTGTCTGTCTATCTATCTATCTATCTATCTGTCTATCCATCCAACAAATAAACATTTAGGCCTATATATTCAACCAACAGTGGGGGCCATGTAGCGAAATACCTTATTCACATTGTACATAATAATTGTTTTTGCACATTGTCTGATTGAAATACCTCCACGATGCATTTACATCATATCTACTTTTGTACTTTGACATATCAACCATTTGCCATAAAAAAAAGGTTAAAAAACATAATTTAAGTGTATAAGAAGTGTGTATAATATGTCAGAGGTTCCAGTAGCCGTTGACCTGTGGAATATACAGGATATATCTCTTGCACTAAGCTTAGACATTGAATACACAATATTGTAGTTCAAATTATATGCTCAATTTCATATCCATGCTAACATGCTACCTGGAAATGATCATAAATTCCATGCTATGTAACATGCTTCCAAACAAATAGACATGGGGCTTTAATGTAAACAATGGCTTACACGCTTCACATGTCAATATACAATCAACAATAAACAATGAGCATGTCAAAGTGAGTCCGAAATACCGCCGAAGTAAATATGACACATCACATGGGATATATTGCTGAATAATTCAATTGTGTAAGATGCTTAATTTGATACAAGTATATCATTTGACATCAACATATGATCAAGGCAAAGGCGTCGTAACTGACAGTGACTAAGGTTGACTAAGTTGTTTGATCTATCTAACTGTATTTTGAAATAAAGTATATAACATAACACATTTATCTCTCCATATATCTATCTATCTCTCTATCTGTCTGTCTGTCTATATATCTATCTATCTATCTATCTATCCATCTATCTGTCTATCTATCTATCTATCTATCTGTCTATCTATCTATCTGTCTATCTATCCATCTGTCTATCTATCCATATATCCATCTATCTCTCTATCTATCTATCTATCTATCTATCTATCCATCAAAACGACTAAGGAGTCAGTTATTCAGACTCATTCCAGACACACATGACATGTTCCAAGCATTTTCTGAAGATTAAACAATTCCATCAATGGGAATGCTCCCCAAGATCTCGTAGTAATACATGTACAATATCTCAAACATTTCTCTGCAATTTTGTGAACACTAACTATGATAACTACACTAAAAATATTAGCATCATTATTCCCACTTCAGTGTAAATTATCCATTTATTTCATGATTTTCCACAGCACAATCCATCACCTTTAACTAATTAGTTTCCATGGAAACAAAAAATCTGAGAAATAATCCACAAATATTCACACGCACGTTTTAATTGAAGCCATGATGATAAATTCTCCCATGTTGATTAAATTAGCATTTTTGATGAGTTCACCTATTATTCATCGGTACAAAAACAAAGTGTTATAATTCCCATCCTAAAAACAAATGATCTGATTGTTATGTGCGGATTGCACAATATTTGCTTGTGGAACGTTCCGTGCAAGCACAGCCTTTCTCAACTTAAAATTCTAGCCAGTACACAGAGTAAATTCTGTCTTTGCATTGCTTCACTCTCTATTCATCCAAGCTTCACTATAGATCACTCAGTAGGTTAGCTGCAAACTCTAGGCAAAAGTAATGGTGAGGTGAAAAACGCTTGGATTACACCACTTCTCATAAATATGTTGGTGGGTGAGACAGACTTTACGTCCTATATTTCAGCACCGGATAGGGCTGATCAGGACAGGCAGGCGCCAAGGCAATGAGACGAATGATGAAGCAACCTTCCAACATGGGCTGGTTTCGAATACAGGACCCAGTGGTTGGCAGCCTAGCACATTACCACTGAGCTCACATAACTATGTTCTCAAGCAATCCATATAGAATATTACGTTGTTATAACACATTGTCCTATAGTATCCTAAACACAATACATTAGAGTTACTACCAGTTGTTTGTTCTTTATTTTTAGGATGATGTCAGAGTGATGGAGATGAAAGGAAGTCACCTGCAGCCCCAACTTTGGCTTCCGACCATAGATAATCCCTGGGCAGTCAGTGGAAGGGCAGGCAGTCAGTGGCTAGTGAGGCTGTCAGGCCATGGAAGCCAGAGCAAGTCATGGGGCCATTAGCAATTCAATGGGGGATAACAACCTACTACATCCACTGGACACTGGAGAAAAGATGGGCTATGGACGGGCAGTACTACAAGTGGATGGAGGAATAGATGGGCAGTTGATGGAGGAATAGGCAGTGGATGGAGGAATAGATGGGCAGTGGATGGAGGAATAGATGGGCAGTGGAGGGAGGAATAGATGGGCAGTGGATGGAGGAATAGACGGGCAGTGGATGGAGGAATAGGCAGTGGATGGAGGAATAGACGGGCAGTGGATGGAGGAATAGAATGGCAGTGGATGGAGGAATAGATGGGCAGTGGATGGAGGAATAGACGGGCAGTGGATGGAGGAATAGGCAGTGGATGGAGGAATAGACAGGCAGTGGATGGAGGAATAGAATGGCAGTGGATGGAGGAATAGATGGGCAGTGGATAGAGGAATAGATGGGCAGTGGATAGAGGAATAGATGGGCCGTGGATGGAGGAATAGACGGGCAGTGGATGGAGGAATAGGCAGTGGATGGAGGAATAGATGGGCAGTGGATGGAGGAATAGATGGGCAGTGGATGGAGGAATAGACGGGCAGTGGATGGAGGAATAGATGGGCAGTGGATGGAGGAATAGATGGGCAGTGGATGGAGGAATAGACGGGCAGTGGATGGAGGAATAGATGGGCAGTGGATGGAGGAATAGATGGGCAGTGGATGGAGGAATAGATGGGCAGTGGATGGAGGAATAGACGGGCAATGGATAGAGGAATAGATGGGCCGTGGATGGAGGAATAGATGGGCAGTGGATGTAGGAATAGATGGGCCGTGGATGGAGGAATAGACGGGCAGTGGATGGAGGAATAGGCAGTGGATGGAGGAATAGGCAGTGGATGGAGGAATAGATGGGCAGTGGATGGAGGAATAGATGGGCAGTGGATGGAGGAATAGACGGGCCGTGGATGGAGGAATAGATGGGCCGTGGATGGAGGAATAGATGGGCAGTGGATGGAGGAATAGATGGGCAGTGGATGGAGGAATAGACGGGCAGTGGATGGAGGAATAGATGGGCAGTGGATGGAGGAATAGATGGGCAGTGGATGGAGGAATAGGCAGTGGATGGAGGAATAGATGGGCCGTGGATGGAGGAATAGATGGGTAGTGGATGGAGGAATAGGCAGTGGATGGAGGAATAGATGGGTAGTGGATGGAGGAATAGGCAGTGGATGGAGGAATAGATGGGCAGTGGATGGAGGAATAGATGGGCAGTGGATGGAGGAATAGATGGGCCATGGATGGAGGAATATATGGGCAGTGGATGGAGGAATAGATGGGCAGTGGAGAAAGAGATGGGCATTGAGTGCACAAAAGAAGAGCAGTGGATGCTGAAGCGATTGGGAGAAAAAATGAGCAATTCATGGAGAGAGGATTGGCAGCGAAAGTAGAAAAGCTGAGACGATGGGCAGTGACTCCCAGTGAGATATATGGAAAAAAAGGATGGGCAGTGAAAAGGAATGTAGGGCGGTGAATCTGTGGATTGGGAGTCATTTAGGAATGGATTTACAGGGATAGCAGTGGATGGGAAATGGCTGAGCAGTAACTTGAATGTGGATAGGCAGTGGTAACAAAACAAATTCCATAAACTGAAAATGGATGGGCATTGATTGGAGCATAGGTGGGCAGTGACTCTTTGGAAGGGCAGGGAATAGCCATGGGCGGACAAAAAGTAGATCATGGAAGGAAAATTATTTGCATGATTTGGCAGACGGTTGAATACGGTGAGCAGTGCATGGAAAATGATTGGGCAATGGTGGAAATGTGTCAATGGATGGGAAGTGGGTTAAGGTGGATAGGTCACAGATTGTCCAGTCCAAACGCCAAAGGCTGCCCTATACAACTTAATTTCCTAATATAATCTTCTCATGATTAATAATTATGCTGATAATGATTGATGTCGTCCTATTACAAATATTGACAGTGTCTTATAACAAATATGTGAGTCATACTTAAGTCAAAATGTCAACAGCAACCCTTGCACATTGTAATCCTAATGCTTCACCTTTATCTTGATCAGCTTGTTCAAGTCCATTGTCATTAAATAATTCTCAATTCTCAACGACCATGGTCTAAATTCCATTGTATGAGGCTTCTAATATATCAATACACACAGATTATTAATTAAATAATAACTAAGCATGATTGACAGTAAACTTCACCAAATAATGCAATGTATAATCAAACTGTCACTCACAACCAGTTTGAGTAAAGCCATGGCAATGCAATGTTATGATACACCCCAGTAAACATGTACATGACATAACAATGAACAATGGCCAAGAACAATCCATCAGAGATGACAGCGCCCTCTGTTGACAAGAGGGAAATCAAGGAGGTCCAGAGGTTTGTCTTGTGTCCCTAATGACCTTCCAATGACCTTGGCGTTCGTCCTTTTTGACCTTCAGGATCAATTATGTTTACAAAGGAGCAAAAGAGATCCAAACAAAGCCCTGGCAACAACTCCTTCTTTCTTGGGTAATGAGATTGTAAGACCCTCATTGTATTGAATTGTATTGTATTGTATTGTATTGTTGTATTGAATTGTATTGTATTGTATTGTATTGTATTGTATATTGGTCGCTAGTTCGGCTGCTTACATGACCATCTGAAAGAGGCAAATGTAATGATGAGCAGATACGAAATGAGTCTACATGCTACACATGTACCTTATTATTATGAATGGGGTTTTGACTTCAGCATCGCCACCTGGTGTCCAATGATATCTATGAATGACAAGTTGAACCTGCGACCACCAGAGGAGGTCCACGAAGGTCCACATTTGCAGATGACATTAAAGAGCTAATATTATAAGGTATAGCATAGCATGTACATTCACATTAATTGTTACTGTTCTCACAGATTCATAATTGTTGCTAGTTATGGAGCACTAACCACAACAATAAAGGCACTTCGAACACAATAGCTTGTTGTTGAGCGCTAAATGTAGACCATAGCACAAATGGTAACAATGTCTTTGAGGAAACCTGCTGTGCATCTAAAGCATCTTTGGCTGCAATCTCTTCACTCCACACATATTTCATGAGTGTTCCCCTAATTCCTGCAGCTGGAAGTAGCCTAGTGGAAGGTTACTGGCCCATTGGGTCAAGGTGGGTAAAAGGGGCGAGCCAACTGACCCTTCTGACTCTACCCGATTCATCTGAGAACACAGTGTTGAGTAACTAGCAGTTCCATGGCTTCACACTTTCACGAAGCCTGCCAAAATACACAATTAGCCTGTAGTGCCAGAGTTGTATATGTCACTGAGTATATGGCTACTGGTGTTATCTATGTCACCAAAAAATATAGGCATACATTTACAAAACTGTATACGATATATTTTCCAATTCAGGTAACAATGAACAATAATGAATGCTGCTATTTAATATAATTTGGTATAGTTTAATTGGTATAGTACAATGTGTACATTTTAATGTGCAAGTACTATATTTTGCATTTCTGCATTGTCACTAGTGTAAAGCTCAAATAGGGTAAAATTTCGTCAGATGTGATAAGAGAATATTCCTCTATTGTAGTCAGCCCTATTCAACTGCCCAGCTACCAACAACTGAGAAATTCAACTGGCTCGTGTGCAGAAAATGATGCCATGGGTGGGGGCCTTATCTTGCCTGGGCAATAAAAGGCCCAATCCATGAACACCCAAGTATGAATGATTTTACCAAGAAGTAGAGGTCACAAATAACCTATATGTCAAAGTAACAAGCAGGAGATAGAGATGTAAATTTACTTTTTAACCATCTGCTTCCAAGGCAGACGTTATGATGAGATGAGACTATTGTCACCATTCACATACACCTATATACCAACCAATATATGCCAGATACCCTTCTTAATATCATGCTTATGTGGCCCTTGCAATTAATACCACCTGTAGCATTGGTCTCCCATCCATCACCGGCCCAGGATTTGTTGCTGACCCTAACGGGCCTGAGTGACCAGCGGTCAGCTGCAGACTGGACACCCTGCATCACAATGATTGGAGCAGGCCATCCATCAGCTGGTTGCTAGCCTGCCTCCTCTGTGCACCAATTATCTGGGTATCCCATTCCCCAGACAGACATCCACATACTTGCATGATCAATGCAGGGAGGATTCAAGCTATGTAATGGGAAACATATCACATACAGGGTGCTTTATTATAAGTAAGTAAGGAACTAAGGAACTAAGGAAGTAAGTAAGGAAATAGGTAAGTAGGTAAGTAAGTAAATAAGTAGTAAATAAGTAAATAAGAAAATAAGAAGGTAAGTAGTAAGTAAGTAGGCCTAAGTAAGTCATTAAGTCAGTAAGTAAGTAAAATGAGGATGTAAGTAAGTAATTAAGTAAGAAAGTAAGTAAGTAAAAAAATGTTTAATGTCGACATGGGCATACTTTAACATTCTTCTGGTACATTTTAGATTGCCCAGTTGAGGTTACCATGATTTATTTGAGTTTTATTTATCAAATTCCCTGACTAGAAAAATCAAGACTGATTTTCCAGTTTTCCCTGATTTCCATAGAGGTTGTGACCAGTAATCGGGTCTCCAACGCAGCCGAACTCAGAACTCTCGTCACACCCACCCAAACCATTTGGCCGCCTATTCACCATTCCAGCTGCTTTATCATTATGTTTATCATTCCACAGATAAGCACTGGAGGGGATAATTTCATTAGAATGAGCAGAAACAATAGCTAGCAATTTTGAGGGATAATAAGGAGCAAGCCAACAGGTGTTGAGCTAGTATTTACTTTGGTTGCCATGGAAACTGAGTAGCTTGAAGGCCGTGTGGGAGGGAGGCTGCATCCTCCACGTGAATGCTATGGTAACAAGATCACTTATCCTAGAATTCGGACAATTCCAAAGTCCCTCCCTCTGCCTGGGTTATGCCCATTCTCCATTGCACAAATGCCAATAAGTTCAAGAAACTGTGGTGGAACCTTTATTGCGACCACCTCACTATTAAGACCACATCACAATTAGCACTATTTACCTCATTACTAAGACCACTTCGCTATTAAGACCATCTCACTATTAAGACCACCTCACAACTAATACCATCAATTTTGGATCCCAATACAATTCCTTTCATTGTATTTTACCTCACTATTAAGACCACCACACCATTAAAACCAGTAAATTTGCACTAAATGTGAAAGGTATCGTAATTGAGAGGTTCCGATATACCATGGCTTCATCGCACCACAATAATTGTTAATTGCATCATCACAACCATTGCAAACAGCTCTTCACAATATGAAGATCATTGGCACAGCTATCATTTTCACCATCAATTCTCATAACTGCCATATATTTATCCTGGCCAAGGTTGACCTGGCTCACTAAAGCACTTAGTAGAATGATATTGTATTGTGCCTATAGTGCATGAACAGCTCTGGTCTACAAGTCTACAGTGACTTTAAATGAAGGCCATTGTAAAGGCCACCTCACTATTACGACTTTGGCGTCAGGATATAACCAACAAAAATGTTAGTTAACTCCCTCCTATTCGGGATATAACTATTAAATTTTCGACTAATATATGTTCTTACAAAATAGAATTCTTTTGACTAAGATCACTGAATATTTTGTACATTTTGAATTTGTACCACTCACCAGCATGCCTTTCGTCCTGAGGCAATTTGTCTGACTAATATTGACTGACAAGTCAGTCAGTTAGTCTAATAATAGTCAGCCTTGGTCAAAGTATTGTAAAATGACTTTTTTGTAACTAAATTAGCTCTAGTATAATGCATTACTGCAGTGGGCAATTTTCCAAGAGTGTTCACAACTGTGCAAGCTTATTGCTAAGAGTATTCACAGACTTAGCATGTGTTTCATGAAGGTTCACATGTTCAGCACATGCAATTTTTTCATGTTAGCTAGGAATATGTCCATGGATCCATGCTATAACATTGCTTTATTTGGCTACATATTGTATACCCACTCATGCTGGGATAATACTGGCCATTCATACACAACAGAGTGGAAGAGAGATGATCTTTGACCCTACAAGGTCACGAGGTCACTGACCCCAAAAGGTCACGTGCCCTGCATCACTTGCGCACCCTCTATCCCATTCCTCAGGTACTAACTCAATCAAATAACTGCATCATCTGATTTCGGCAACAAAATGAAGACTGCAAATGGAAGACAATTTATTAGCTTGCTCCAGTGCAAAATTGACATTTCCAATTCGATATTTAATTTCAATCCAATTTAGACATTGTGTTAAGACCTTGTTTTAGAAATCTTAATTTAAATGGATTATATCAGAATTAATAAACACTGCAAGCTTCATTCCTAATATAATCAGTTTTTCCCATAAGCTCCGACAGATTTTCTAAAAAAATTATCTAAGTAGGAAACCGGAAGTCAGGAAGAGTTTCTTGTAACCAGAAGATTGCCATGGCAACGGATAATAGATTAAGTGTGATGTGAAAAATTGGCACTTGCACATTTCACTGGCGTGGGTTTTCCCTGCTAATTATTTCCTTATGAATAATCAGTGATAATCATTTTCTTAAGTTTTTGTAAGAAACAAAATGTTGCTAATGTCTGCAAAATAAGAAGAAAGAAAGTAGAAAGAAGAAAATTTATAGAGATTCAAGAAGAAGAAGACTCAAGAAGAAGATTCAAGAAGAAGATTAAACAATAAAAAGATTCAACAAGAAAGAAAGAAGAAGAAGAAGAAGAAATAAAGAAGAACAAGATTCGACAAGAAGAAAAATATTCAACAAGAAAGAAAAAAGGAATGAAAGAAAGTAGGAAGACGAAAAAGATTCAAGAAGGAGATTCAAGAAGAAGAAGAAGAAGAAGACTAAACAAAAACAAAAAGATTCAACAAGATATAAAGGAAGGAAGAGAGAAAAGAAATTGACATATTTTTGGAATTATCAAAAGAAGCCAGTGGCATGTCACCTGATATTTCGATGTAAGCAACTGCTGAGATTAGCTGAATCTGATATTAGGCCACAAAAAAGTAGCATACAGTGGCCTAGAAACCCACACACCTGCACTGTACTTGGAAAGAACAAAGTTTTACAACCTTACGTAATCGTGATCACAGCAACTTCTTTACCAAATTATTATTTATATGTATAATAATATAAAATGTATAGCAACTTGTCTACAAAACCCCAGTGTTTAATGGGTTTTCAAGACAATAACATGGAGCATATAATAGTATTTTAGTGCTTCTTAAAATTACATAAAAATACAAGAAACTTGACCATTGAGTTGACCTATATATATCTGGCATTAGTGTATTTGTTTTGTTACTGACAACACTGAACTTATACAAATACTAAGACACAACAAATGCAATGTACACGTATTATGCATATATTTTGCACATATTCCACATGATTAAACTCAGCTTACTTATGTACAATGGGTACAGCCTTTAGTACAGGCACTGGGCCAAAACTAACATTTGGCACATGTACCGGGTATACAGAAATCACTCGGCACTGCTCAATGCCACATTGTTCACAGAAAATGCCTCTAACTTGTCCAACAATGGCTAGGTTGTTGATGAAATAAGATAGCTAACCAACTAAAAATATGAAGCTCACTTAAATGGATAGGTTTACAGGAAAATGATAAAATTGCAGCCAATGAGTTCCTCGTGAAAGTCAACTCAACGACGCTTTTCAGCTGAATTTCAAAAGATGTCACTCTCCCATGTCAAAATCTGTAAAGTGTATGCAGACCTCGTTCGCTCTCTTGTCAAGAAAATGCAAGTTTCTTGTTCCTCAAAAATTAAAATAAAAAAGAGAAGGAAAAAGAAAACCTAAAAAAAAAAGATATTTCACTAAATAATTCGTGAGGTAGATAAACTATCAAGTATTTCGTATTTAGTTCGATTAAAAGCTAAGTTTTAATGAACGTCATAATAATAAAGCACTGGTCTGTCAGTAGCCATATAGGATAAGTCACTCTTCTGTGCTGAAGATGTATTTAATAGCAAAATTAAAAAAAAATAATCTTGACTAAACAATCAAATATTGTGTTAAACTAAAATATTTGATTTTATCAATGCGTTAATTAAATTTTTGGGAAATTGCATCAGTTTTCAATACTTTTCATTAAAATTCCCAACCCGGTATCTCGTCTGCGTTTGTTCAATTGCAAATGTCAGCTCTTCAGGCGACAGGGAGGTCTCGCTTGTTTTTATGTCTTTGAATTTCAGATGACAAACAGGGCGGTTTTTATTTGCCAATCAAACTCAGCTCAACTCTCTTGCAGTGGAAACTGAGGAGGTCTAATCGCAGTTTTAATCAACATTTGATCAAATTTAATGTTGAAACAATGTCGATGGTTTTGCTCCCTCTCCAACAGATTAACAAGCCCAGTAACAAGATTAAATTGGCACTGACTTAAAATCAATGTAAATTGTGATTTGTTTGTATTGTATTGTTTGTATTCTATTGTATCCATCCATATCCATGATATAAATACGACTAGCTGCGAATGAGCTGCCAGAAGCAGACGTAATGGTGAGATGATAAGACTTGTAATGTCCCACCAAAAGAAAAAATTAATAAAAATCTGCCTTTTTTTCAACTGTATTAAAAACCAAATCTCAAATAAAGGGGTATTTTAGGGTGCTACAATCCTTAGGCATTTAAATATACCATAAACACCATAATTCCTTAAGTTAAACACAATAAAATATGTATAAATATGCAACTAAAAAAATACAGTAATAAGCAGGCATTAATGTATGTAAATCATGATTACGCAACATATTTAACCAATCTGGCAAATTATGAATGTGAACTCAATAATAAATATTATACATTTGGTCTAATATGACAAAGCCCGCTCGCTCGTATCATGAACTCTTGCTCCCAAAATTTCATTAATATATCATGCCAGCATTACATAATATGGGATCAATTAATGGAATTGGCAATTACTAGCAGCAGCAGCAGCAGGGCAGCAAGAGACGATCTCCCTTATTAATCACACCACGTCACGATAACCCCCTCATCATGGTTATAGGTGGCGCTAGTTGTTCTGGGTTTCAATTAATGTTTATTGTTAACACGTAACATCTCCATTATCAATGATTATGAAATAAAAGTAATTTTAATTAAGGGGAATATAGGAAAAAGTGTGAAATTACGAAAATCAGTGTGGAGTATTTTTGTTTATATTATATTAAATACCACGTTTAATGTAATTTTTTAGCACATAACACAATCCAGAAATTGCTTTTATGTTACTTTTTTATCCAACATTAAATATATCGATTCCGGCACGACACTATCTCTTTCAACAATTGAAAAGCTTCCAATTTTCAAAGCTGTTTAATGTAAACAATAGCAACTGCTTTTGTGCAAATTTGCTAGCAGACGATTTGTTGGTTCTTCGCTAGTCTGCAGCTATTATTATGTTATCGATCAGACATAACTAGCAACACCAGACATGTTGTTCTTCAACCTAACAGCTATTAACAATGATTATGTGAATGTTTAGTGCAAAGCAAACAGCAATCACTGCCATTTACCAACAACATATTTCTATGCCAATCACAATTATTACAATTTCCTGAGCAGCTATTTTGTACAAAAGCAGTTGCGCAGAAAATTATTCTATGTCTTTTCTTTATCTAAAGGAAACTGGACTTAAGTTGTTGTAGTTGTTGGCAGGCCAATCTAGAGCCTTTCTCTACTCTCTGGGGGAGAATTCTACCTTGAACACGGGGTTAACCATAGCACCTTCTAATTCATGCCACGATGGAGGTTCGAACCTGCAACCTCAAAACTAGCAGCCAAACACCTTAACCACTAGACCAAGGCATGCATATTTACCCCATAACATCCATTTTCAGCTATGACCAATGTCATAATCATTATTCTGAATACGATGACATTATCAACCCAATTCAGCACCCATAACCTCCTCCCTGGAATGACTTATTTCTGGCTAGAAAGAGATCAGGGAAAGAGATCGAAAGTCGAATCAATAAGAGTTGACCCATGTCCACCTGCTGGTCATCAATCAGTGACCATAGGGCACGGGTCAGTGGTCACTCAAGGGACAGGGGGGCCATCATATTGCTTATGTCACTTCAACAGAATTTAAGGCCAATAGGCTTTACACTTTGATCACAAATAATATTCCCCGTGAAATAGCGGGTGATACGGGCCGGGTGATCTGCATTTCATATCACACGGAATGACGTTGGGGAGGGTCATTGTCACCCCTTATGTGCTAATGATTACGTAATCAAGGCAATAGCATGACTTAGGTCCTTGTCAGTCATTTCATAGATCACGTATAGAAATTAAGGCTGGTATATATATATATATATATATTGTACAATTTAATTTATACTACATGTTCAGCATAAAATGCCTGAGATTGAACAAAATGTATGCCATCTAGGCCTTTAAACATCGACACACTGTTATGTAAGTGTACGATCAAATAAATTGCAAATTGCCATGGCAACCAATTGTTGACAGAAGCAATACCAGAAGCACTCATACACTGAGAGGAAAAGAACGCTTGACTGTTTCCATGGCTACAGGTCATGTGATTAGGGATCAAAGCTTTTGCTGCGGGGCTGATCAACATGGCCGCGGGAGTAGGCCACTCATCCTTCATGAAAAAAGTTTGCTTAGGGCAAAAATGAGAGGTAAAAACTAGTACATTTATGACTCATACTATCTGTAAGCTTACTCCTTTATTTTTACTCAATATGCACCAAAATATTTCATCTGATAGATCTATGTAAATTCTTAATACATTCAAGCTCCATATTAAAATAACCCAATATTGTGACTACCTCAATTCTAAGACCATTCTAGACACTAAAACTAAGTAGTATTTAGTGTTGACCTCTATATTAAGACCCTTCAGTGATTTATAAGGTTGGACTGTAGTATTTGTTGAACCAGTGGACTCAATTGCTAGGTTTCAATGTCTCAATTATCTCAATGCTACTGGCCAGAAGTACAGCCAGCTGTCAGGGGCAGACGTAATGATTAGATGGCAAGGCTCGGTGTCTACACCATGTTACATATTTACCCATTGGTGGGGAAAGATTTTTTTGAGCTGATCATTGTTTTCTCAAGATTCACATTTATAAATATAAATGCATAATCGTCATAATTATCATCACTGGCTAGATGATATAAAAAGAATTCTTAAAATCTTTATCTTATGCCAGTTGAAAGATAACCACACAGAAGTCGAAATGGCAACGGAATCAAAGTAATCACAAGTAACATTATCATGATTATTGCAGTATTATCTGTGATTCTGTCACTCTTACTTTCCATTTCAAGACATTCTCAATGCATTATTCATCCCCATAAGAATGCCCTGCCCCATGGAGCCATTTTACTGAATTATCAGGCCCTGGCATCAGCCCAGGGATCCAACACGGCCTCTGGGTCTGATTGCTGATGCCAATCACACCTGTCAATCACATCTGTCAATCAAGGATCCAATTAGCACTGTGTTGGAATCAATTGAACTTTCAAGCTATTGGCCTTTCACAGTTGCTGTATAGCAGCACAATGAACACATGCATTATTCAACATACTATTTATAAATGTGTCATTTATGGGAATTAATGATATTGATATTAGCACACAACTTGGCATGAAATTTGAAGTATTAGGCATGCATTCTGCACAACAGCATGTCATATATGTCGAGCCAATTGAGGCATTCTTATTCTTCTGACATGCATTCTGCACTGCTTGGCAGTACTTGCAATGATTACAGCACTGGGGTAAATGCTAGGTTATGACAGACACTGTCAGACAGACAGACACATTATTATAGCATGGAGTCTCTAGTGACTCCATGATTATAGCAAGCAGTCTTCACAGTAAGGACAAAACACTGACTAAATGGTGACAGATAGACTCCATGTGCAGACAGCAGGACACCACGTTCTTGTTCACTATTTTCATGCTATTAGGCAATTTAGGTGACCCAGTCATGTGGGCAGATTCACTGACCCATTCAAAATGTCCTTTATATATATATATAGAAATACAAAACAGAACACCAGGAATTTCTTTATCTTTTCAAAATATAATATACAACAGGTTAGTAGCTAAACTGATCTTCCTGTTTCTACAACACTTCTAAGAATCCTGTCACTAAAAATGCAGAGCTTTCAAAGGCTGAAATGTCTAAAAGTTGACATCACACATGGAGTAGCTTCATAACCACATTGTTGTCACTCCATTCAGTGAAGAGACACTCACAACTGAACACATTTGCACTCCACAACGAAAGGTGAATTGTGTACTTGGACGTGTTGAAGAGAGGCACTTTCTCATAAGTCAACACTTGTTCAATACTCCCATGTTAAGTACAATCACATTCTGATTCATTTCAACTACAATCATATTCACTGTGTAAAGACTCTTGACAGTTCTTCGATCATGGATACAAGGTTCATTGTTTCCATTCCTGAAAAGTAAAACTATGATAAAAAGAGATTTACCTTATTCTCCGCCTGTGACACCCTGATTTGTTCGGTCATTGAAGCCAGTCGACTAGTTTCTTCCTTACGAAGAGCTCTTTCTTTCTTCAATTCAGGACTCCAGAATGTCTTGATGCTGTTCATACTAGATCCCAGTTTTTCTTGGGTCAGGTCTAGCTCTTGGTTCAAGGTCATGCATTCTTTATTTAACTCAGCGATTTGACCCTGAAGGTCAAGCAGCAAAGTGTCCCTTGTGTGGTGAACATCACGCGTTGAGGGCAAAAATGCTGCTTGGTTGGCAAGGAATTCATGATCAATTGATCGTGATCGAACTAGATTTCCCCTAAATGTGTACTGTCCATCCCGGTCAAGGGATCTCGCTCCCATGTGTGGATAATCCCTTTCGCGTTCGACACTTCGATCCCTTACTCCGAACAACGGTATCCGATCGAACTCTCTACCTTGTCTGTCCAACTGTCTGTCCAGAGACCGGTCTCTGATCAGAGGACCATGTCTTTCGAGGTGGTGATCATTGCGATCCGTCCTTTCCCTGAAGAGATTTTTGACACTGGTCACACTGCTGGACCTACTGTGTGCTGGACTTTGGAAAGGGGACCTACCTGGGGAGGGCATAGAACTGATAGAATGGGTGTCAGTCAACAAACTAGGACCCAGACTATAAGGGGAGTCCATGGGGAGGTTGAGGGGGCTGGCAGACCGGCTCCCTTGATTGCTTGTCCCGCTGGATCTTCTCCGGGTCCTGTTCGGGGAAAGGACAGCTCCGTGGCCCCCGGTCCTCAGTCCCATCATACTGGGTTTAGTGGGGCTTTGGCGGTGGTCACCCATGGACAGATCCTGCCTGGATGACCGAGGCGAAGGCTGAGCATACATCATGATGCTGGTCAGTGACCAGTCAGACACCAGCTGCACTTGGGTGTGGGGTAAACACTGACTGAACCCTGTTGCTTTCACCCACTCACTGCCAGCAAGACAAAGTAACTTTCATCCAACGCTGAATGTACGCTTCACACTACTTCCACAACACACCTACTTACTAGAAACGGTCTAAATTATCCACTGCATCATTCCCAATACCATCAATCCCCTAAATATATCCAAATGACAAAGAAAACCGTGACTTTATTGGCAGTAGCTCCTTCTCCTCTCACTGCCAGCCATCAACTGCTGAGCGTAACTCCGTCTCATGAATATGCATCGCGCGGCAGTTTCCTCTTCCGCTCCAATCCTCGCGCTACTTTAGGGCTTCGCTGCGATTAATTTGATGATCTAGATCAAGTTTACCAAGCACCGAGCGTTTATTAGTGACATTTATATATAACAAAACCAAAAAGCGTCTAACTAAAAGCACAGACAGCTCAATATAAGCACTTTATTTGCCATGCTTCAGAGTGAGTAATTCTCGATTTGCCAACGTTGATGTTTTGGCACGGATTTCAAATGTTTTCATTTGACAGCTCATGGCAGTGACACGTATTTTTGACAGTTTTCGCTTGACAGCTGGACACTTGACGTCACACAATGTCTGGACCTTCCCATAAGAAAACTGAGCAGCAGTCTACATGCTTTGGACAGGTTAATTTCTTGTTTTAGGCTAATTAGTGAACAATGTCAATGCATGCATATTTTCTAGTACTTTTAGTGTAAGGTCCTGATATCAATGCTAACCCACACCAGAATTGCATTATTAGTATCAGTGTGCATTACTTCCAGAGAGATCCACCCTGTAGATTTTTTAGTGTGTCATCTACATTAAACAAATAAAATTCAATTCAATTCAATACATCTACTTCCAGACAGAATTTTCAGCTGCAGAACATGAAGCTATACAAGGTGCTCTCCGACAACGCTTGGGACCACAATTCATAAGTCAAAGGAGCGGTGCTGGGGGACAGCGGGTAGGTTTCGTAATGATAGTTCTCAGTTTCTCTGTTGGTTACTCCAGGCGGCTTATACATGAGCTATCATTGGAGTTTTGCAAGCGTCCGGTGCTAAACAGGATAGAATAAAATGAAAAGGGTGCATGTATGTACTGTGCTGGATAAAAGCATACTTATTGCTTTCCTTTAAACAATAAAAATGATTTCAAAAGTTTGCTATCTTGCCTGTTAGTAAAGTCACCAATAAATTTATTTCTTCCAGCTTGCTTACATTGAAGGCTGGAGACTCATTAATTTAGCAAATGAGACGTTTGGATTCAATGGGTGGTCTCACTCCGTCTCACATCAAACGATTGATTTTGTTGATCACAAAGATGGAAAATATTTTGTCGGGATTGGTGCCATTGTCAAAGTACATTTGAAAGTGAGTATTGTCTTGAATATTGTTGAAACCTGCCATGGTAGTTCATTCTTTGTGTGCTTTCATACATATTGTACCCATGGAATTTTAACATTTTCTTTCTCAGGTATATATGCAAATAATAATATATTTTTTTCCTTTTTGTTACAGGATGGGGCATTTCATGAAGACATAGGTTACGGGGTGAGTGAGGGAATGAGGTCGAAAGCTTTGTCGATTGAAAAAGCAAGAAAGGAAGCTGTGACTGATGGATTGAAGCGAGCTTTAAAGTATGTCTGATTTTGTCATGATCAATTAATGAATGTTTACAAATTAAAAGTGTATACCATAACAGAGGGTATTATCGACAGGGCGGGTATTATCGACACTTAAATTAGTTTGTAGATATATATATATAATACCACACTTTACTTAGTTTATCTTGTATTCCCCTTACCACTTGAAGAATGCTTTTTAAATTTTCAGGAGTTTTGGCAATGCACTAGGAAATTGTCTTAATGACAAAAATTACTTGAAAGTCATTGGAAAAGCGCCCAAGCCTGTAAGTTAGATAATTTCCAAAACATTGTTGACTTTTTTGTTGTGCTTTGTTAAATTAAATAAAACTGGATCCAGCCATAAGGCCTCAAAAAGAAAACCATGATCAAAGAAGGTTTGAATTCTAATATTTTGTACTCCTATACTATTTTGTCATTGTAATTATTTAATAATTCCCTGTACAACCTGAAATTATATATTTTGCATTATCTTACAATCAGAGAATTTACTGTTAGTACTGAAAATATTAGATTAAAGAGTCCTTGTTTGTTTTTTAGCCTGAACAGCAACATGATGTAAGTGCCATGAAACACACTTTTGAAAGCGAAGTCGTCAATAAATCCAGACACAAAGAGAAACCTCCACAAAACTGCAGAGAATGTCACCCAAAGACTCATGTTAATAATGGCCCAGTTGCTCAAACTGCCCAACACAATACTTATGTCGTTCACCAAGACCCTCCGAATATTCAAACAACTTACATAAAGGGTCAGCCAGATAAAGAAAATGTCGATTCAGGTGGCCCAGAAAATGAGGCAAATATTGACCCCAAGATGACCAGCAGTCCCAGCTCTGATAACGGACTAGAAAAGTTTGCGACTCCCCAAGGGTTAGTTTTATATTTGTATTTTTTGTTTTGCTGGTCATTTAATTCTAGGCGGTTATGGTACTTACCAGGACCTTGTGTGACTCCTGTTATCTTGCAGATATGAACACTTGGACAAGGATGAAAAACTTCAGCGGAAACTTAAACAGATTCAGAAGCAGAAAGAATTTCGTGAAAAAATGCAAAAACAGCAAGTGATGAGTACGGGAAAAGTTTCACAGTTCAGTTTAATGATAACAGATATTATCATGATGATGGCCATAGATGATATATATTTTTTCAATTTATCTGTTGTCTTTTTATCTCTACCACCTGCCCTTTTGTTGTAAAATAAGTCTTAAAAATTGAAAAGTTCTAATAAGGTGATTTGGTAATGTCATGCCATCATTGTGTCATTGTTTTTGGCTTTTTGTATATATATATATATTGTATTGGATGTTCAATTATTTTCAGGTTTTCACACTCCGCAAGCCACATCTACCCCCCACTTGGATGAAATCCCAAACAAGATTGGTGCTCCAATTCAAACGCCGCATTTGAACTTGTCAGAAAAAGTGCATGAAGGTATGCAAAAACATTGCTAAAACCATGCTACTGAGCCTACATCATTTTTGGATCAATTTCCATGGTTTCTGTTATAAATATCCAATAAGCTTTAGTTGATGTATGTTAATGTAACCCATTCCAAATTAAACTGGCTTGTTGAAAATGCTTAATTCTAGCTGTGACTAATTTGTCTTATTTAGCATTGAAACTTTGGTTACTTTACATTGATTCAGATCCTAACCTGTATTCAAACATGCAGATCTGGATCGTCCAGATCATCTGATTCACAGAATATTTAATGATAATTTCCCAAGAAAACTTTCAATTGGATATTCGTCTTTATTTCAGAATGCCAGACAATGGCCCCCCCACAGACCAAGGCACCAGGCAGGAATTCTTTAGAGCCAGCTGATAACTATGGTTAGACTTTAAAGTACCATGCAATTAATCTTATAGATAATCTCGGATAAATGATCATGAATGATTTTATTAGCATTGTCAGGTTCAAAAATTATGCCTTTAAATTTCAATCGATGTGAGATGCCCTTACCGAGTCATAGTAGTGGCTAGTAAGACATGACACTATGTCACAATGTAACTTGTATGTTTTTTTTTTTCGGAAGAAAGTATAATAAATTAATATATTCATTAATACTCTATGAGAACCATTTGCCCATTGCTCATGGAATTAATCTGACAACATGAACTGCCTTTGGCTGTTATTTTATACATTCGATGTCTTGTTATTTTTTAATAATATTTTTACAGATGATCAAGATCTTTGGAACCAAACTCTTGAAACGGAAGAATTGATGAAAGTGGTCGATGAAACAGAAACTGCGGATGCATCTTCAGCCATTAGCCGACCAAACTTTGCTGGTACAAGACTGCCGTTGCGGTCGTCACCTCGGCTAAATAAAAGGGCAAGGTATATCAACATTAAGCAATTATGGGCTAGTTGATAGTAATAATAGTAATAACGTTATTTGTATAGTAATAATAGTAATAGCATTATATAGTGTAGCGCTAGGAAGTGTGCTTTTATAGCCTGGCCAGATAAAAAGATGGGAACTCATCTAAAAAAATAGAGATATTTATGCAGTTTTCTCAAATGTTTATTACTCATAGCTCTTTGCAATTCATATTGATCATCATAAAGGAACATTGCAAGTGTATAACATTTAGGGGTTTGTGTAAATTGATCATAGTTTTGGTACTGATTGCTTAAGCTCTATAACTTTATGAACATTTCTCTTTCAGAACTGGATGTCTGAGAAATACACCAGGTGGCCCTATTAGCAGAGCATCACTAACGCCCCAAGTGGCTGCCCTCAGAGGTAGAGTATCTTCATTTGTTTAGTGTGCTTGGACTTCGATCCTCTCCATCTACCATGTTATGTGTTAGTTCAAAACTTAATAATATTCATTATATTTCAGAGCAACCAGACAGCAAAAGACAGAGAACAGAAACCACGTAAGAAGATTACCGCACACTAAAAATGCCTGCAGATGATGTACTTTGTTATTTTTGTATCTAATTGTGGCTTTTACCGTACATTATGATCTGTCTGGTTCATGGAAGGATGTAACCTATTGATGTCACAAATTAAATCTATTTACTTAAAAAAAAAATTTCAGTGTTTGATTTTTCATGAAAACCTTGAAAAATTTGCATTTAATTGCCTGTTTGAAGGGCATGTGATTGCCATCCAAGATCTAGTTCAGGAACACTTTATTATTTACAGTCAAATTTGTTGGTGTTTAATTGTCAATAACTTAAAAATTAGCATATATTAAATTGCCTGTTTGAAAGGCATGTGATTGTCATCAAAGTTTGTCTAGTTTAGGAACACTTTATTATTTACAGTCAAATTTGTTTTTGTTTAATATGTCAAAAAAGCATTAAAATGTCTCGTGTAAAAGACGTGATTGTCATCTAAATAAGGGGCTAAGGAAAGTGAGTTATATACTCCTTAAATTCAGTCTATATGGATATATGCTGGTCTGGTGAATTACAGGAATAGGATATACCTGGAAACATAACCTTAGGCTGATTTGGGTTCAATACTTGAATAATGTCTTCCCTGTCTTGCATGCAGACAGTTTATGATCCAGCATTAACCTACTAGAGAAGTATTTCCTACAACAATTTTTTTTGCCTTATTTCTGTGGCATTCTGCATAGAAGCTTGCAAGATTCAGAGGAATAACATAATTATGAATTACTGTATAATCTTCAAGTGAAATAAATAGATGTTACAAAGAGCCCTCTAATAAAACGGGTCAATCAATGCTGAACCTCTTTCCAGTAAACTGTTCACACATAACATTGCGCAGATGGAATGGGTCCTTAACTATTAGGAATTGTTTAAGTATTGGAAATTTCAATTGAAATTAATGCTGTAAAAAATAAATAGTAGCACAACTAATAAAACAAAACCTTTAAATGTGCTGTACAGTTGTAATAAAATATACAAATTAAAAAGCTAGATTAAAAATGAATAAACCGAGTTAAAAATATAAACAATATGATAAGAACAGATAATAGTAGATATTAAACTTTGTAAATAAAAATGTCAGTTATGAAGGAAATATGAAGAAGGAAATATCTGAGTCAGAATATGCAGTCTTTCATGGACCTAGAAAAAAAATATGGCCGGTCATTTTCATCTCATTACGTTGCCTCTGAAAGGTGCTAAAACATTTGTTCCGGCTTGAAACATTAGAATTTGCCACCAGAGAAGTTCATTTGTTGAGTCTACCGCATTTAATTGGTTGATATTCTGGATTGTATTTTTTGCACTTCCTAAATTCACACACTAAGCCCTACCTGTGGTGAGGCCATGTGGTTCTTATTTGCTGCATTAAGAGAAGTATTTCCTGATTTCATAAAAAGAAGTTGCACTGGAAGTGAAGATAAATCAAGAAAGTGCTTCATTCGGTGATTAGAACAATGCTTCGTGTTATTTATTGAATATTCTTCCAGAATTGTAAAAATACACATATAATATCAGATGATTTTTTTTAGTACATTGTAGGCCTATATCAGTAATGAATTTGGTCATCTTTCTCATTTTGTTGGTTCGTCTTAGTTTCAGGTCCTTCTTCAAAAGTTTTGAAAAAAAAAAATATTGTTGGAGTAGTTTTATTGCACTGGATACCATGGTCACAGGGTGAAGTTGTTGGGTCTCCTAGCTGAATGGTTGGTCGTGGGTTCAAATTCCATTTTAAAGCACGGTCTATGGTGTAACATCTGATTGGCTCGGATCCCTTTTAGACACAAAATGGTGGGGGAAAAACGTGCACACCCATTAAATGAATAAATTGGTACACTTCTAGCAGTTTTTATAGTATTGTATAAAACACTTTTTTTTTTTTTACTTATGGCTAAACGATTGGACAATATTCAAAGTTTGACATAACAAAACATTTATAAATAGAAAGTTTGGTTTCAAGATCAAGAGTATTGCACATTTTAAGCAGGACGTTAACTTTTCTATTATTCCACAAAGAAACTCAATATGTTTATTAAAACTTAGTTTTTCATCCATGTAGACGCCTAAGTGTTTAAAATCTTTTTCACATTCAATGACATTGCCATCAACATTGATAGATTGGACTTAATTACATTGGTCACCAAAAACAATAAGTTTAAATTTATTAGGATTCGCCATCATGCCAGTTGATGATACAATTCACCTCATTTTCTAATATTACTTTTAAAGACTCTGAAGAAATACTATTACAAGATATTACATTGTCATCGGCATTATAAGTTATCACATGTAAATTTTGAGAATACATGAAATTTATTCCACGTAGTTGTCATATTTCACGAAGCTGAATGCAATAAATTTCATGTATTCTCAAAATTTACATGTAACGATTTATCCTCTGTCTTTCTTTTTTTATGCAAATGAAATAGAAATCAATTTGACAGTCAGCCCACTGCAAAATAAACGATGTAAACAAACGTTATTTTTCTCATCTAGTAAGTGTCATAGTGATATGATCTTTCTCATAAAAATCCCCAGTTTGTGATTTTAGTCCCAGTTATTACAAAGATATGAGCGAAAATGCAAAGCCAAGTCTAATCATTGAAATAATTTAGTGCAAGCAGCACTGAGGTCCAGCGCACCTGCGGATAACGCGAAGAAGGCCGTAGCTAAATTGACCATTTTGTGAATACAGAACTATATTTATCAGCTATCGATCAAGCAGATATCTGCATTTGGCATTGACAGAGAATACAATATATGATAGAATTACACACAGCATGGAAAATATCATCAATGACTAAGTTGAACATTGCAGGGCCTAAAGCAGAACCCTGATGGACGCCCTTATTAATTAATGTCCATGAACTTCTATGGTTATTGACTTTAATTCTGATACCTGTCATTAACGTAGCTTTGAAAAAATTTGACCATATTGCCAACAATAAGCCGTGTGGTAGAACGTCAAAGGTCTTGCTAAGATCTATGCATACTGCGCCTACTGACGCTTTGGTAATTAATTTCTGAAGGAGATAGTGTTTGAAGTTTTTAACGGAGTACAGCACCAAGATGGCGGAGTACAATAATATTGAGGATTGGAGTGCTGGACCCACATGACTTCCTCTGGAGTTTAGTTTCCAAGTCTATGAAATCTGCTGTTAACATCTTGTTAATCCACTTCATGACTGGCAATATGAAAACATGCACATTGTGAATGCATGTGTTGATCCTGAATAACTAAACTTAGATCTTGAAAGTAGTTCATTACTCTGGATATGCCAGTTAATGCATGGACATATTAGAGACGTCCATGGTTAATGGGCAGCACTTGTGGAATATGGTTGAGCGTTGAAATAGGCTCATACTTGACCAGGTTCACCTATGACCAATTAAATTCCCAAAGAATTCCAGATTGATTTGGAATTGATTGATGTTACAATAATTCCATCAATGGTATGGAAACCATACAGTATTCACACATTTTCATGATTTATTTTTATAAGGCACCCCAAGATATGACAACTGGGAGCAATTGGGAATTTGAGATATGACCAGCTTGACTTCTTGGCCTGACGAATGTGACTTATAGCACACTGCCCTGTGAAATGTGACACTTTTACTTGTCATTGTCAGTTTGTCTAAGTCCTGAACTTCGGGATTAAGTTACCAGTGAATCCCTGCAGTGAGGTGCAGTTCTGCTGCAGTTGTGATTTGACTTGGAAGAAATATACAGGGATTTGATGAACGGAGCACGACTCCACCCCCTCGCTTCCATAGCAACCAGACAGTGACCCTGGTGACGGCGCACAAGTTTGGCTGGTGCACCTGGTTTTGTACTCAGCCACCCCTTTTGGGAGTTTACTGTTTTCATCATCAGCCAGTAGGGATACTGGTGAGCTGCTAGGCTTCTGTGCTTACAGGATCATATCTAGATCATATCATGTGGGTGAAGGGTGAGGCTACATGCTGACATGCTAACATGACAAAGAACATGTAAGAATACATTGTGCAGAAAAACCCTGGATTACATTAAATTAACACTGGATTAACACTACTTATTGTTACATATTTTACCTCATTTATTGGACATAAATAAGGAATAAATTCGAATCATAAGGAGTCGCATAACGTTCAGTGGATTTTGCCATAGAGCCTTAAACAGACACTAAACAATGGAATACCACGTGATCATCCTATTGTGTTCATTGTTAACAGTTGTAAATGGTAAGTGCTTCAAAATTAAGCTCTTTATTGGTTTATTTGAGTGGTCACCTATAGCTGAATTTATTATTGAATGTTTTGACGAATGTCACCAAAAGTGTCAAACATTTTAGACAATTTGATAGTGTCTAGAATGAATGCTTTTTAGGCAGTTTGATAGTGTCTAGAATGAACAATTTTTGGGCAATTTAATAGTGTCTAGGATGAAAGATATTTAGGCAATTTGATAGTGTCTAGAATGAGTTATGTTTAGGCGATTTGATAGTTTCTAGAATGAATGCTTTTTAGGCAATTTGAGAGTGTCTAGAATGAACAATTTTTAGGCAGTTTGAGAGTGTCTATAATGAAAGATATTTAGGCAATTTGATAGTGTCTAGAATGAGTTATGTTTAGGCGATTTGATAGTTTCTAGAATGAATGCTTTTTAGGCAATTTGAGAGTGTCTAGAATGAACAATTTTTAGGCAGTTTGAGAGTGTCTAGAATGAAAGATAGGCAATTTGAGTGTGTCTAGGATGAATGATCTAACTTAGTTTCCTGTGTCATGAATGTTATTAGTCATAATGACTGATGTATTAGTCATAATTAATAGTCAATTACTAGGGATGATTCAGCTTTTTGATGAAAACTGCTGTGGGAGTCAGTCATTTTAGACATGGCCGTGCATATATTAAGATATTAGGAAAGTTATATATATATAATTTGTGGGTGTCTTATTTTGATTACCAGTGTCTAAATTGTCAGACTCCCTCACTAGTTCAAGTAGTTTCAATTTGAAAGTTTTGTCATCGCCATATAATTCTGCTTTCGGTGTTAGTTAAATGAAAGATTATGATATTTGACCAAACAGTTTGACCCGAATGACCTCTACTGTGGGGTGGACTTATAAGTGAGGTAGCTTGGCAAGGAATTATAAGTGAGGTAGCCACTCAGCAAGGGCTTCTCAATGAGGTTGCTGTTAGGATGGGCCCTTTTCTTTTACATATCTTTATATAAATTGATGTATTATGTATTTACACTTCAAAAGATTAACTTTGGTTTAATTCGTAATAAGAAAGGAATCACGAATATAAACGAAGAACAAAAATCGCGGTTCCAAGCTATATGAAGCAAATCAACAAAAACAGAGTTGCATCAAATGACAAACTATATTGGAAATACTTTAAATTACGTCACAGTTGAACAGTTCGCCATTTTTGGCATCTTGACATCGACAAGCCAGTCCAGCTGTGCCGTGACTTTTAGACAATTTAATGTAGATTTCACAGACGGACACAGTTTAGGATGTTGCTGTAGTAGTTGACTGTATGATACAACTTAATGCCAATTGAAATATCTCAGCAGCTGTGTGTAATCATTTCTTTGTTTGTTTATACATGAAACATGCCCTGTTATTAGGTAAAATGTCCAAAGTGATGTTCCTCTACTAGAAGCTTCGCGTGTGGTCTAATTACATACCTTTCAACAGAGCTTGCAAAATAATTAAATGCCCTCATAAAGAATTGGCATAAATCTGGACCAGCAAGCAGTATCAGATAATATACCACAAGATTGACTGGTGATTTACTAGTCCGACAAACTGCCTCACGAGGAAGTCGTGCAAATGACAGTCATATTTCGGTCTAGTAATTCACTACACTTCCACTATGCGTATTTTGGATTGTACACAGATTACACATCTGCCAAAATAAGTGGCACTGAGGGTACCTGGAGGCTGAAATTGGCTTCGGCAGTACAAAAACACTTGCCAACCTCTCATAAAAACATTTTATTCTTGATATTTTTATGCATGGAAGTGCAAAAATAAGTCATGTGTCATTTAGGCTTGGAGTGCAGCCATATCCTAATGATAATAACAGTCAAATGAGATAAACACTCGCCCTGCCTTAACCCACGAATTGATAACACTCTGTTTTGACAAGGAAAGCCACTTGGTTTCCAGGGAGATTTGGCAGGTTTCCAGGGTGATAAGGAAGTAATCCCCTTAGTTGATAGTAGGTAGGCTCCATTACTACCACATTATGTAACACTATGACAGCTGTGTATATGTAGGCGTAATAGATGTATTAAATGATAAGAATATAATATATTCACTGCATCTACACTGTATACCGAAAGGTTCTGGCCTCCAGATGCAGTTTAATAATAGGCACTAAATGTTTTGGTAGTTTGTGATTATTGTACTTAATTTTGTATAACATTTTCAGCCTTAAGTATTAGTAGATTAGAGACCTATTGGTGAGGTTCCTTAAATGCAAGAAAACTCATGACTGATAGTCTGATATTGTTCATGCCGCCATCAATTAGTCAGAAAAAAATTGTTGCACTATTACCAATTGTCACTGTGGGATTTGGTACCACTTGATTGGGCTGCAATAGGTCAATTGACATATGCAAATGTACCTAGCTGGCTTTCTCATGTGCTCTGTAAAATAGAATAGAATAGAAAAGAATAGAATAATCTTTATTTAAAGTCGACATAAGACAACAAAAGAGCTATCGATTGACTGTACCAATCACAACAGGCTGCTTTTATTACGTAGAAACCTGAATATCAGTGAAGAAAGGTGTGTACGTGGTTATTGAAATGGCAGTCCATGACAAAGATTTAGTAAGATTAAAAGTGCTACAAAAGGATCTGTCAATTTAGAAATAGTAAGATCTAAGTTCAAAATTATATTTGCAAGAACGAAATTTTTTTCGAAGATATTTTTTTTTTTATATTTTCAAAATTTTCATGGCAATATTTTTTGTCCCTTGTGTAGTTGGGTGGCCTAAACGTAATACACATGACACGTATACTTGACTTATAAGCATATCTATTTGACACCTGATATGCTTGACACGTGATATGCTTGTTTGATATGGGTCTCTATGGTGTAACAATACAGGCCAATAACCCTTCAACCTGTAATTGTTCAAATTTCATATTTCTAAAGGTCAATAGTTCACGTCTGCTGTTTATGAAAAAAATGTGACTAGAGATTAAGTGGACTTTTATTTTGGATCCCTCATTTAATACGTTGAATATTGGTGTCCTCTTGATAAAGGTTTTCCCAGATAACTGTTTAGGCCGACATCTAGGCTATGTATATGTGAAATATATCATTTGGGTAAAGCTGGTAATGAGGATCTCGAACGCCTGTGGTCAATAGAGTCTTTTCACTGAACAGCTCTGAATTCAGCAAGACATAAGTCTTTCCTCTCTTCTTATTACTCATTTTGCTTTTCAGACACAGTAGGTAATAACTAAGTGATTCCATAAATATAACTTTCTCAGCAAAATAACAAACATCAACTAAATTATAATGTGTCAAATATACATTAAAATGCACTAAAAATACTGCTGCTTGGATGCACTTTGCTTCAGCCAATGACAGTCAAGAGCGGGAACTTTTTCAGCCAATAGAATTGCAGTATTCTGTCTTAGCCACCTAGTGGAAATACAGAGAACCTTCCGTGAAAATCCACTATTGAGGGTGTCCAGGCTGTCCGGCAGTCAGGGAAAAGTCAATTTGTATATTTTTGCTGATATTTGGATTGTTTTGTTAAGTTCAATGAACATGTAACTTTTATAATGTTAAATAGAAAGAACCCACTAGCAAAAACTTTACTTTTACAACTGTTTGTCCATGGAAATTTAAATTTTGAACATGGAAAGGTCATAAAATTTTATCTCATTATCAGTCTGATTGAAAGTATACAGTGCAGTGTTGCCTGTCACTAACTTTCTTTGTGGTAACTTTAGACTGTACATGTATATTTTTTAAATTATAGCCTGCTGTTAGTTCATTCGCAGAAGATATTTTATCTATCTTCTTCCTGGAAGAGTTGCAGTTTCAATTTAGAATCAGAATTCAAAAGATTACTTTAATCAGGTGACAAGTGAATGTCTTAAGAGTTTCCGTGAATGTCTCTTCTACTCGAATTTACTGTATATTACTATTATTAGGTCAATGAATTATTACCTGACTGGCGTCATTTAATTCAATTTCAAATTTTAAAAGTTTATTGGCTAAAACTTTACAAAATATATTCATACAAACTATTAAGTAATAGCTTTTGCAAGATCAATATGGCAGCCTGATACCTTCTGGTAAATATGGCACTGGTCCAAGGGCTGGAACTTTTTCAGCCAATAGAATTGCAGTATTCTGTTTTAGCCACCTGGTGGAAATACAGAGAACCTTCCGCCAAAATCCAATATTACATGTACAACACTTTCTAAAAAAAAAAAAAAAAAAGTTTATATATGGTCATTATGTGATGACTTTAGGAATATCTTAGACGATAACTGATTGACACTTCAGTGATTATTGGTTTGTTGCACAGGTCTGACCGGCAATGTGACGTCACTATGCTGCGACAAGGGCAAGGACTGGTTCACCACCAGCAGAGAGATGTGTGGTCAGTACAGTCCATCCCCCATCCCCGGAGTGACCACTGACCAGCAGCCCTGGTGCTCCTCTGTGCTGGAGATTTGTTGTTTGCAGGAAAAGCAGGAGAAACAATGTCAGATGGGGGTACAACATGCCAGGATAAGGGGTACATGCGAGGACCTCAGGAGTCAGAGGGGTACAGAGGCCACCAGGGTGAGTATGATGTGATATTATATGATGTGAGTGATGTGATGATGATATGATGTGATGATGATATGATATGATATATGAGAATTCCTGGAATTTCGACATTTTTGGGGTTTGAGATGGAGAGTGCCCGGCGGTGAAGGTAATCACATATTGTATATAGATTCAATAGAACTGCCACCTTGGTGATAAATGATCTAATAGTTAGGATCTCTTAATTGCAATTGGGTCAGAAGTTGTGTGGTCTTATATATCTTATTCTGAGGTTGTCTTTATAATGTTTCTTCATGGATTCCATGATCTCTTATAAATATTATCAATAATTCAATGTTCTTACAACAATATCATTTGACATGTCGTAACTGATCAGTAAATCATGAAATTCAATTCGATAAATTAAATTTATGAAAATTCAATAAAGTTGCTTAGATGTATCCACGAACGCTTGGATTTTTTGTATTAATGTGCATTATATTTAATAAACAAATTCTACACGTAAATAAGAGTATTGATACATCCATTAATGTGCTCACAGATTTATCACATCTCAACCATTTATCACACTGTTTATCCCACACATGTTATAGTTTATCACAACACATTGCCAATGGCGTGAAAGAAACTCACAGGTGTAGACACTACTAGACAGTAACACAACATTCATCACTTGGAGGCTTGAATAAACATATTGTCAGATGGAAACGATATCATTTTTCAACTCAGCTGCTCTAGTGGTGTGGATCTTTGGATCTGTGAAATGACTCCCCTCAGCTTTTAAATCTGTGGAATTGAATTGAATTTAAGGATCTCTTATCGCCCCCTTAACTTGACTTAAGAATCTTAAGGACTGTCTGGTAGAGGTGCTTATGTTAAGTGGTTGTTGAAGTGTTTATAACTGAAAATCAATTAAAGGAAGGAAGAAATACTTAGATGGTCACACCTTCTTTAAGTACCATCATTAAATGTTTTCGATTGAAACAGATTCTGTTCCCATTGGCATGGTGTCTCATACAATGTAAGACAGACTAGGCCTACTACACTGATTTATAAATATGAAAGTTTTTCATAATTTGATAATTATAAAAATATGTGATAACTCAATCTATTGCAAATGGTAAAATAGTCCAGAAGAATTTAGATTAATTATTTTCCACCACAATCTATGCTGATTTAATGGGTGTGCAAAATTGTTTTACAGCATATGTTCAAAATATATTTAAAAACGCCACAAAGCGCATTAACATTGTATTCTCGAATAAACAGTGTTCTGAACTTGTAATGGTGTTTGTATAGTTCCATATTATTGTTTCGTCTTAATGCGCAAAACCCAGCAACAGAGATTGCTTTGTTGAATAACGTTGAACACAATTTCCATGCCCTCTTTTTCTCTTGTTAGCTCAGTGACAATGGAGATTTGAATAGAAATGTACTGCTGTATTTTTTATTAACCTAGATGCTTGGCTCCGGGACCTGTGTTTATATTAGTTTTCCTTTCTCTAAGATGTGCCCTTCAAACTGGCGTAAACAGCACGTAAAAACAATAAGGGCCCAGTGTGCAGCCTCATTTCTCCAAGTCTCATCCACGGCGAGACTCGTGCGAGAATGTCGGTCGACTTGTATTATGATGGTTGGTTAGCAAACAAACTGAACTGTCTGTGCTCAACAGAAACATTAGACCTGTTGGTGGTCAAAAAGTTACCGAATTTTCTAGAATGCTGACTTTGCAAGAACTTTCTGGAGGAGTTATAGAAATAAACAACGGCAAAACAGCAGTAAAATACACCCTTTTTTCGCTGTGGGTTCAAATCCCAGACTCACAGAGTGTATGTTTAATATTTGATTTGTCACAGATGACGTCACCAATTGGAACTTTCCATCTAGAGTAGTGGTTTAGAGATGCTTCTGGAGGAGTCTAGTGGTTAAGGCTGCACTATTTAAAGGTCTCCGGTTCGAATCCCAACCTGCATCTCACTTAGATGTCGGTCGAATGAGGTGTTAAAATGGAACTTAGTGTCTGTGCTGGGACAAGTATAATACCCCACATGTAGGGTGAATATTAGTATGGGTTGGACATCAACCCTTTTCACCTTATCATTACATCTGCCTATAGCAGTTGGTCAAATAAGCTGACTGAGCTTCAGACATATATTAAGACAACAATACAATAACTCATAGCAACTGTCACACATTCAAATGACTCGATGGTCACAATTTATAAATCTTGAAATTGTGAAAACCTCCAAGACAAACATGAATCTATTTTGCACCAACAGAATCCCACCATTTCCTAACCTCTTCCTGGGCGACACGTACGATGCATTGGTTAGCCTATATCAGCAAGGGCTTGCCAAATATACATTAACTTTTTTCAGTTTTGTTTTCCCAATACTATGTTATGCAGATAATTTGTTACTTTTTTCTTTAACTGTATTATTTTCACTGTGTTCATGTCGATTCTACCCATTTATTCCCATTGTCTTACCATGGCCTTACTAGCAACTGTGTTGGTGGCTTCAAATTGAACAGTGTTATTACCAGACAACATATGCCCTGAAGGTTTGGGCCTCCTCATGACAACAATACATACCCTGCTATCTCACAGCCGTGGATGATCTCACTGGTGAATATGTCTTAAAAGCAATACAACACTTAAATATACAGTGTTTACGTTACTTATATACTCTCAGAAATAAAATAAGCTCACTTATCATGCTTATGAAAGCACGCTGGTTTGTAACTAACCTATGAGGGTTAAACACTGTCCAGACCGACACCACAAGCATGTGCTAGCTATACTTTTAGCATCTCCCATTCAGATATATTATTTTATTGTACTGTCACCATGCAGGCAAATAGATAGATAGATAGATAGATAGAAAGTGCAGCCCTCTAAGCCAAGTTCTTGCCGCTATCGAGGGTTGATTGATGAGGTGAGAGAGAGGAGGGGTCCACTAACGTTACACATTTAAATACCCCATGGGTGGGATCTTTTACTTGCCTCAGCAGAGACACTGAGGTACAAGGGAACGCCAATTTAATGTCACATCCGAACGACATCCGGCTGGGATTTTGCTCATGAAGAGTGCCGGGGCCTGAGATTGAACCCAGGTCAAAAGCCTGTGCTGACATTATATAGTTTCTCAACCTTGCATGGTCCTTCAGTTATCATATATACACTGGTGCAATACTTGAACTGTTATTCTACAGATTCAGGAAGTTCCTGGGTGAAATAAGTCACCCTGTGGGATCCCCAAGGTCAGTGTCCTTAGCCCTGCAGTCACGATGCTTCAGGAAAGCACTTGATGACTTTTCATTCTTTGCATTTCTCACACTGTCACCATATACTTCTCTCAGCACATGAGCAGCTCCCAGCTGTTGTTTGGATTCTTGGCATAATCTGCTTGTTCAGCAATGCTGTCTGTTACATTTTCCGCCATGTCAAGCTGAGAAAACTATTTACGTTTTACATTCAGAAATTCTGAGAACACACAAAATGTTAAAGGTCCCATTCATGCATGTGATTGATCATATTGGTTCATTATTTATTACTGTATAATATGACATATTATACATAATGGCAAGGAGTCCAATATAGCTGAATCCAATAAAACTATATTGGACTACTTTCCGTCCACCATTTCTTATATTCGGATTACAAAAGCCTCGTTTCTACTAAGTGCTCTTATTGGACCTTCACATGACAAGGGATCCAATATAACATTTTCTTGTCCAATATAACATTCCCATCCAATATAAAACACACGATATGAATAGATCCAGATAATTTTGTTGTTGACTTCTGGAAATAGCCCACTGTTTTCGGTTAGTTACCAACATATAATAAGAAATAGGTTATTTGGGTTTGCTATTTTTAGAAAATCTTATCTTATTTTATCTCATCTTATCTTTAAATGAAAAGATCAGATTTTTAGCATATTTCATTGGAAAATATAATGGCTATGGAATAATTTTGTCATGGTTATTGCAGTATGTAACAAAAGGTTGCAAGGCATTGTTTTGTATTGGCAATGACAAACATGCCTTCACTTCATTGTGTACTGATCCAACGGTGATGATGCAATTTCCATTGTATTTCTAATGTTTTGGTCTTGATTTCTTTCATTAATTTTTTTTGTAAATAATGCTTGATATATTCATTAGCTTGTGCCTTGATCAAATAAGGTGATTTTCAATCATTTGATGAAGTTTTAGAAAATAGTAATTTTGACAGACAGTAAAGCTTTAAAAGCTTAAAGTCTCCCTTAATAGTACTGGTGAACTAGCTCCTTGTATATTTTGCTGATAAAATGCCTCATATTACACTGTGTGCTGTCTCTAATTATGGACTTGTCTCTTATTTACTCACCTAAACTAAATTAATCAATTTTCTCCTATAATCTATAGGCTGGTGTATGGAATTAAAGGTCTAACAATGAAATTACAGATTAATTAGATGTTCCTGTGCTGCATTTACGCAATTCTTGTTCTGACAAGCAGGCAATTCAGAAAAATTGCCTAAACTAAAAATATATGAATCTATTTCTCTTGTATTGTTAAGAGAATTATTAAATGAATACACAGCTATCAGCTAAATATTTTAACCTTATATATTGTTTAGCTATGCAAACTAGCAAAATATTTCCTTAATTAGGTTGCTGGGCTTATAGGTGACAGCACACACTGATAATCACTTAGGGAGTGATTTTTCTGGGATCATTTTACTTTTATTGCTTACTCTAATTAATATCTATCATAAAGAACATCATAAATATCATCTTTAATAATACTCTTGGCATACTAATAAAATACATGGATTATAATATACTAGTCAAATGCAAAGACTAGTTGAGACAAATGTCTTCAATAATTGATTTAACTTCATTAGAAGTAAAGTCAAACTCTGCCAGTCCATCCCTCACCATTGACCTATCACGAACAGTGTGTGCTGCATGCAATTTAGCAAGTGTTTTACAGTCACATGTACATGTACTGTCCAAATGTTCTTTTCTAACATCTTTGCCATTGAGGCAGTTTTGGGCAGAACCATCGCACATTGGAAGCAAAGACAGAAAGTCTTGCAGTCTGAAACACTCCGACAGCAAAAGACACCTATGGAATAGCATGGTGCTGAGTACATGGCCAAATGTGCCACGTGCATTTTCCATGAGGAGGATAAACGCATGGAAAACGCATGGTTTTCGCCTAAATATAATCAGGTGAAAACCATGCGTTTATCCAAACGCATGGAAAACGCACGTGGCACTGTATGAGATAATAATTTTATTAGCAATAAATAAAAAATACATTTAGATGTATAATTAAATGTATGCAGCTGTGTTCTGCCCTTTTTGATTCTGTTAATTGTACATGCATTTCTTAACCTCAAGCCAACCCTGCTTCTATTGAATTTCGACTGAAATTTTAGTCTTATGAATAAGGTAGCAGTCTGTTGTATTTTCCTTTCTATTTATACTTAGATGACCTTGTGCAGATCTTAGTCCAGTAGATTTATTGATCTATTTTGGTTGGAGCTTGACATCTTGTTTAGTAAACAATGACTATTCTTTCCCTTAAGCAATTAATTACCAGCATCATAATCAGATGAATCAGCTTGTTGAGAATTGTTGTTGTAAGTAATAACTTAGCTCAAAAAATTAAATAGTAGTTCTACCTTGGACCAAAATGGCTAATGATTTACAAGTCTTAGTTAACCTACATATTTTAGGTTATTGTTATCACTTTGAAAATTCATGTCCGTCCATGGGTGGACCTGAAACTTTCGTTTCCGGAGCAGAACTCGAACACTAACAAACTTACCCTTACAAAATTTCACTAATACTATATATGGTGTAGTTGTGCCTTTTGATAGTCACATTTACATACCTTGTGCTATGTTTTTACAAAATGTTGACTACTACTATATATGCCTAAAACTTTGCCAGAGTATGTCGAACATAGTGAATTTGTGCCTTTTGGGGGACTTATAACCATAAATTATATGAAATTTGTATAATAAGGTGAAAATATGAAAAAACCTTGTTTTTTCAAACATCCTTATTAAAGACACTATTAATGTCACATGAGTGAAATTTGCATTAAATTATTCATTAATTTTATAAGCTTCATTTTGACATCCATATCATTCTTTTTTCATACTAATGCAAAATGTGGAAACATTTTGGAAAGTGTGTTAGATTATATTTCCGGAGCAGAACTAGCAGTAGTGCGACGAGTTCTGCTCTGGAAATTTTATTTTTATTTTTTCAGAGGTATGTCAATGTGACTAACAAAAGGCACAACTAGGCCATATAGAGTATTACTGTATGAAATTTTGCTTGGGTAAGTGCGTTAGTGTGCGAGTTAGCTGTCATGGCTAAGAGCACAAAAAATGATCTGCAAGAACTAAACATGACATTCATACTAATTTATGGGACAAGAATTTCAAAAAGCTAGCGTTTAATGTTTACAGTCATATACAAGAAGGGAATGGTAACTCCACGAGTCCATGTACTGCATGGACATGTAGCTGATCAACATGTAGCTGAATGGTGACAAAAATAGATTATTAGTAAATAGATATCTAATATAATTATCAAAGTAGCTCAAACATTCACACAGCTGTAAGAAACCCCATCTGAGTTTGTTCTATACCAATTGTAAATTTTCTTGGATGGATTAAGAATAACAGACAAAAATAGTTTTATGTATAGTTGTTCAACTACATTTGGTACAGAGGTTTCTTGAACAATATTGATGGTGCTCGTGGACTATGTGACTATTCGTTGAGGGTTTGCTGCCGTGCAGCCTATGTTTATGAACTTTTTCATTACCTATAAGAGGTGGTTTGCAGAACAATTTCATTATGACATTTAACAGATACATACAATTACAGATATACACAGTGTAAGATGCTATGTAATCCATGCTTATCAGCTCATCATTACATTTGTGTCTAACAATACACGAAGTAAGTTTCTCTGAGACAATAAAGTACCAAGATTTTCTTTTTTTTTCAGCAATGTTGCCACTGTTGCAAACTGGGTCTCTTAGCCAAGGAGCAAAGAAGGTCATGCAATAACCTCAGTGACCTTGGTGATGACCTTGAAGGATGTTCTGAAGGTCATTGCCAAAAGGTCATGGCCAAGTGTTGTGTAGGAGATGGGGAGACAACTACAGTAGCTACTACCCTGGCAGCCCCTGTTAGTAAGTATTCAATGAGTAAATATGCATTCATTCAATAGACTATCATTCAGTGAGTAAATATCCATTCATTTACTGACTCCTCAGCAATGTATTAGGTCAGACTGTCAGTCGGATTATTTGATTTCTTAATTGTCCATAGAGATTTCTTTTTTCTTTTTTTTTTACTGGTCAGATTCTTCAAGTACATGTCCAAATGTGCCACGTGCGTTTTCCATGCGTAATCAGGTGAAAACCATGCGTTTTCCAAGCATTTATCCTTCGCATGGAAAACGCACGTGACACATTTGGCCATGTTTAGTAGTAGAGTACGTGACGGACATATCGGTCTTTTGTGACCTCTATGTGTCGAAAAAACATTCATTATACTCCACTAAGACTGGTTTCAAATTGTTCTGAGCGGGAAATAATCAACGAAAATGTAAGTTAACTCCCCCCTGAGCGCAAACTGAACTTGTTTTGCATGATAAAGGCATTAAAACAAAACAAACAACCAACAAATTAGTGAATATACCTAATGGAGTATAAGTTAGTTATATCCCTCAAAGTTGGGAGTTTACTAACACTTTTGTTCAATTGTTGGTTATATATATAGTATAGAAAATGAGATATATAATATTTGGATCAGTAGTTCTGGAAGTAGTATTTAGTTAGTATATTCAATATTATTTAATATGTAATTTTTATGTCTGAATTAACAATGTATTGTGCATTCTATGTACCTTGTTTATGACGAATGGGTCAAAACTGACTCCGTATGGTCAAATAAAATGTATCTATCTATCTATACTTCATTCATTTGTAACAGTAGCTTTCACAAATTTTGATCTGTTTTTATAATTACACAGTAACTGGATTAGTTTAGCTCCAGGCAATGCTGGTATAAATAGTGGGCGGGTAGATTATGGCTTAACATCCTGTAATTCTGCACCTGATGGGCTAATTAGGACAGACGGACCATGACAATGAGACAATGGATGAAACAGTCATCCAACTCAGGCTCGACCGGGAATTGAACCTGGGACCCAGTGGTTGGAAGCCCAGCGCGCTACCATTGTGGTCTAGCTTAAGTGTAGCTCCTGACGGGCCATTTTTAAAAGTTGTACTGTATGTGGGTGAATATGGTGTCACTCTTGATTTTCTGCAAGAGAACAAAGACTCTGAATCAGTGAAATTCGCCACAAAATGGCACAATCATAATTTGTCAAGAAATGTCCTAATAATTTCGCTGATTCCGAGTGTTATATACAATAGTAATATTTAGAAACTTGAATATTTATTTATGTAATTACTTAATACTTTTACCGGTAAGTATAAATACCCTATATTCCTGATAATGCTTTGTTTTATAGCGAAGGTCCGTAGCCAGCCACCAACGTTGGGTCGGTCTTTTTCATAAATTGTGGACCTTCCGTGCATTATTCTTTAATGATTATGTAAAATATCTGTCCCTTGGCTGGGGCATGCAGATCTTTTGTTGTTCTAAAGCTTCAAGCTGGAAGCAGCCTCAAGTTGGTTGCCCTCTGGAATCCACTTGAGCAAAAATTTGGCTCAATTTACCTTCTGCAGTCAGCCACTTTCAAAGAACTATAAAATAACACGATTGACATTCCAAACTTTCTATTATACAAATAAATTCATCTTTTTTCTCCCCACAGCCTTAGGCACGGGGATCTGTTCCAGGTTCAGGGGTCAACTTTGTGCCCACAGATGCGTTGACACGGCCGATGGGAGCAGCTACAGATGTTCTTGTTTTGACGGCTTCTCTCTGCAGTCTGATGGCAGGACCTGTGTCCAAAACAGTGAGTTCAAATTTCATTTTATATCATTTTAAGCTGAGAGGTAACTGAGGTTTTTGAAGGGAGTTCAGTTGTTTTAAAGGCTGCTTGAACTGAAGTCTGGATCCAGTCTCAACTTGACTCCATCAGACATGCCAAAAGTCTCACTCATTCAGAGTAAGTCTCACTCATTTGGTTGCTGTCTCACTCCTCTAGACTTGAGTATATTCATATTTTAATTTGTCTCACTCTAAGAGAACCAGGATAAATCTTTAACATTTTAATGTGAACTGGTTGGAAAGGGCCAAAACTCACTCATTCGCCACTCCAGAACTTGACATCTCAAGAATGATATAAATTAACATTAAATTGATAACGTTCTCCATATGTTCTTCGAATGCTACACAGGGTTGGCAGATTTAAATCAAGCGATTTAAACAATGCAAATCAAGGCAAAACGTGTAAACATTCATGATTTTTATCAACCCTGATGCTACCTCGTAGTAAGTTAAGTTCTAAATAAAAACGTTTTGTGAATTCATCCAAATGTGACATTGCATAAATGTAATGTTCACTCATTACATTCTGACAACAGGTTTTGTTTGAGTGGCTGTTTTATGGTTAAAAATTCAATGTGACATTCGGGGAACACTATAAAAAGAGTTGATTTTCATCAATCAAAAATGTCAGAAGAATGTTAAATTGCTAGTTGGTTACTTGAAATTTTGACATTCTGGGAACACTAAAAAAAAGAAATAATGATTTTGATCAATCAAAAATGTCCGAAGAAAGATAAATAGCTAGCTCGGTAACATGAAATTTTGACATTCTTGGAACACTAACAAAAAGAAGTGATTTTCATCAATCAAAAATGTCCGAAGAAAGATAAATAGCTAGCTCGGTAACATGACATTTTGACATTCTTGGAACACTAACAAAAAGAAGTGATTTTGATCAATCAAAAATGTCCGAAGAAAGATAAATAGCTAGCTCGGTAACATGAAATTTTGACATTCTTGGAACACTAACAAAAAGAAGTGATTTTCATCAATCAAAAATGTCCGAAGAAAGATAAATAGCTAGCTCGGTAACATGAAATTTTGACATTCTTGGAACACTAACAAAAAGAAGTGATTTTCATCAATCAAAAATGTCCGAAGAAAGATAAATAGCTAGCTCGGTAACATGACATTTTGACATTCTTGGAACACTAACAAAAAGAAGTGATTTTCATCAATCAAAAATGTCTGAAGAAAGATAAATAGCTAGCTCGGTAACATGAAATTTTGACATTCTTGGAACACTAACAAAAAGAAGTGATTTTCATCAATCAAAAATGTCCGAAGAAAGATAAATAGCTAGCTCGGTAACATGACATTTTGACATTCTTGGAACACTAACAAAAAGAAGTGATTTTCATCAATCAAAAATGTCCGAAGAAAGATAAATAGCTAGCTCGGTAACATGAAATTTTGACATTCTTGGAACACTAACAAAAAGAAGTGATTTTGATCAATCAAAAATGTCCGAAGAAAGATAAATAGCTAGCTCGGTAACATGAAATTTTGACATTCTTGGAACACTAACAAAAAGAAGTGATTTTCATCAATCAAAAATGTCCGAAGAAAGATAAATAGCTAGCTCGGTAACATGAAATTTTGACATTCTGGGAACACTAACAAAAAGAAATGATTTTCATAATCAAAAATGCCGAAGAAAGTTAAATTGCTAGCTTGGTAACATGAAATTTCGACATGATGATTTTCATCAATCAAAAATGTCCGAAGAAAGTTAAATTGCTAGTTGGTAACTTACATTTTGACATTCTGGGAACACTAACAAAAAGAAATGATTTTCACAATCAAAAATGTCCGAAAAATGTTAAATAGCTAGCTCAGTAAAATGACCCTTTTGGGCTGTTGGAGCCTTAATTACAAAAATGCCAATATGGGCTGGATCATGATTCAGGGTGCATGGCGCAAATTTGCATCTTTGTTTTGTTAATTTTTCAGGTGCTGGGGACAGATGTTCTACAAACAATCCCTGCCAACACAAATGCACTGACACTGGCATTGCCATCATCTGCAATTGTTTTGATGGGTTTTCCCTAAAGAGTGATGGAAGGAGTTGTGAAGGTTGGTCAAAATTATGAAAATGATAAAAAATGGTGCTGCTGCAGATATACATGCAATTAGAACAGGCTATTCTGTATAACAGTGCATGCTTATTCTATTGAATAATTTACGTTAATTTGCAGAGGCGCTGCAGTTACAACACCAGTTTGAATGTGATTGATAGTTTTACACTGATTATTTCTGTAATTTTGATGACAACATATGTGCATCTCACTGACCCCCCCAAGTTGCTATATTTTTATACTATACTATACTATACTATACTATACTATATTATACTATACTATACTATACTATACTATACTATACTATACTATACTATACTATACTATACTATACTATACTATATCATACTGGTTGGAAAAATTCGGGCATAACTCCATCATAACTTGCAGATATTGATGAATGTACCGTGGGAACCCATACATGCACCTCGGCCCAGAGATGCAGGAACACTCCAGGAACATATGCCTGCGAAGGACTAACATTCCGAGGAACTTCTCCGCCCGGACACAGTTGTCTCACTGGATTCGCATTCAACCCTTACACACAATCGTGTGAAGGTGGGTTTGATTCAAGCAATAGTAAATACACAGATTATCCTCAGATTGAGCATTGAACCTGCGGTAATTACAAACGATACATGGCCAAATGGCCTCATTATAATTAGCTAAAAACCATGCGTTTCCCATGCGTTTATCCTTCTCATGGAAAACGCACGTGGCACATTTGGCCATGTATACAAGCTCATTTTGAGGCTAAATCAAAATATTTCTCAAAATTTAGACCCATTATTGTAATTACCTTTAAATCCAGCTAGTCCACAGTTCATTTCTCCATGACTGCATTACAACAACTCCTTAATAGATCCTGCTGTTACTCTGGCTATGGTTATGTTCTCATAATGCAGTCAAAACAAACTTTCTCTGTGAAAACCAATTGCAATCAATCTTTTTTTTATTTTATCAATTACAACCAATCAAAAATGTTGACCATTTGCAATTTTCACGCTGTTCAATGGCAACTAGCCAATTGCGAATTTTCACACACATTATAACTGTGATTTTAAAGCCAATTGCAGTTGATCATAATATCACTAACTGCAATCAATTTTACTGTTGCTTGTAGATATAGACGAATGTACAATTGGCCTGTCCCCGTGTAGCTTTGGACAGAGATGTCTCAACTCACCAGGTTCCTACAGATGTTTAGACCAGGGAATCGGAGACGAAGCTCCAAGGGATTGTGGAAATGGATTCCAATACAATTTCGACTCTCGCAGATGTGAAGGTAAAGTAAAAAGCATGCATGGTACAGGAATCCTTTACTTTTTTCTTTTCCTTCTTGCGCACCTTTACTAAAGCAGTGGTCCACTGGTAAGCATAGATATCTGCCCAACATACCTATCTTACTCTGAGTGTAGGCTTACAGCTAAAACACCATTTGAGACTACTTGTCCAATTTGCGTACTAATAAGGTGATTTCGGGAAGAGTATTTAATTTTCAGCTGTGCCGATTTTGCTGCAAGGGACAGCAGCATCTCACAGCTGCAGCTGAAACTTGAAGCAAATGCTGCATCTAACCACTGAATGACCCTTGATTACTATAAATCCCCAAAATGCAACAATTTCTACATTTTCATAAGTAAAGTGGCGCTGCGAAATGCTGTCTCAAATGCCCCTAGTGGACACCAGCCAAACTTACACAAGAATAACACCAACACAACCATAAATTATAGAATTGGTTTCTACGAAACTAATGTAAATTTAAATTGCACTGCTGCCTGGCAGCGGCTGCTGGTTCTAAGCTGCAAAAATCTGCTGCAGCTGCAAAAATCTTCTGCAGCTGCAGACCGCTTGCAGCATTTGCTGCAGCTGTGATGTTTGCAGCCTCCGCTGCACTTTGCATCATTTTCTGCACAGCTGCGCTGCAAAGCAGGAAATTTGACCTACTGGGCTACTTGTCAAATTTGTCTAATGACAGGCGGTCTCGGTATATATATTAACAAAAGAGGGCCCTATGGAAGATAAGTGTTACATATAAATAAAGTTTATCTATCTATCTATCTAGAATGGGAAGTTCTTGTAGTGGGATAGTCTTTAGATGGTGTTTTACTGTACCATGCAGACTCGTCTACTAACCTTTGAAATAAACATTCGTGACAATAACTAACCCTAGCACTTATAAGTAGTATAGTGTGACTAGTATCTTTGTGTGTACCTGTAGATGTAGATGAGTGTGGCACTTCCACTCACACCTGCCATGACCCTTACCAGATGTGTCGCAACACTGTTGGTAGTTTCCTTTGCACGTGTCGTGTTGGTTTCTCTTTCGATGGCCGAACCCACCGGTGCACAGGTATGTGGGACCCTTTTGCCTTTTTGATTCTGCATGTTCCCCTCCCCCTAATTATACTGAATAGCTTCATTATTTCCTGAGTTGTAATAAAAATCTACCATGGGTGCTTGTGTACAAGAGGAGGGCAGCTGGATCAACAAAAGGGCGCTTCATTATTTTCTTGTATGTGTAGACTGTACTTTTGGTGAATTAAAAGTTTTATCATTCTTGACATGCATTAAGAAATGCTAAATTCTATAAGAGGCTGCATTTGACAATATCCAAGCACATTTATGAGGGAAATGGTGCCCAAGCCGTCCCCCCTTCTGCCTCTCTACTGCCAGGACAAGAGGGCAGCAAACCTGTACTGGCACTCTTCGATTCACTCCTGATAAAACACCTTCAAATTATGGTGGGACTGAAAAGTGGTGATATGTAATAGCAAAGTTCTAGCAGTTAATTTTTTGAGAATTTTTAACTGCCTCATATTGATATAAGAATCAATCTCTTTCAGATATAAATGAGTGTGCTCTGAGCCATGACAGTTGTGTTTCTGGACAGCATTGCGAGAACACCGTTGGTTCATATGTATGTCGCAGAGCGGTCAACTGCGGAACTGGTTACACATTGGACAAGGAATCACAGTCTTGTGTAGGTAAGTTTTAACCAAGGTGCCAGTTGGTAAGCTTTGTCAGAAAAGTATACTCAGATGCTATGTCAGGTGGTAAAATATCTGAGAAGTTCTGATTTAAGTCAGGTGGGTTGCTGTGGTGTTGCGGATGACCTCTTTACAGGAAAAATGACAATGACATTATAATATTAGGATCTCAAATGTGGTTATTTAAAGTTTATTTATCTTTTGATTTACATTATGTATAGAAGAGGTGTTTGATGGGTAACCTAATCAGCATTGCTGTCTTTGGGTCTCTTGATATTCCAGTTGGTCTACTCGGTTAAAACAATAGATTAAAGTTATAAAAAGTATTAATGTAAAATGCGCATTATATTGTACAATGAAACTAAGATGGTTGCCTTTCTCGCATGGATTTATGGAGGTAATATTAATTAATTTCCAAAAAACTCGATACACATCCTTATTTTTCAGATGATGATGAGTGCATCTTGGGCACCCACAACTGCGGAGTGGGCAGAGAGTGCCGCAACATCCCAGGGTCCTTCCATTGTGTCGTAAAAACTTGTCCGGGAGGATACAGGCTGGATTTTAACAGCGGATTGTGCGAACAAGTCATCTGTAGCCGAGGGATGAGGGCTGATGCCACTGGAAACTGTATTGGTGAGACTAAATAATGGGCCATTATATAGAATATTGTGGTAAACCAGCAAACAGATAATGTTATGACCTGAATGTAAAATTAACTCAGGTAACATCACAACAAATTTCTGCAATACAAGACCGAGCATAAGGGAATGAAAATGCATAATGTTACCAAATATAATATTCATTTAACAAATCCTGACAGATATCAATGAATGTACGGAACAACCTACAGTCTGTCGTACCAACCAAGAATGTCGCAACACCATTGGGACTTACAGATGTCGCAACCTGGTCAGTTGCGGACCAGGTTTTGAACTTGATCCTACAGGCAGCAACTGTATAGGTAATTAAACACTGCAACTCAATATCTAGGCCTAGGCTAGGTGTACCCTTAATTATTACTGTTTTGTCAACATATGGACACAAAGTAATTTAAGCCCATTTTCTGTTCTGATTCATTTTGGTATATAAATCCTATGTGACAGCCATTGATTAAAAATATCAGTAATCATTATGAACATAAAGCCTTAATTATCTGGTCTAGAAATACTGTGTACCCAAGATAACTGACCTTCCGGTGATACGTACTGTTGAACCCACATAAAATTTTTCATAATACCTTATTGTACTCCCTTTATTAACAGACGTCAATGAATGTACCAGAGGTACGCATGACTGCACAGGGCGACTACAAACTTGTGTCAACCGAAGAGGAACTTACGAATGCCAGTGTCCAGAGGGATACCAAATGAATCATAGGCAGAGGTTTTGTGAAGGTAAGGGAGGGTGTTGGTTGGATTAGGTCTTTAAGTCCTGTATTTCTGCACCTGATGGGCTAATTGGGACAGACAGGGACCTTGGCAATGAGGTGAAGGATGAAACAGCCATCCAACTTAGGCTCGACCGGGAACTGAACCCGGGTCCCAGTGGTTTGAAGCCCAGCGTGCTATGCCATGTGCACTGAGCTTGGGTCCTGCTGGGCCCACCCTGTAAGTGAGGTTCCCCCGCACAATTAAGCATATATCTTGCCCTTCCTCTTTTACACGTTCTCCATCTTCTGACACTGTACAGTATACATACATAGATGTTACTCGGATAAGATTAAACATCAGTCATGACTTTAGATCTGGTAGAATCAATCAGTTGTCAGATCGACTCGCTTTGCATTGTATTCTATCAGTGTCACTGATGTATGTTCAATGAGTTACAGTGTACAAGACTTTATTTGCCTTTATACAATAATATAATAATAAGTTGAAACAATCAATATACTCTATTTACAGTATATAACCAGTCACCAAAGTCAAATATAATGAGACAATAAGACTGGAGTGTACGTCCATCTCACTAAATATAATTTTATCAGACATGCGGGTCCTTCAATTTGTCATTTTGTCCCGTGTAGAAGTGCAATACAGGCAAGAAATAGAGCCCAGGTTCTTCTGAGAACTGACAGGTACCTTAATTAACTTCGATCAAAAACAACCCAGTATCCAGTCATTCAGAATGGAGTGAACTCTACCAAAATTACTGCACCATAAACTTAAAAATAATTTACATTGTCTTCCCAATATTCAGATATCAATGAATGTGACCGTTATGGAGGACAAGTTTGTTCGCAGAACGCAGAATGTCAGAACACCGAAGGTTCATTCCGTTGCACTTGTACGGAAGGGTTCCAAACTGATGCCTCAGACAAATCATGCAAAGGTAAACATCCTACATGCCTAATTTAAATTATATACAAATGCATTGCATGCAAGCTCCGATTTACTTTTTTCAGAAAATTACTTTTTATACTATTTTTCATTGGGATACTTTTGTAATATTTTTTTTTTTCTAAAGAGCATTTTTTTAGGGTCAGGTCTTGCAGTGGAGACGATGAAGGTTTACAATTAATGACCAAATTTAAACTTAGCTTTGACCAAACGGAAGTTAAACAAGTCGATGTGTAGTTTCTGTGTTCCCCATAAAAGGCTATTTGGGAAGATGCATGATTGCATTTCTTTCCTTTTCTATTAAAAACATTTTGTCGGAGAATTTTGCCCTAAACTGGAGGTGCGAAATATTTTTTTCATAATTTTTTTGGAAATTTCAAACTTTTTTTTGGTCAGTTGCGATACTTTTTGTTGGAAACTTACTTGCTGTGGCACCACTGTATGGAAAGTTAGTTAGGATTTTCCCACAGTAGGTACACACGACTATTTTCACTGCTCGATGGATCGGGCTTTGACCTTTGAAACTGCAAATTCTGTTACATCAACTCAAAATTGCTTATAAAACGATATATAAATGTATATATACATTGTAAGAGTGCTCATATTTTACAGATATCGATGAATGTACAACTGCAAATCTTTGTCAGCACACTTGCCGCAATACATGGGGCTCCTACCAGTGCACTTGTCATGATGGCTACCAACTGCGGGAGGACTCCAGGACTTGTGAAGGTTTGTGTTCACCATGTTGCGATAAACCCATTGTTTTACACATGCCTTTGATTAATAGTTAAAATGAGGCACTTGTCCAGGCACATAGGTCTTTTGTGACCTCGCTAGTAAAATTCATTCAAGGCACAGATTATAACTGCGCTGCCAATTTAACATCTTGTGTGAATAACTTCAAGGCGTAATCTAAATCAGCTTTCGAGTATGCACATTACACCATACACCATCTGAATAAGATATATATATATATATATATATATATGGGAAGTGCAGCCCTCTAAGGCAAGTTCTTGCCACTATCGAGGGTTGATTGATGAGGTGAGAGATAGGAGAGTCCACCCATGTTACACAATTAAGACGCAGGACCTATACGCTTAGACCACCAATCATTTTTGGGAGTTGTCCATCTCTATGTGTAAACTTTCTGTACTTCTACTTGAATTTCTTTTTACTGTCAACTGTCTCAGATATTGACGAATGTGCTGTCTGGCAAGACAGAGGAGGATCCCTCTGCATAGGAGTTTGTCGCAACACACCAGGGTCATTTGAATGCTCTTGTCCATCTGGGTACTCCATGATGCCGGACAGTCGCACATGCAGAGGTAAACAGCCAAACATACCGAAAACAAACTCTTGTATTACTAAAGACTTAGCGAAGCAATCGATCAGCTAAGAACATGAAGATGTGGAAGAAATTTTTGTCTCCAATGTTTTTAAGCATTTCGAACCACCTCGAATGATCCACACTGTTTTAAGAAGCAAATGGTGAATCAGTTTTTTCAACACTGCACCCAAACTACTTAGCTCTACTTCAAGGATATACAACAGCGAGACATTTAGGCTAGCATAATATTGCAAAGACATTATAAACAACTCAATAAGCACCGTCTGTCTTTCCTTTTGTATTTGGCAGATGTTGACGAGTGTGCCACTGGCACAGCAAACTGCAATGGACCTGACGATTACTGCATTAACACTAGAGGGAGCTACAAATGTGAAACAGTCACCTGCCCTAATGGGTTCGTCAAGGCACCTGCTCTGGGAAGCAGAGGAAAGTGAGTAGCATGTTGTGACAAACAATCTGTTGAAGTGTGTGTCACATTAATAATTAATACTTCCAGTTTGTGTTTCTGTATGCCGTATGCTGTACATCCATCAATGCTATATATCACTAATGTGTAGGAAAAGCCGTTAGAAACCAAGATATTATACCAGCAGCTCAGTAGAAACATTGGTGCATCAGGTTTTACCAATCGTAATAACTCATTAACTTTTGCTTGATCTAACATGTTTGCAATTTCTGTTTGTCTCTCAGCAATATTCGGTGTCAGCGTCAGACATTTGTGTGTCCCCAGGGTGATACTGAGTGTTTGTATGCCCCTGTGTCTTACTCCGTCAACTTCATAACCTTCCCCAGCAAGATCCGAATCCCTGCTGACCTTTTCACGATGCGTGGGCCCCTGTCTCCATACCGACGTCTTGAGTTCGATCTTAAAGTAAACTCGGCCTCAGAAAGGATTGGGGTCACTCCAGTCACCCGAGACTACTTCAATCTTAAGACAGTGACTTCCAACGAGGTGATCATTCAGCTGCTTCGACAGATTGAAGGCCCTCAAGACATCGAGCTTCAGCTGAACATGAATATCTACAGCAAAGAGTTTCAACACCACAATCGCAAGGAAGTCTTTTTCGGCACCGCTGTCGCTAAAATTAAAATCTTTGTAACATCAGACATTTGGTCAAAATAAACATCAATCGGCATGACGATGTGAGCCTGACTACCATCATTCCAATGTCTTCCATTTTAGACGTACTATTCAAAGTCATTGAAAGACACTTGAAACACCAACACATGTCCAACTGTTACTGCTCCGTTGTGCATTTCTTGCTAATACATCTCTACAATTATATCATGTAGTGTATTACTTTTCACATTATCAAGATTAATGCCAAAAATTACATATCAAACATGAGACGATTTAATTTAAGCTTTGTCTGATACATATTCAAATAAAGCCAAAATGACAACTGAAATAAATATGTTGTAGTCAATTTTGCATGAATGTTTTATACTATTATTATTGTTGGTGTGTAAATAATTACTTTATTTGTTGGTGTTCTGAATACTAGCAACTTTTAAGTCCCTCAGAGAACTTAAAAGCCATTAATCACCATATATTATTTGTGTTTTTGTGTTAACACTTAAACATTGGCTCGTGAGTATATTTCAATTTTCTTTATTTGCATTTAAATTTTTCTTCAGTCATTTCAAGTTTTAATTGAATATTTGACAGCGCTCTAGACACAAAAATCACATTGTTTCAATGTAACCTTCCATTATCTCCTTTTAGTGCTAGAAACAGTGACCCATGGGCTAAGTTCACAAGGCGCTACAGGTACCACGGAGTTGGGAGCTTAATACCAAAGCCACCTCCTGTTTTGTAAGTCACGATAATGGTCTGCTTGCCATACAATTAATGTCAATAGGTCCACAGATAAGAATCTCCTGAAAAGTACATGTGTATACAAACTTATCATTCAAATTTTCACCAGTAGCACTGCTGTCACTTAGATACAGCAATGAGTGAAGCTGAATGATATACCTTGTGTAAGAAATTAATTCATAATAAGGAGATTAATACCAGAATAATGCTAACTCATTTATATGCGATAAACCTATTATTTGTAAACTAAGTTTTAATAGTTTGTCTTTCTCATCTCAGTCAAACAGAGGATACGGGCGTCTTGTGTCTCAAAATGGAGTGCAGAATGGGCGACATCGATTGCATCTTGAATCGAACGCTGTCAGTTCAGTATCAACACATTGCCATCCCGAGTATTGACAACTTAGAATATGGACCTCTGGTTCTAATTAATATCCAGCCAATGGCTGCAAGTCCTTATCCCCACTTAACATTTACGATTGCACGTGGAAATATCGGAGGGAGTTTTGACATCGATGTTGACAAGACACTGTACAATGCAGGTAATGCAAAACATCCACGGATCTTAATAGTTACGTTTAAAAACATTTTGATTGGTAAATAATTTAATAGATTTGGGCTTGTTTTTCATATTGCATTTCTCTTTCATGTCAGTACTGGGTGTATTTTAATATGAAACACACTTTTTGAAAGTGTTCATGAGTCATGTGACGATGACATGATTCATTTCAACTTCTCGTAATTTCCATGTTTTGAAATTCAGTTTTTATTTCAGGATCTCTGCGTCTGACCAAACCAATTCTTGGACCCAGACAAATAACATTAGTACTTCGGATTGATAACCGCAATTCATATGGGAGCCTTGTCTCGTCCCATTATGCAGTCATCGAGATTTATGTGTCGTCACATGCGTTTTAGAGAATGTTTGCCCCAATATGAGAATTTTTCAATCTGAAAGACTGCTACAATTCTAAAAATACTTTGTATAAAGTATTACTCCTGTATATATTTTACTTTATGTGAATATATATTGTTCACAATTGATTGGACTGCTCTAGTGTTTTCAGAACACAAACTCAGAATTATTTTTTTTGCATCGCGTACTCGTCTCCATTCTTGTTTAATGCCTCAGAAATGTGTTCACATCAAGTTAGATGTTACGTATTGTAAAATAAACACTTTTGCATTGTAGCATTGCTTTTATTGGAATTTGTAAAAAATCCACAAATACATATTACAAACTCATAATGAATAATATTTATGGACAATTGGACATTTTGTTTCACATTAGAACCCTGTCAGGCCAAACATTGTAAAGCCATTAAACATCTATAGTTTTCTTTGTAATAGCTTGCAATTCAGTTGGAGTATGTTTAGAGTACTGTACAGGAAAATTGCATTCCACACTATTAACAGGAATTATGGTCAGAAGTTCCTATAACTTAAGCTATAAGGCATGAGATACACTTAAGTGTAATAAATAGATAATATTTTCAATTAATTTGATATATGGCAACAAATATCTGTACTGAAAAGTCATAGCATAAGCAATATTCTCAGTGCATTGTCACATTTCTTAAATCTCGATTTTCTTAAATCTCAACAGCTAATTGAAAGTCTATGGCTGCATTCGTAATGCACCGTCCACTCTTATTACTTCAGCATTCATTTTTGGATTTTCTAACAAGAATTGCACGACGTGGGCAAACTCATCTGGGTCACCTAGTCTGCCAGGGAAAGGGATGGTAGACGCCAAGAAATTCCGTACTTTCTCCGGCAAGGACATCAATAGCGGTGTTGCAAACAAACCTGGTAAAAACGAGACCACATATTATTTTTAATAGGCTCATGCAACAATTCAGATGAATGGTCGAGCAGTAATAGTCGCTAGCAGCTAACTCTCATCTAAATGGCATTGTACAAACAACATTAAATAGGATTTGCGTTCAAGATCTTCATCATTGGCTCCAAGCGGAATCATCTTATCAAAATGCCTGTCTCTATCTGCTTATATTGTATAATATTGTCTAGTTTTATTCATTAAAGTGATAGTGATAGGTACAATGAATATTACATAACCTGACTCAGTTATAACTATGCTTCTAACTATTCCAACAATATATTACAAAGTAAGGATAAGCTCTTTGTACACCTTTGGAATTTCAGTCAGTGGAGCCCAAAAATTCCTTTCATTTGAACGAGTGAATAACTAGATAGTAGATAAAAGGTTTATTTGGAGGGCATAGATATAATAGCAGATAAAAGTTATAAAATCAGATGAGTCACATAACCAATGACAATGATCTAGTCTAGTGCTGTAACGACAAAATCTCTGTGTTCACATTTGATAAGAAATGGTATGACCCTTTACCTGGTGCAACGGTGTTTACTCGCACTCCCATACTGGCTAGGTCCCTTGCGATAGGTAACGTCATACCAACTATGGCTCCTTTGCTTGCTGAGTATGCAGCCTGTCCCCTTTGACCGTCGTATGCAGCAACACTAGCTGTGTTGACTATGACCCCTCTCTGACCGTCCTGATTGGGCTCATTTTCAATCATGGCTTGTGCAACCAGTCTGATGACATTGAAGGTGCCTGTAACGTTCACCTGTGAATTAAAACAACCATATGTAATTGATGTATTAATCTACTGAATGAGTGAAATTTTTATGGATGGTGTGTGACTTTTATTTATATCAAACATTAAATTACATTGTAAAGCAATTTTAAAATGGCATAATTATTGTACATATACATTCAACTGTAATTTGTCCTATTACTTGGCCTTTTATTTTTGACCTTTCTTATCACTATTTTTATTTATTCTTAATCTTTGTAAAGTAAATAATGATCAGATATTCAAACAAACTTGCTCCTGAAAAGATGTTCTGGATGTTAGTCTTTACTTTGTGCATTGATTGGTTTATTACAAACCGCTCCCATTACGCCCCACATTGTATAAAGATATTGAATTAATTTTTTTAATGGGCAGTTTAATAAAAAAACAATGCACAATACATGGTTAAAGTTCAACTGCCTTAGTAAACAACATAAAGTTGATTGTAAACAATGATAAGAATACTCACATTGAGGATCCGTTGAAATTCTGACAAGCTGTGAACGACATTCTTATTCTTGTTGTAAGTAACAACAGCAATTCCAATCCCTGCACAGTTTATTGCCACATCAATTCTGCCAAACTTGTTCTTGGCTGCTGAAATTGCTTCAGCCACATCGGACTCCGAGGTCACCTGAAACAATTATGCTAACGATCATTAAGATCCACTAAATATAAAGCTATAATAGTTAAACTTAAGTATTAGCAATTTAGAATCTGAGCTGGAGCAGCGAAAATCAATTATTTATTATCACAGATGAATGTGTTCTGTAGATTTGAAATAGGACCATGAATTCATTTATAAATTCAAGATTCACAAATGAGGCACTTTATACTGCTAATTGTTTACCAAAATCTTACTTTATCAACACTAAGTATATCGGTGAATTTTTTAGACTATCCAAACTGGATCAAATCAAATTTATTCAACTCTTTCATGATGAAAACTGGACATAATTTTATCGATCGGCTGATGATCTACTTACATCAGTGGGAACAAAAATGCTGTCAGATCCCAGATCTCTGGCAACTTCTTCACCTTTAGACGATGGCAAGTCACAGACGACCACCCTAGCCCCTTGTTTGACAAGACGGGCAGCTGTGGCCAGGCCCAGACCTGAGGCAGACCCGGTCACAAGACTGACCAATCCCTGTAAAAATAAAATTAAAATAATAAAATTAGAAAACAAGAAAGGGTGTACTGAACCATTTGAGAACCTCAAGCCTGAAAAATTGAAATAATAATTGTTAATCATAAAAAGGACAGGCCTCTAAAATACACCACTGTCAGGCACTGACAACTTTGATAACCCCTACCTTATTCTAACTCTTAAAAGCACATAAAAATCCATGTTAAATAGACATGAATTTAGATAAACATGATGACATAGTAACTAGATGTCATAAACTGCGGACAGTAAATAGATGTCATGCCACAAATTCGATCCACGTGTTGCTATAAAAATTAAGTTTGCATCAAAATAATGATTGAATGTCACTTTAAAGTACTCGGTTTTTGAAGAAATCTAATACAGACAATTTATTCACCAACTGTCTTGTCTATACAGATAGCTACAGAGACAATTATTCAAAGAAATGTACGCATCACCTTCACACTTCTGACAGCTGACATATTTGTGACCGGTGAATGAGAAATAGGTCAAGTCAGGCGACCAATCAGATTTTTGGATCAGAGGAATTTGGACCAATCAGGAGAGAGCATTATCTCAGCCCGACAGGTTCTAATGGCAGCCTCCATAGCTGCAGTTGGTAAAAATGAGCGTTGCCAAGAAATTCCACGATTATACCACGAAGCCAGAGAATGTTGACCTCTCGAATCTACCCAAAAACAAAGATAAAATACTTAACCTATTGAAGGCGCTGACAGAGTGGCTGAAAAATGCACCTAATAGGTAAAAATCTCGAGTCATATATTATCACTCATGTCAACTGAAGCGCTGGATCAGCGCGTCACTTGATAATCTAGAGTTTTGTTTGTAAAATTAACGCTAGATCTCTATGTTCTACTAACAAGACATTTCCTCAGACATCTCAATTGCAATTAATGCCCGAACCAGACTGTCTGACGGCGTTATTGGGTCTGGAGTTGCACAGTTAAGCCTGCAGTGTATTTCTTCTCATGCGACTATTTTTGTAATAAATGCTAATTGCAATTAGCTTGGATTAGAAAAGATTGCAGACGCAAGCAAGTCTGGAACTGTGATGTAGTTGACTTTTAGGTAATCAGTTTCCAGATACCTACAACACAGACTTGCTGCACCGACTGCTCTTTGAATAGACAGTATGATTTCTGGTATAATGGTGGTTTGTTTTGGTCCAGTTTTGTGAATTAAAACAATTTTATTTTCCAGAGAATCGCTACCATCATTTTACTTCGAGGACATGTTGACAATCTTGTGCCGGCTATCACACGCGCTTTACCAACAAATCAAAGATGAGAACAAAATGTCCTCAAAAAGCATTGCTCTTGTTGACATGTCTACGGAATGTTTTAGAACTTTGAGAAATTCATGTGCGGGATGTAAAAAGAACCAAGAAGAAGTTCTAAAGTGAGTCTTCATTAATTTACAGTGCTTGCATAAATTTCCTGAATTTTTTATGAAAATGATGGTATTATATATTACATCATACATGGTTTTATTACAGAAACCCTGGACTGTACTGGACAGCTGCTAATATTTTACAGACATTAGTCAATTACTCTCCAAAGTCAAGCAACCCAGAAGGCAAATCAAATAGTAAGAAATATGCTATGATTACTCATTAGATAGATATTTTGTGACATTTACAAATTAATTAATTTAATTATGTTAGAGGTAAATGCCTTGAAGTATCTTATATTATAAGTAAGTAAGCCTGAATTTGTGCATCAAGGGACGCTGCCGTTTGGGCCTTGATTGTGCCATAGCCTACCTCATTCTTTCTATCTTCTCTTGTTCTAACTGACTGTCCCCATTACAACTCTTTATTTGCACTCTATTCCTCTATTTCACCCAGGATAAACATAAATTTTGAAATTAATGGCCCAAAATTTTGATAAATTCAAGTGCATGTATTGTAGTAGGCTTTCTGGTTCAATATAGAGTCAATATAAGAGTTACAACCAGTAGCGCTTACGGCCAAATTAGCTGACCTGGCAGGGTTTATATTAGTTTATTTGTCAAAAACCAATTAGGCTTACCATGCCTAAAACACTTACTTTTATTTGTCAACAAGCCTTATGTGATATTGTTGTAGTGATGGCACGATTCGCCGATTTTAATCGATTATCGCATCGAACAGCTTACCGATTAATCGATGTCAGTTTTGAGACTGATTTGCCATCACTATATTGTTGCTTGGTAAGCAAATTTGTCTGCTGGAAAATTACCTTACTGACATTATTACGTTATGAAGAACGTCGCCGATTCGCAATTTCAGAGTCATTTTATGAAAAAAATAAGATTGGAGATATTTCCATTCAAGCCATAATCGAATTACCAATACATTTTTGGCATAATAAACTTTGAATTTTGAAAGTCTGACAAAAATTGAAGGTGCTGTTTGATAAAATGTATCATGAAGCTATGACGTTCAAAACGTTCTTCTGTGCCTCGTTTTCGTATACTGTAGTATTTGCCAGGCAACATAACTGACTGTGATATTTGATATTCTAAAATAAAATGGTGATATTAGTTTATTTGCCGTAAGCACCATTGGATGCAGCAACCTACATTGGTCTGAGTAAATTAATATTTTTTTGCAGTTGTGCAGTGCCTTAGGTGTGGAGTTCAGTTTCTAGGAAATGCCGCTGCTGGTTTTGAGGAGAGCAAATCATTAGTTTGGGCGGCTGTTTTTGCTGCTATAAAGTAAGTAATTCTACCATATTATATCTTATGCAATTTTACTTTGAAGTTTGTGTTCAGTTCATGAATATCAGTTGCATGCAAGTCATAGTATAGATACCTAATGAGAGATGTCTTATTAGTTATTTTTTTTGTAGATTGCTTCTGAAAGCTGATGATCCCACTCTAGCTAACTACACGTGTATGCTGATCTACACGTGTCTAACCACAAGTAACATGAATGACCTCATCAAGGTAGAAGAAGGAGTAGAAATCATTTGCGCTGTTATGAACCACTTTTCCAAACATGAAACTGAGTGGGGGTGAGATATTTTGGATCTTTGATTGTGAACAAGAATTTTCTGGCATTTGTATTATTTTTGTTCAATATATATATATATTCTTATTGACAATGAGATATCAGTGCACTATGAAATAAAACATACAAAAATTATGTGCAGCATTTAAATAGCTCCAGGTCAAATAATTACAAACAAATGATAAGAAATAGTAAATACAAATGCAATGAAACTAAAAGCATGAAAAACAATATAATAAAAACATACATAACTATACAGCACCAGGTAATGAACTAATAATAAATATATGTATCTTTGAGCAACTAGTACAATTAACACAACTGGTAATACTGATATGTAATGAGCACCTATCATGAAGGTTGAAAAAAAAAGCAAGTTGACATACAATTCAGTCTACACATAAGTAAATACAATGAAGAAGATATATACACAAATTTAAACACACACACGCATATATATACAAATGGCAATCCAAACACTTTGAAACAGCTTTTTCAATGTGCCACCAACCACTGATAGGTCCAGGAGGTAATGGACAATTTACCTAACTAGCCAATTTCTAGTACTATGATAATTGACAACCTAATACTTATGTTTTACGGTCCAATTTTAATGCAATTTTTAAGAATTTTCCAAGGGCAATGTTTAAGTTAGTATCTTTACTTGTTAATATTTGAAGGAATTGTTCAGATGGGTTAAAAACAAAGAAGTTATCAATACATTTACAAACTATATTAAATAGGTTATTGCAAATGGCATTAAATTGTTCACAGATCATTAGGCAATGAAATTCATCTTCAACTTGATTAAGATTGCATATTCACAAATTCTTTCCTCAGCACGTACAAAAGGTTGTTTGTGTTTACCTAATTCAATATTTAAGTTGTGAGAGCTCAGCCTGAAACGAGCTATATTACTATTTATCGATTTAGGAAGGTCATGATACAAATAGGGTTCTATTCGAATATCTTTCCTGAATATTTTATAAGTTCTTAGTTTGGGGTTACGTACACTATCATTGATCTCATGCACGGACACAATTGTTTTATTTAGGTCAAACTCATTTCGGTTCATATTGAGGGTCTCAGTGACCTTGCATATAGATATATATATATAATCATTAAATTATTTTCCATTTAGGTTTTTCATCCTGGAGAAATTACTTGTTCATCCAGCTTTTCTAGAAACCACGACCAAAATGTTATCCCCTTCTGATAAGTAAGTATTGTTGATATGCTTGTATATTTGTGATAATTAGAAGGATTGAGAAATATTTGTTTCCGATGGTTTTTGTTGGAAAAAGTTGGGTTTTTAAAAAATCTTTTAAAGCTCAGAATCAAGGTTAAAAAAAAAACAGAAAAAGGGTTTGACATGTCCAACCTTCAAAAAATTCGTTTAAAGAGAATCAGGGCAGGCTTGTGAAGTTGGGTGGGAACAAGTTAATGGCAGCCCGATCAGGTTATTTCTTTGCCTGAGAAAATAAGTAAAGAAATCCTGGACTTCAGTATGTTGAACTGTATGGTTTTGATGTTTAGTTAGTAACAGTCAAACCAGAGTGTGCTATATACATCAATGCCAACTAGTTATAATGTAGAATTTAAAACTCATCATTGGTGTTCTTTTGCTCGTTACAGGTTGTTACTGTTAAATTTTGTGGCTGGAAAAATGAAGAAAATTGAAGACAAGGAAGAGAGTGGACAAAATCACGGGAAAAGTCGAGACAGTCAAATGGAGATTATGGTCGCATTGCCCAACATTCAGTACCTGGCGTCCGAATTTAAGGCCAATGCCCACAACGTTGTGAAATTGACAAATTCAAAAGACATGGAGAACCCGGTATGATATGATATTATTTGTATATTTTAAGAGTATCCTTGTTTTTAAATGAATCGATTAACTGGTTATTATTATTCAGGGCTGTTCCATTAAAAAAAGTGGGGGTGGACCAGAAAAGGTTATATATTTTTGGACAGACCCTCCCAAGGCCCTGCTTTTTCCTACATTAAGATAATACTGGTCAAAACCCTACCCCCCCCCCCCTCCCCCTCTTTTTCTCTTTTGGATAACCCCCCCCCCCCCCCCCACCCCGCTTTTTTAAAAAATGTCTAGTCAGCTCCTCCCCCATCCCCCTCTTTTTTAAATGGAACAACCCTCAGTGGTTCATTCATCATAAGGTATTCTGAAAACAATGTTAAATTTTGATCTTTAAATGTTTAGAAAGGTCTTTAATTGGACTTCAAGGAAGCTGCAGCCGCTGCCAACCAACCTGTTAATTGAACACATTGGTGGAGTTGTTTGGTATTCACACAATAGTAATGAGCGCATGATTCTGAACTTTTGCAGGAAGCACAGCAAGTCACCAGACTTCTAGAGGTCTTATGTTCCTCAACCTCAAGTAATTTTTATGAGGATTTACAGAAGGATGCAGATCTTCTCAAGTGTACAGTCAGTAAGTATGAACCTGTGAGGACTTGTGAGTTGATGTTTGTTTGGACTGACAGCCAGTTTTTACCATCAGCAAACCAAGTATAAAGTGGGTAATGTTGTCACTGGGAGTTTTTTAAATATGTTTATTCACACACACGCATAGTGAGATACAATTCATGGTGTATGGTATACAAATATTGGCAATTAAAAGAACAAGATATATTTTTAAGAATGGCCTAATTTGGTGCAATGTAATACACTGTATTATGTTTACTTATACACTGTATTATGACGACAATAAGATAGCATTCTGGCTAAATGCCTAGAATATGGCAAGGAAAGCTTTTGGTATCTGTTTCTGTTTGTTTGCTGAGGGTTTGCTGTGTAAGCAGCACTATGTTTAATTCTTCAGTTGTATGTTATGATAATATTTTGTGTGCTATAGCTATTGCAAGAAAAATATGGTTAGATTAAAAGTGCAGTGAGAATAATTGTGCACAATCCTGGTATGAGGTCAAATACATAGATTTGCATACTATTTCACATTGTAATGAATATTTATAATTTTCTATTTGTTTGAAAACCTAGTATTTCCACTATACCCCTGTTTGTATTTACTGGTAAATCGGAATTTTCTTAGGTTTTTTTCACTGTCTTTGGACACTTTTGCCGAACTTCTATTATAGGTTTTTGCGTTTGGAAAAGACTCAATGTCCTGTTTATATTTTCAGATTTACTCCAAACAGTTCACCAAATCGGAAAACAAGGAGGAGAAAACATGTTCAGCAGCATAACCAAAATATCAGACGCCAACAAGGCATTACTTGACAATCCAGCGTTCGGTCTTAAACGAGACCTTATTCGGCTCATCGGAAACCTTAGCAACAAGCACAAAGCTAACCAGGATAAGGTAAGCTTTCTTTTGCATCTTGAAATCATTCTTTTCATCATATATATATTCGAGTCAACAAAGCAGTAGATTTTGTTTTTGTAGATAGATAGATGTTTTATTGACAGCAAAATATAAAATTGATACATGTGTCAGCATGACAAAATAATAAATGAAAAAAATGAGAATATAAATAAATGGATCAACAGTTAAAATAATTAAATAAGTAGTGCTATATTAGGGAGAAATGACGAATGTAGAATTAGGGAGAAATGACGAATGTAGAATTTTAGGAGAAGTTACATGCATGCATGATTAATGGTTATCTGATATTATTCATGTAATAATAAAAACATGTGACAAGCATTGTTCTATAGATATGTTTGATATTCTCTATGCTGGGTTATAAATATCACCAAGTAACTTTATTCATTTATTTATTTTATTTCATCATAGTTTTATTTCATTTATTTCTTCTTTCTTTTTACATCTGAAATCTCAAATACTACATCAATTCAGGCCCAAAATGTACACCCACTCAGCAAAATAAATTTTGTATATCTGCTTTAAGTAAATCTGAAATCATAATTTGGTGCAATTTTCAGTTCTTTAGACTTTCGTTTGTTTGGAGCATTCTAATTGGTTTGTCTTTAATATAGTATAATGATTCAGTTTCTCTGAAACCATTTAAAACTGTAAATTATTTTCTCAGGTGCGAGAGATGGGAGGAATGGCGCTGATCTTGGACAACACAAATATTGATGCACGCAATCCATGTATCCTTTTGCCTAATCGTTAAATATTAATATAATATAATAATATTTAATATCATTATTTACTCGTCTCTGTGTAGATCTATAACGTGATATTTTTTTGTGAAGTTTTATGTGTTTGTGCTGCTATCAAGGTCATTAACCGCAAAAGAGACAGCTGTAAAGAACTTATTTGTGTTCAGTTTCAGTTTATTAATTGTAAAATATATATTACAAGCGAGATAGCAAGTGTTAGCCCAGATATATGACACACTTTTCACAGGCAGCCATGTTGGCATTTTAGCCTCATTGACCTCTCTTTGCACTCAGATATAGTATTGTGGCGTCATCAGCAGTCAATGGCCATGGTGAGGTCACAGAGTGCAAGAACAATGGAGAAGTAATGTTGTCATAATATATGACGTAATGGTCAATGAGGCAAAAATGTCAACATGGCTGCTGTGTGAAAAGGGTGTCTTACTGATAGAGAAATTCATACATAAAATTCTTCATAACTTGTGAATAGTTGCACATCGTGGTATATGACAAGGGTACATTTTTTGTAACTCTTCATTGAATTGTTTGAATAGTATCCTTGACAACCGCAGTCATCACACAATGGTCAGTGTTTGCCGTGCGAATCTTGTGCGAAAACAACTCAGAAAACCAAGCACTGTTGACAAAGCTTAACATGCAGGGCTTGGCAGACAACACAACATTGCAGAGAGAGTATGGCTTAGAAGCGTCCGTCGAAGGAGAGAGGCTGACCGTTCGACCGGTCAAATCTGAAAAAGGGAAAGGGTCAAAGAGATAAAACAGCCGACAGAAATTTCATTTCTTTGTTACTAAATACACTTACGCATGTAGTCCGTTTCACCACATTTCTTTTGTATTTTAAATAACATTAAGGTGCTTTGTGAGGGATAGATGTCCTACTTTTCAAGAAAAATCTGTAACTCTGTAAATCTTAGATTTGTAAGGCTTTTGTGCATTCATTTACACGACGGCTTTGTTTTATAAATTCATCGTAGACCTTAGATGCTTCTATCGAATATAACGAAAGCTTGTGTTAAAACCACTACTAGAACCATAATACGATGTCAAATACTTTAGTAATTGGAAAGTATGAAATACTACAAATCTAATCCTATGCTTTTTCATTCTTCCACAATAGGTATTCAGCTTTACTTTTGTACGCAGATGTTAATAGCGGCATCCTAGCTTTGAAGCTCTTGCTTTAGGATGTATTATGAATACATATATTTAATTCAATGGGTTTTTTCAGTTATTAAAGAGTTTCTTGATGGCATAATGGTAGGGCTTCTATTTTGCACTTTTAATAATTATTAATGCTCTGTGTATGAAGAATTTTTGCAATGTTCCAATTGTATGATGGAAAGGTGCTAGCCTCAATAATGTTTGTTGTTCACACGACTGTCATAGTTTTGTCATGCAGAGTAAGATAATCTGCCTAACTGCTTGGAGATATAAATATTAAAATATGCTAACTTAAGCTGTATGGCTTTTTACAATGTTAAAAACATGCATTAAGGTCGTTATCTTAAGCAGAATATTTGTGCAATGCTACCATAAAAAACATGTTCTTTTGTCAAGAACATATTCATCTTCTTCCATTGTAAATACTTTACCTTGTGAATAGTGAAGTAGATATAGCCAGTATTATTTCATTTCAGCATATTATGAATGTTATTTGTGTTTTCAACAAGGCAGCATTTGCAAAAAAATATGATAAGATACAAGACTGTATTTGTTTTCGTTACTGTACGAAGTTCTACGGACCCTTGTTTTCTCTTACTAACAATGTCTAGAATTGTGTTTGGTTCTCAATGCGCAGACAGAAAATAGCTAAAAAATACCACATATCATAATGAAATACATAGTAAACGTTTTCTTTCTATTAACGAGTTACCATGGGAACAGAAGTTGTAATATAACTAGATTACAGTCGAACTACGTTGGTAGTGTAGCAATCTGTTGTGGCGTTGTAACAGTGTATAATTTAATGATTGGTAGTAGTGTATTGAAAGGGACGAGGTACAATTTTCCAACTGTACTATTTACTGGTTTACTCTTGTGTGGTGTCAGTGATTGACAGATTAACAAAATGATGTACTTAGTCTCTTGAAGTATGAAAAGTTCACCTGAACTCAGAATAGATACAAAAATAAGTTGGATAACTTTAGCAAAATAATTAGTCGCAATGATTGTCACACCAGATCTTATGTTTTTATATCAGGAAGGGCCCCCTGCTATTGCATTTAATGAGTGTTTAATGTGTGAGGAATCAGGTTTATAAATGTTAAGTTATTGAATTTGTTGAGTGTTTTGAGAATGTGTCCCCCTATTGGTATTAACTGTTATAAAAGATTAAATATAGCATTTGTGTATAACATTGAAGTACACAAAACTTCCCATATATATATATATATTTATGTCTCCAGCACCTTATTTATTTAGATACAATTTTTTGTATTCTGTTAGTATTACGGGGTCACTGTGGTACTTCCATTATCTGTGTTAATTAAATATAAAAATAAGTCTACAATTTTTGTTATAATGCCATATTTTCTTGATTACAAAGAGGCATCTACTTTGGAACTAAGTTCAGTCCTGGCATTAAAACTGGCATTATATGAATTACAAAGTTGGGCAATCTATTTTTTTGGGATCACTTCAGGCTTCACCTGAAATTAAGTCTTGCCTTTGAAGTCCAGACTTATATCAAGAAAATATGGTATTTGAATGAACAACAAAATGTGTTTTAAAGGACAATTTGTACAAAAGCAAGTAATATTTACATTTACATAAGAGCTGGCAGTTCTGCTGATTGGATGTAATGTAAATATGTTTGAAAGATTCATCTCGGAAGGCTAGGACATAAGATGCTTAATTCACACTGAAAATAGTCATCAGAAGATGTTGAGCAGTTGATAAGCTAAAAGAGATTTTAATTTGAAGAGAAAACTAGCAAACGGGAGGTATAAGCAAACCTAGGATTCCGTGATATTTTGTTACTGTTGTAGGAGTTTATGGTTTTAGCAAAGAGTTGTACGTTACAATGTGAAACATTGTCATTATAGTATCATACTCCCTCTGTTGTCAAAGGTCAGCATCACTCAGTCGTTGCTATAGCAACCGTCATCAAGGTTACGCCAAACAGCAAGTTGTGGACATTGACTATTACGGCCAGGGGTGGATCCAAACTATGAGAATGATTGTAGACAATATGCATAGCTAGATATCATTCTGCAGGCCCGTAGCCAGTCACTGGCATTGGGTGGGTCTTTTTTATGAATTGTGGACATTCGATACAAATTATTTTAAAATAGTATTCCCTGATGTGGACCAATGTGTGGACAGAGTTGGGTGGGTCGAACGACCCCCTCAACCCCCTCTTGGCTACGGGCCTGTTCTGTTGATTAACAATGTTTTGAATCCACCCCTGGCCACTGTTATTATTGCTCACAACTTGCAGTTGGCGCCAACTTGCTGACAGGTGCTGTAAACGAGAAATGGAAGTAAGTGTTGTGTTTCTCTGTTGAGTAGCTTGAAGAATTTACAATCCGTTTACGGTTACAGTTATTGTAGAATGTCTGTGCATATATGTCTCTAATCTGAACCATTTAGCTGTAAATAATTAGCTCAGCTTTGGATATAGCTCTTATTTTTTGGTTTATTTTTTTTAAACCAGATCCTTATAATTCTAATTGCTATGATATCCTCTTTGATTAACTGAGTTTGGAAAATTCCTAATGAAAAATGGATGCATCTGATAAATATCTACCATTGCTCTGTTATGTTATTGTAAATTATCCGACGTGTTTCCTTGGAATCAGCCATCTTTGTTTCTCGCACTCCTTTCAACAGGGTTTAAGTTTGTGGTCGAACTATATTTGTTTGTTCATGTTTGATTTCCGTCTTTTTTTCTGAAGACTTTGTTTACTTGATAATGATTTTTATTTTTTACAACTGATGCAAACCAAATAGATATTGTGAGCAGCACTGGGCTGCTATTTGTATTGCTGCATTTGAACCAATGTAGATAAGTCTACATGACGCATCATTATTTCATTGATCATAAATTCATAAAGATTTCTGTTGGTTTGATAGGACTCGGATGACACAAGGGAGTTTTATGTTAGTAAGATTATTGCATTTTTGGAATACTCTTGAATTTGTAAGATAAAAAATATGCCAAAAATGATTGATATTAATTTGTCTCAAAATTTAATATCAGTTACTGTTTTCTTGTACATATTTATGAAATGAGGATCTGTAATAAATTATCATTATGTACTGTCCTTTTGAAATATATATCATTATGCTAAGAAGGTTGCTGTTTTGTATTTTATCGTTAAGTGCCGAGTCAAGTGTCTTTGCATAAGTTGCATATTGAAGAATTATATTGGGGAAAAACACCAGAGGGCACCCCAGTCCAGAGCAGCATGCTAATGACTCTTTGTTGGGGGGCCTATAATGTCATCATTTAATGATGTTTAGCATATTGACATCCTTATGTCTGCCCTTTCTGAGTGTCTCTTTTCGCTGTACCGGGTTCAGTGAAGTGTTCTCTGGGATCCTTTGCACGATTGTTTCAGCGAAGACAAAAAAATGTTTATGCAGTTGTTCAGTGACAGATGGAAAATTGTTACTACTTTAGGCCGCGGTATGCGAGCAGTACATCATCACTTCTGCCTCGAATGAAAAAGTCTATCATTGGATTAACATAATAGCATTTGGAAAGTACTGCAGGATATTTACAATTATGATTCCAGAAGCCAGTGACATTCTCTTTAATTTATTATAGAGCATAATTTACCAAATTGTGCTCACATGCATATTGGACAGACTATACATGGCCAATTGTGCGACGTGCATTTTCCATGCGTTTGGATAAACGCATGGAAAACGCATGGTTTTTGCTTTATTATAATTAGCTAAAAACCATGGGTTTGTCCTTCTCATGGAATTAACGTGGCACATTTGGCCAAGTAGATAAGGTGAAAGACTGGATTCTGTTTGTGGTCTTGGTCATTCATCTCAGTGATGTTGTTTCAAGTGATGGGACTATGTATAAGTTTGAGTTGTCCGGCAAGTTGCGCCTAGTATAGTGGATTTCAGGCCTCATCTCATCATTACATCTACTGGTCATTGAGAAGTAGCAATGAAACAATACTAACTGCTTCTCAAAAGTAACTGCTTGATATTATATTTTCATGGTTTACTGGCAGCAAAAGGGATTGCAGTTACCGTATTATGATGATTACAAACTGGTGTGGACGACAAAAATTTTCACCTAAAAAAACTGTGGGGACCCTGAAAATAAATTTTGTACAATCAAATCTTAAAGAGACGCATCTCGTTTGAACTGCGAAAAATGTTAAATGCCTTGGTTAGCATTCAGAACGAGTACGGTAATAGTCAATTGCAATTCGCTTACTCAGTGTTTCTTGTGCAATCCAGCAATTCTTAAACGAGAGTCATCAGTTTCTTTTCCTACTGTTTCCCTGACACTTGAAGTATGGTCTCACAGTCTGAGAATAATAGTCTGGAACTTCATAAAGAATTTGGTTGCCTCCTCAGAGCTGCATAAATCTTTTTTCTGTAACATCCAATGTAGCATTGGCCACTCCATTGCTTCACTGCTCTGTAGGTGTTCTGCAGCTAAAGTCAAACCCGGTCAAAGCTGCAAAGAATTACGACTGGCTGTAGTTGGGTCTTACTATGTAGTCTGGCTGCTGAAGGTCTAGTAGAGTAAGCTAAATAAATTCCAAAAGAAACATATTACATGCATGCCTGGTATATACACATATTTTGGGTTTATTTTATGAGAATGTATGGGACAATTTAATTGAAAAGTCTGATTATAGTCAATCAAATCATTAAGAATCACCAGTCAGACAATAACTTTTGTTGACACAGTATTGTCCATTTAATGTGGAAGCCACCCAGGTATTGGCATTAAACTGTCAGAGTGTTCCATGATAACTGACACAGCACTACACCAGCTGTTGCCTTTAATCAAAGATCCCATGCACTTTGAATATTTTGGGTGTAGGATCCATTGTCAAATCTAATAAACATGACCAAACTTAGAAAATCTAAATTAGATTGTCCCAATGATAATGAAAGCTTGGATTGCACATGTATAAACAGCTAAGGCAACCACAGTAATGAGATGATAAGGCTTGGAGTCCACACCATGTTATACATCTATCCATTGGGAGGGTCTTTACCTGCCATGGCATGGAAAATATAGCTGGGTTATTTATATATTATCTAGACCCGAACATTACTGTGTCACACACAAGCAAGAAAAGTTATTGATCTTATCTAAATGGCTATTGACAATAAGAGAGCAATGATAACGTTTTAGACCAAAACATGTTCTCTGGAGAATATCCTTGGAATGCCAGGAAATAAGTAAGTGTTAGCTGGGTAATTGTATACACTGCTCATGGTATAGACAATTAGACATTTCTGGACATATTTAAGTTTTATGCAGACACAGCTACATGATAACAGATTACTCCATTCATCGCCTACTGCCCAACTTAATTATTTTGTCAATCTTCCATAGATGTCATTCTGAAATTCTTCACTATTTCAAATTCCTCCATTCCTAATGAATGAAATTTACCTGAAGAGACTGTAGTTGTGCTTAGCAAACCAGCTTCCTCAGTACTGCTGTTGTTGGTGTATGACACTTTTGTAGAGGTGCGAAAGCTCTTAACATCCGTCATCTCTGATTGAGGAAAAAGAAGCAAAGAAAAGAAAAAAAGAAGGAAGCAGTGAGGGAAGCCATCTTGGTTCGCAGGACAAGGGGGCCATCAACAGAGACGACGGGTGTGAAGAGCTTTCGCACCTAGATCTACAGTAGTGTCATACACAAACAACAGCAGTACTGAGGAAGCTGGTTTGCTAAGCACAGCGAAAGTCTCTCCTGGTAATTTTCACTCATTGGATGCAGGAAAAGGAACCTCAGAAATCCATCCTGAGAAATATTCAGCAATTCCATAGATGTCAGACTGTCTCATGGTTTGTCCATTATGCACTGTCCCCCAAGCTAAACGAAAAGAGTCTGAAAAATACCCATTTGTGGGTGATGGGTGTTGGAGTTAGTACTATGGTCATTTATGAAACAGTTCTTATTGGTAGAGACTTCAGTGTCATTGAAAATGCTGAGCGTTTTTGATAAACGATATAAGAAAGATTATTCCACAAAATATTCGAAGTCAAGTGATATTCTGGTATCCTTATTCATCCAACATTGCTATGCTATATAACTGCAAGGGATATATCATTTTCCTTAATTCTTTTCTTCCTTTATTCTTTTTGGAATTAAATCAACGGTTCCCAGAGTGTTTCGATTCAGTTACTTGTAATTGGTGCTTAGGGGTTGGCCCATTGTACAAAATGAGAGTTATCAGACAGTGACAATATTATCATTTGAAAAAGACTCCTCAAGAAATTTATTGCATTCTTCACTTGTAACCTGATCTTCTCAAAAACCATATTCGAATGTGTTGGCCATAAGAGGCCAGAAGAGACTTTATAGCAATTTCTTTGTTAAAATAATTTACTTTAAGAATTTGCTCACTCTGGCAGGAATTATTTATTATTTAGATTTCTACTCATTAATACAGGACCTGGTGTACATCTCCACATATTCTGCCGATAGTGGCAGAAGTAAGGATGAGTTGATAAGGCTTAGTGTTGCCTTGGCATTGTGAATTTTCACCGTGAGTGGTGTCTTTTACCTACATCAGCAGAGACACCAATTACAAGGCACCGCTAATTTAACATCTCATGCAAATGACATCTCTGCTCGGGACCATTGAATCTTCAGGGTCCCTGGAAACTGAAGTGACCTACTTTCCGATATTGCTAAGCACCTGCAACATATTGCTGACCAGTGTTCACCGCTCTATATTGCTTCGTTAACAGCATATACATGGCCAATTGTGCCACGTGCATTTTCGCATGGTGTTTTCCTCTTTATAAAAACCATGCGTTTTCCATGGGTTTATCCTTCTCATGGAAAACGCACGTGGCACATTTGGCCATGTAGTATCCTAATTTCGGCGGTTTTGTATTCCTTGAACAATATTGAACAACTTCGAATCAATGACCATAGTTCTAAAGTGGCTGGGTTAGTTGTGCACACATTTTGGTAAGTTGCTCAAATGAGAATCTGTGGTAGACGCTGGCGGTGCTCACCCAGTAATTAAAGTGAATATAGATGGCACGGGCAGTCGACTTGTAGACAGCAGCAGGGTTGTAGCTCATGATGAGAGCCCATGAAGAGGATTAGATTACAAGACCCAAGTAAAAGTAAATGCACTGGCAATAGAGTCTTTTCACTGAACAGCCCTGAATTCCTCTCCTGTTATTACTCATTTTGCTTTTCAGACACAGTAGGTAATAACTGATTCCATAAACATAACTTTCTCAGAAAAATAACAAACATCAACTTAGTGATAAGTGTCAAATATACATTAAAATGCACCAAAAATACTGCTGCTAGGATGCACTTTGCTTCAGCTAATCACAGCCAAGGGCGGGAACTTTTTCAGCCAATAAAATTGCAGTATTCTGTTTTATCCACCTGGTGGAAATACCGAGAACCTTCCGTGAAAAATCCACTATTAAAAGCCTCTGATACCATGCCAGTCTGGGTCTATGTCTGACCAGCATTGGTCATGCCAGTGTGGTCATGGGTGCCATGGTCTGGTGGATAAGGGGTAGGACTCGTACATATGTCATGGATTCAAACCCAACATGGAGGAACTGAGGCAGATCCTCTTTGAACCACTGCTTCACTCCACCAAGGTGCAAATGGGTACTAGAGTGCTTGACCAAAGGAGTGCTGTAATGGCTGCACACTGAGTGTATACTCCCCAGGGAGTTAAGAAAATCTGGCAAGGGCATACAAATATAACAAATATTGGCTGAGCTCCCTGAGGATGGCAGACACAAAATCCAATTACATTACATACATTACATTACAACAACATGCTGCTGTGATTTAGCTCGTTAAGAGTGCCCGGGATGGGATTTTGAACTCGGGACCTTCCGAGAAGCTGACCGCATTACTGACCGCTAGACCATCCATATGCCCATACTGGATACACACGAGTAGATTTTGACTGTTTATACACATTTATTAAAAAATGTGAAGTGTATTACCATCTTCTATATAGTGAGAGATGGCATGGGTAGTTCATGATCATAAGCAAGGTTAAATCAGTAATAAATACATTATACATTAAAAACAGCACATGAAAAGTAGTTAATATTATGCTACAACTGTACAGAGGTACATAAATATAATAATAATAATAATAATATAACCAAGAGAAATCTACATCTTTACAAATCAACTAGTTGAATAAAATTTATCACAGAATATTAACTCATGGCCACTTAAATAGCATCTATCATTAGCCATATGTTAATTATATATAATAGATACAAACTACATACAAGACCATTGAGTACACCTTCTAATACACTGTACAATAACAAGAAAATGTATGATTAAAAGAAGCACCTAACTGCTAACAGTTTCTGGCATTGAATGGGAAGCTCTCTATTGTAACTTAAACTTATTAAAGTCAGAGGACTGGATCACTCGATATATTTGTGCTCATCATGTCATGTCATTAGAAATATAAATACCAGCAGTCCATAGTAATTTGCATAGATTGTGCCTTGACCTTACAGGATATGAATCACATTTTACCATCTTTGTACCCATTTCATGTAAAAAATTTACTTTTAGTAAGTTATCCTAGGGTTTTGAAGAGATTTTAGGAATTTGTGACTTTTGTAATGATATCTTGTCTGGAGTTTGAGTTGTTTGAGAAAATAAAATTATTGACCGACAAAACAGTAGTCATTCCACAGAGGTTAATTTTCAAGCATGTCAACACCGTGGTGGCCATTTTCCAACATGGCGGCACCTTCAACATAAAATCCTTATTCCAAGATGGCTGCCATTTACACTGTATTAACATAAATCCTCATCCATAGCTTTCCACCTTATTCTACAACGGTGTCATCCCGAATGTAATTATTTACAAGAGTAAATTTCGGAGCGCTCACTGCAGTCCTGACAAGTCACTTTGCAGCACCAGTGAAACTTGCAGTGGCACTTCCAAGTCCGTGTGAACTGATGCGTGTTGTATCCTCTTCCGCAGCACAGCATCTCGCATCCGTCTGTGCTTATACTCGTTCGGTTGCACTGCCTTCCTTGGGTACCTAAAGATCCTGTCAGTGGATCATACTCGCAGTAATTTGGAGAGTCTCTAAGATACACCAAATCGGCTCTCCGCGGCTTCTTATTTGGCCGACGAGCTTTTTTGAGCTTAAGGAATATGGGAGTCCTCGCTCGCCTGCCTTTTATGGGCATGACTTGCCTCGCTTTGTTGTATCTTCGCATTAAAGATGATCCGATAGTTCGGAAGGGTGGAAGAGTACGCCAACAAGTTCTCAAAGTACACGATCCAGAAACGCCGTGACATTTGCAGTCCCTGGCCATAAGGTCTTTCAGTGCCTGAAACAAAGCAAAGATATATTATTGACAGGAAGTTGATTTGTGTAACATCAGGGCATAACAGAAAAACCAACAGTTTGTTTTTTCTCAGTGCAGTTGGTCTGAAGCCTAGTCAGCTTATATGACCAGCCCCAGTACTGAAATAATGATGAGATGATAAGACTTGGAGCCTCATCATGTTACACATAATCCTTAACCCCATTGCCTTCCGTGGAGCTGGCCGAAAGGTTAACTAGCTGATGCCTTCTACGTGTCTCACTGCCTGTTCTGATCAGCCTTATCTGGTGCAAAAATATTGGACGTAAAGCCTGTCTCACCCACCTTCTACATGTCAGGTATTCTTATTGTCACCTTTAATTTGTTGACAATCAATTGGGAGAAAAAGTACCACCAGAGGTCACTGAGACTTGTAGCGGATAAGTATTGTTAAATGACGTCATCTATATTGTGATGTCATCCATGCAACAATGGTGTAGTTACGTCATCGTTTTATTTGCTAAGGTTGTAGTGCTGTAGGCTATAGTGCTTTTACTCCCCATTTACTGACCATTTGAACTGTGTATGATTGGTCAACCTACAAGAGAGACGGATGTCAAGAAAACAAACTAAAAAGCTCAGGTTCTGGATTCTCCACCAAATTTTTGTTCAAATTTTCATCGTGATAAATAGTCACAGAAAGCGAACTTCAAATCTATCACTTTAGTATCTTAATTATATCGCTACTGCCTGAAGCTCATGTGACCGGCTACCAATGGAACACTTAATAATGAGGTGACCTCCCAGATAGCATTCCAAATCGTATCAACGTCGGCGCAATGTAGGCGATGTCAAAACGATGTTGTACTGATGGTGGCCGATATAGAAACGATGCTGGCCCGATTTGGAATGCTATCTTGGCTGTCATGGGTCCACACTGAGACACATATTTAACCTTAAGGGTTAGATCTTCCTACTTCCTCAGAACAATTTAGTACTTAAGTTTTAGGACACCAATATAATTTAATCATTTACACCAATGGTAGTAGCTTGGTGTTAAAAAAAATATATGGTGCAGTATAATTAATATTCTAACCATTTGTGAACAGGTATAATTAAAGGACGCCCAATGAGAATTTGAGATCAAAGCATATTTTGCTATTGCATATTAATTATTACTGTTATATATATATATGCGTCAGAACTTTGGTATAAACCAAACACTTTATTCCGTTTTTCTAATTAACTCCCAGCGTGATATTCTTGTACTTAGAAAGGCAGGTAACAGAATGCTCAGTGGTTTAGAGGAAAACAGTGAAACGGTTACATGTTCTCCCGATTCTTCAGTTGATAACGTTTGGTAAGTAGATAGAAGTGCATTTTAAGAGGTGAAGCACTTGCAAGTTTATTGTGATAATTTTCCTTGCCTTTAGTATTAAGTGTGTAATTCACCTGTGGAAACCTGTGTCCTGTGGCTGTACAGATAAATACAGGCAATTATCAGTGTTAGTTACAGACAAACTTTTTTGCTCTCATTGCCTTTTTCCAGTCCAATAATTCCACTGAGCACTAAAAGTTGGATTTTCTGTTCTGAGTAGTTACAATTGAAGATCAGCTTCTAGCATTGAGAGCAAGTTGTAACATGACAGAAGAACAGTTAGTGACAGTTACACCCATTTAAGAACAGTTATCCCATCTTACTCTGACAAGACAAGTTTGTTTTTATTCTATTCAATTTGTTTTGGGCTTAAGACAGTAGAGCAATAAATGTCAGACATGTACAGTACATGAATTACGATGTGAATAATCTTTTATTCACAGTTTTTATTTTTATAAGATTATTCATGTTGTTCCAAATGATTTTTGTTATAAAGTTGGGAGTTTAACTTATTGCAAATTTTTATAGTTAAACCAGTCTACAAGACAATTTTCGAATATCTCTATTAAGTCAATTGTACTATTAGTTAGTTATTATTGACAGGTTTTTTTAAGGTGATTGGTTCATTCTATTACTGGTAAGTTAGATGTCACAGAGAAGTGTTTTTACTAGCAAGGTTGGGTTAACTCAATATGCTAAATTTGTACAGCTCAATTATTAAGTGTCATACAGTTAAGTGTCAGATATCTTTATCACATGAATTGTGCTATTAGTTACATATTTTTCACAGTTTTTATTTGATTGATGTTGTTACTGTTAATTCTCACAAGGAAATGTTTTTATTTGCAAGTTTGGGTCAACTTATTGGTCAATTTTTATAGCTCAACAAGACAGGAGTACAATACAGAAAATTAAATGTCAGATATCTCTATTAATTGAATTGCACTATACTTACCTCTTATTGAGAGTATTTTAAATAGGATTGTCACAGAGAAGTGTTTTTATTAGCAAGTTTGGGTGAATGTATTGCTCAAAATTTATAGCTTAACAAGACAGGCGAACAATGAAAATGTCTGAGATATTAAAAATACTTATCATTGACCGTTTTTATGTTACTTTGAGTTAATTTCATCTAAGAAAGGTGTTTTTATCAGCGAGTGGGAATTTCTATAGAGTAACCTGTACAAGATTGAAGCATACAAATTTGAATATCTTCATTACACGAATTGTACTATAAGTTTCCTCTCATTGACAGTTTTTCTAAGATGATTGATTCATGTTGTTACTGTTAAGTTAGCTGTTAGATGTTTTTATTAGCAAGTTTGGTCAACTCACTGCTCAAGTTTTAGCTCAGGAGTACATTACGAATGTCAGACATCTTTATTTCATGAATGGTACTAGTTACTTACACATCGACAGTTTTTGTAGGATGATTAATGATGCTAAGTCAAAGGAAACATTTGTTTACATCAGTCTGAGCTGTCACATGTCCTCCTAAACTCTTCCATCAAAACAAGGCAGTTTACCAATTAGTGCTCTGCGTTGAAAAGACAAATAGCCCGAATGCTGGAGGCCCTCATTTTGAACACTGTACAAATGGCACAGTCAGCAATTACAACAAACAGCCCTTTGAACTACTTATGCCTAGGGGAGGGGGTTCAAATGAGCCTCACTTGGAAATGAGTGATGAATGTTAAAACAGACAATAGAAACACTGAAACATAGACATTCCTCATCTTATTTTAACCAGAAGTTATTGCAACTGAAGTGAATTTGTACACTCGGTTTCTCAAGTATGTTTTTTTTTCATGAACAACAATTTTGTCGCTTGATCTCTTCTTTTTGTTGTTGACAATTTATGAGATTTAATTGTTACATGGCCAAATGTGCCACGTGCGTTTTCCATGAGAAGGATAAACACAAGGAAAATGTAAGGTTTTTGCCTAATTAAAATGAGGTGAAAACAATGCGTTTTCCATGCGTTTATCCAAATGCATGGAAACGCACGTAGCACATTCGGCCATGTAGTAAGAAGGTCAGAAGTGACCAAATGTGTTTGATTGTGAACCAACATAATTTTTACTGAACCGAATAACATTCTGAAAAACCAACTGCCGATATATTTTGTCTTCTTCGTATAAATTCGTAATACAGCAGTTAAAAATCCTGAAATAACTTTTGTTGAAATGGTTGGGTACAATCTTCAACGGAAATCCTTGAGTTTTTATCATTCATTCTACATAAACGTTTCATAAATTGTATCTTTTTGTATTGCTTAGAAATGTCCACACAAATTCTTATCTAAAGCTCACTCAAATTCTCCCGTAATTCCCACAAATTTCAGAATAACTCCCCACATCAGCTGGGTAATCGTTTCTCTTTCATGACCAATCTTACATCCTCAATATCCCTGATTTGTTACGAGCCATTTTAGGACATGAGAAAAAAAAATAAAAAATTGTATAAACCATTTAGTAAATTGTATATACGAAGTACTAAATCGTTTATACGAAATACTAAATTGAATACACGATATACTAAATTGTATATATCGAATACTAAATTGAATATAGGATATACTAAATTGAATATACGAAATACTAAATTGAATATACGATATACTAAATTGAATATACGAAATACTAAATCGTATATACGAAATACTAAATCGTATATACGAAATACTAAATCGTATATACGAAATACTAAATCGAATATACAAAATACTAAATTGAATATACGATATACTTAATTGAATATATGAAATACTAAATTGTATATAAGATATACTAAATCGAATATACGAAATACTAAATTGAATATACGATATACTTAATTGAATATATGAAATACTAAATTGTATATACGAAATACTAAATTGAATATACGATATACTAAATTGAATATACAAAATACTAAATCGTATTGCTAAGGCAAGTAAAAGACCCCACCCATGGGGTAAGAGTGTAACATGGGTGGACTCCTCCTCCCTCTCATCTCATCAATCAACCCTCGATAGCGGCAAGAACTTGCCTTAGAGGGCTGCATTTCCCATATCTATCTATCTAATTTATCTATCTGTCTATCTTTCTATCTATCTATCTATCTTGGATCCCTCCTAGATTGATGGGAAAAGTTATTTTAAAGTCCTCCTTCCTGATATCATCCATGTTTGGTCCATAATTGCAGGCTATATGTAATACTTATGCAATTTGACAAAATGCAATTAGCATGGATCAAGATAATATTCAAATGTAGCATGGTGCAATTAAAGTCAGCATCGCATAGTAAACCCAACTACAGGAAATACTACTAAGAAGGGAAGGGAAGGGAAGGGAAGACTGGGGTACGGACATGCCATTGTCACAGATCATACTGTATCTAGAATTTTCTAACTTTGTTAATTAGATAGCCCTGCCCAAGACGAGTCTCTACATAGGTTGCACATAAACATAACTGTAGACCAAATATTAACTAAGATATGGCCAGTTTAGTATTTTGTATATACAATTTAGTATTCCATATATACAATTTAGTATTTCATATATACGATTTAGTATTTCGTGTATACGATTTAGTATTTCGTATATACGATTTGGTATTTCATATATACGATTTAGTATTTCATATATACGATTTGGTATTTCATATATACGATTAAAAAAATATTTCATTTATTCGATTTAGTATTTCGTTTATACAATTTAGAATTTGGTATATACGATTTAGTACTTCGTATATACAATTTAGTATTTCGTATAAACAATTTAAGTTTTTTTCTTTCATGTCCTAAAATGGCTTCCGTACATTTCTGTATTTCTTGTCTCAAAAATAAGTCACATTCACAGTTCCAATTCTTTACATGTATTTTAAATAATTTTTTATTTTTTTATATATAGCCCTATGGCTGCCCTAGGTTTTTTTAGTTCTGCGTTGTTTCTTCTTTGGCAATGAGAAATTGCATATAAGAATGGAATTCCATTTCAGGCCAATATGTCACCCTCTCAATGTTCTTATAATGAAGTGTTTTACATCGAAAGAGGTGCGCTATTCCTTTGATTCTATGATAACGGGACTACAAAGCGTGACTTCATTAATCATCCGGGTTCCCTGGGATTCTCCTCGGCAATCTTCCTTCAAATCTAGAGAGTTACACTAGCAAGATCGCTCTAATTGTCATTATGTTGCAAGATGTTTTGCACAGTTTTTGAGTATCGTACAACGAGCAATAGGAGACATGACAGTCACGTGCAAATTTTTTTTCGATAACCGACTGTCATTTTCAGTGCGATTGGGTCTTCAGCCAGCGCCGTCTGTGATTGGGTGTGAAAGACAAACGATCCAACGACTGATGTGGGAATTACTGCGAATTTGTGTGGGCATTCATGTGGGCAATTAGTGACCCATGGCATTTATATGGGCATTTAGTGACCTATCTTTTGACTTTCTGGGTTGAGGTGAGAAAAGTACACCACACTCTTCCAGACATGTCTGGTGCAGACCACCTGTTCGTCTGACCTTGGCAGAAAGTCTGTCGTTGTGACCTTGCGAGATTCCAGAAGGTCGGTACACCAGAAAGGTTGTACTTCCTGAATACAATAAGGATTCAGCTAGTTTAAAGGCAGTATCAATGACTTAAGGGTTTACATTATGGAAATTCGCTAGATTCTTGAATGTCAAACCGTTTGAATTCGATGTGCTGGAAATTGATTCGGAAACATATGAAAGTCAGTGGCTTACTCGAGTCGAGAAGTGCTTTGGTAACACTTGAAGTGGCTCTTTTAATAGAGTTGAGGGGCTGGTTTTAATGGCAGTATCATTGACTGGGCTGGGAGTATTTTGTTCTCTGCAGGGGAGTGAACTCCTCTGGTGTGAAGGCGACCAAGCGTCCATTTTCCTCAGTGTCAAGTGACATTCTCAACAGCCCAGTAGTGATGGACGACTGTGATAAACTGAGCACTGAACACTGAACAGCCAACAAGAAGAAGAGGAGGCAGAAGTAGAGGGGTGAGAGGGGGCAGGGGCATAGGGTTCTACTTGTTGACAGCCAGTATCATCTACATACCCTAGGATCCTCTTTACTCCATTCCAAGTCTTATCTCTGCTTTCGTAATTAATCACCAGGTGTCACTAGCTCCAGTATATTAGACCACATTTGTGCCTCTCTAGTCACATTATTGTAAATAGATTATCATCTGCAGTTGTCAGGAATTCACTTTTTTCTCCTTTTTTATCTGGTGTCTTCTTGCACTGGTTGGTTCCTGATGCAATGGACTTAAAAGGTAGCTTTTTACTTTGATACGATACCAGCTATCTGCAATCCCATGCAGTCATTGGGAGTTTTATGGTGATATTCCAATTTAATGTTTTGCAGTTTTGATTTCCTTTATAAAGGTAACATCAGCTTGCCATGAACAAGAGGGCCCATTAATTAGACCACCTGATCCAAGTGGGAGAAAGAGGACCTTAACATTGACCTTATAACCATTAATAATCATGAGTTTTTCCCATGTATTTATGAGGGCTCTCATGCAGAGGAAACCGGGCAACCCACGCGTCTCAAGATCTAACTATCTAAACTGCCATTTTCATTAATTCAAATAATATAATAAGCATAAATGACCCGAGACTAATTGGAGGTGGGTGGGTGATTCGGGATCTACGTCCCATATTTTTGCACCAGATAGGGCTGATCAGGACAGGCAGGTGCCAAGGCAATGAGGCGAATGATGAAGCAACCTTCCAACACGGGCTGGATTCAAACCCAGGACCAAGTGGTTGGCAGCCGAGTGCACTACCACTGCCCTTGAAATTGGAGGTGCCTTGTACACAGTGTCTATGCTGAGGCAAGTAAAAGACCACCCATGGGGTAAATGGTGTGGAATCTACGAGTTATCAACTCATCATTATGTCTGCTTCTGGCAGCTGGTCATATAAACTGGTTAAGCTTAAGACACATCAATTGACATTGGCATTGAGAAATGAAATGGGGAGGTGAGATCAGGAATTAGAAGAGAAAGTGGATGCACAAAACATATGAAAAGTCATTGGGAGTTGGAAATGGAATGAGGCAGGGCATAAGGCAATGGAACTGGAAAATGGGATGACCAGGGAAAGCAGAAGGAAAGAGAGAAAGGGAATCAGGCAGAGAAAGGGAACAGAAGAGGACCAAAATGAATGGGGCAGGGGAAGGGAAAAAATGAAAGGGAATTAAAGATCTCAGAAATAAGAAACAGATTAAAATGTCACTAGATAAATATTCAAATCAAAAGAGAAAGGAATAAGTAACAGGGAAATGGTGGAAAAGGAATGGTTAGAGCCACAAAGGACCTAGAGAGAGGCTATTCGGTTGTCGTATGATGTGCCATAGACCTCGACAGGTCGTGTGTGTACTACCAATGTGATAGGCTGCATCAGTTGCATTTCTTTGTTGGATTCAAGCATAAAACGTCATTTCAAGCCCTGTCATCAACAAGAGATACATGTGCATAGTTAACCAGCATTGAATTGAATTGAATGAATTTAAATGGTAACTGCACGTGGCATATGTTGCTGGCTGGGACGTAGAATTTTTATGCAGGACGCGTCTTTCACTCAATGCTTTTTCGGCGCTCTTTTCTTCGTCTGCTGGGTGGTCTGCTAGACAATCTATTTGGTGCAAAGAATAAGTTGATTAAAATGACACATCTCCAACCCTGTCGTTTGGCCTTGAGGTCAGCAGACGAACTTGTCCAAGCGTTTCAACACCCTCTAAACACTTTTCCCTCGCATAGACGTGAATTTTGACGTAACGTCCTGGCGTTGTAAAATACGTCATCGCCAGCTACGAAAAACAGACGACACGCTGGTCTAAACAGCATGACTTCACCTGCACACCAGTCATCAGCGCTAACCAGAAAGAATGCCAAAAATGCAGACCGGCCAGCCCTCCTGCGATGTTGTATCTGACTGAGCAATTTGAATGTGAAATGTTGATTGTGATTTTTGAGCTATTGCTGTAAGATGGGGCAAAATTACCCCCACAACTCCGACAACAAAACAAAAAACTAGACATATCTGCTACAACTGCTTAAAGATATTCCAACATTGAGTCTATGATCTCTGAAGAAAATGACTGAAAAACCTAACTTAACAAGCCTTGAATTTATAGGAACTGAATAAAGCTAAATTTTAAACACTTGAGAGTTTTTACGACTCTGTTGAAGAAAGACAACTTTTTCAAATTGCATTTCAAGTACTTCTTGCAAGATACAATAAGTAATTGTCAAATTATATCCTGGGAGATTATGATAAGATTGGATTGTGTAATAGATAAGGTTTGCCATTTCATTGAAAAGTTGCATTTGAAAAACCAAACAGCCACAACACTAGAATGCTGAGATTGAATGGGCACTTTCTGTAATCTGGAAACATCTGGTTCATTTGGTGGTTCACACAATGGTCCATATTTTGTCACTATAGTGGATGTAGTGTGTTCAACATGCAGTTTTGTGGGATGAGGAAACTTCAGGAAAGAGTGTATGGTATGAGGCGAAGCTGAGTGTACAGCTAATCTGAGAATATAAGCCAATTTGTTTTCCTCAACTTTATCCGTTTAACTGTTGACAGTTATACACTTGATCTGGTTAGCAGCTTTAGCCTGAAACTTTGCCCACTGCAGAATTACATTTTATCTAAATAAAAGGCTTGAAGCCAGACACATACAGTTAGTTTAATTAAAAACAGCCTGTCAAATTGAACCTAGACGAAGCTAGACAACTTCTGCTAACTCATGCTACCTGCCACTAAGCGGAACTGTCTGGCTATAGCTGGCTACTCAAAGCCGGATCTAAAACTTGTATATGCAGCACCATTTGATGCATAAGTTGTGAATGCATATTCGTAACTTTTTTGTTGAAAGATGCATGTCTATTGTACATACATAAATAATTATTATGATATATTAGATACATTTCTCACATTTACCAAGGTTTATATTTTTTCAGCGGTGGTAGGTGTAAGCCGACTATAAGCTAGGAGTAGACAGAAGTGACTTTAGCCGGTTACCCCTTGAGCCAGGAATAGGTTGCTACAGCTGTATAATAAAGTCGACCATATTTTGTGAAACTAACTGTAGCTTGCCTTTTGAATTCCAGAGGCACTTTGCCAATGTAACCACTTTTCCACATTTCACTATAAGGGAAGGTTCTATAAAGTGTCACTTGAAATAGGACATAAATATAGATATTACTTATGGAGTAACCAATATTATCAAAAAATCATCACCTTTCTTCCGGCCCTGTTGTTATGGAGATTCATGAGCGATCGCGAATCTTCGTCCACCTCTCGCGCGTCGATGAAAACTCGCGAGAACTTGAGACCATATCGAACGTCGACGGAACAGCCGCCCCAGGTGAAGTCCTGCTGACTGGGGTGACCTCCTCCCGCGTGATGACGTAACTTGTCACATCCGCAGCTGGTCAGGTTGCCGCTGCTGCAGGACTGAGTGATGGCATAAGCCACTCCTGCTGCCCTGATTGCATACATGAAGGCCGCTTCTTTTGTTCCTGCAAAATATATTAGAATCAAGACAGTGATTTATATTATGATAAAGAGACACATCTGACCTCATCTGTTTTAATTCGAATGAAAACAAATCAATCCAAACAATGCAAACCAAACAAACTAAAGGTCTTAAGTTGTTTCTATGCTATTGCAGGCCTGAAGCTAGTAAGGAAAGTTGTCGTGCAGGTAGACGTAATAATGACATGATAAGGCTTGAAGTTCACACATTGTTACAGATTAATGGCAATGCTTCCTGGGGAGTTGAGAAAGGATCAATGATGTCAAATCCGGATTCACATCCACTGGAAACACTAGCAAACTGGACTTGGTATTGCAAAAAGAAGAAGTCAGGATGGTAGAAGCTCTTCATATACATTGTCAAGAAGACACATTGACAAGTCTTCAATGTATGCCTGGTTCAGGGTAGGTGGGTGAAACGGGCTTCAGGAGCCCAGGCAATGAGACGGATGATGAAGCAACCTTCCAACATGGACTGGGTTAGAACCCACACCCAGTTGTTGGCAGCCCAGCAAGCTACAGCTGAGCTAAGCCCTGCTCCATGACGCTGGGTTCAGGACATTCAACACTGTCTGACGCGTTTGGCGCGCTGTCTGTCACACTGTCTGTCGTGCTGTCTGTCGTGCTGTCTGTCGTGCTGTCGGTGAGAATAAGAGACAAGCAAACTTTTTTCTTGCCTTTTTTATGATTTATTGCTACGTTTGCTTTATCAATTCACTGCAGTGTGAACGACTTCGCTTCGTGTGAAAGTCTTCCTTAATGACCCATGAGCTATGGTTATGAGTTTGTCTTGAAACACCATAAAACAGAAAATATATGACATAACTCCGACCAAGGATGACAAACTAGAAACTTGGTATGAAGTTATAAATGTGTCACTTCTTTTGTGGTTGTTGTCGTAAAAAGAAAATTCCTGTTTGGGTGACAGTTTAAAGATGGCGGAGTTTATATCTGAGGGCATGAGAGGTGTCTCAAGGAATTGTCGACGTTGTGAGTGTCTCACGGAATGTGTGACGCCTTAACAAAGGTTTATGTATTGGAGTAGAAAAAGTTGTTAGATTGACCTTCGGACTCGGAGAATCACACTTAGATGAGAATTAAACAGCTGAGGCACCAAGATGCTCTATGTATACAACAGCCCACATGGGGGACAACTTCATTCCAACATTGAAAGCCTCGGATTCCATGATTCACCCCAGCTTTTGTTGAAACTGTGAGGTTTGTGCTGAATGAAGCTCTGCAACAACACAGACTGCATTAAGTTGCCATAAATCACTAAACTGAGAAAACTGCGTTAGTTATGCTCATGGTCACGGCATAGTCTAGGAGCATGCATTGGACAACCCAATATTATGGCTGTTTCTGCTTGTGGAATGATTGCCATACATAAATTCTCAACAATTATAAATTGTAGGGAAATAATCAACCTCTCATCTTGCGATTTAAATTAAAAATTCCTCGGACAGCATGTCAGATAGGGTCAAAATCATTTATATATTTGCACTCGTTGGACGACGTCGTACCGATGTCTAACCAATCCAGTATGTTACCTGGGTCCATTACACCCAGATAGCAACCAGATTGGCCTGACATTCCCAGATAGCATTCCAAATCGGGCCAACGTTGTTTCAGTATTGGCCGCCGTCGGAACAACATTGTATCAACATTGCCGACGTCTTGCCAATTCTGTCCCGATTTGGAATACTATCTGGGTTGGCCCAACATTGATTCAATCGCAAATAACATGCTACGTTGGCCCAGTGTTGGCCGATATCGGCCTTATCAGCCATGCTGTCTGACATTTATATAATGTTGGGCCAATTTTGAGTTGAAGTGACGTGTCATCTGTGGAGGCGTCAAAATGTGTCGGTCATACGGATGTTTTTATCTTCAATAGTACATCTATAGATGCAACTGAAGAAAAATATGTAACATGGTGTGGACAACAAGCCATATCATCAGTATGTCTGTCTCAACTGCCAACAAGAGCTGATCTAGAACAGTTTTTTTTTAGAATTGATACAACACCATACAATGCAATACAATAAAATTCAGTATAATGTTTAATAAACCTATACAAAATGTATTACACACATATTACATGCTCATAGAATTTCAGGAATATAGAATATAGCTCTACAGAAGGATGAAATAGGTCTAACCAACGAGCAGAGACAATTACATGTACTAAAGCATCATCATAATATTTCACTCTAAATTTATTTGGTCAAAGTATTCGTAAGACAGGTTGTTATGACCGGCATTGTATTCACTTAAGAATGCAGATAGCTCTTTGTGGTAGCTTAATTTCCTTGCCATAAACTGGCTTGAGTCGTAAATTGCAATTGAAGCAGACATAGTATGGCCACAAAATTCAGAATTGCATAGAGATTGCACAGAGGTGTTGCGTGTTAGGTCGCAAAATGAGCAACAGGCGGCAATTTGAAGCAATCATGGCCGCCGGCATGCGGGTTGCAAAATGGGGGAAAAAGACCCAATTGGGGTGCAGAAATTTGCATGTCATCTGCGCACGTTCATCTGCCTCGCAGCTATGGTTATTCAAGGTCAAAAGATACAACTTTATTTGGGAAAATTTTTGAGATTTTTGGAAGATTTTACAACATAAACTGCTAAGCAAAAACTCCCATTACACTAACATTCTTCAATGCTAAATGCTAGGATAATTTAAGATCTATGTATAGATATAACATGGCTTCATGGATAAAATCTGGACTCACTTCACAATTGCAGGCATGCTGCAACCATTGACCACATCACAGCTAAGATTATTGAAATTTGGTAAAAACCTCATAATTTACCACATTTAAGACCAGTTTATGAATAGCCTCACCAACTAAACAAGAAAGCATGCAAGCAAGCAAATAACCGACATACCAACAGGCAACCAGGCAAGTTAACAATCAACAAATCCAAACCTTCGAAGAACAGTACGTTCCAAAGAGAAACGCATTGCAATTAATCAAGCAATGAACTTGCACACTTTGCCAGGCAACAAATCCAAACTGCATTTAAACAAGCAATCAAGCAACCATGCAAGCAAGGAGTCATGCGATTAACCATTGGTAAAATTAATGAAAAAATATTTTATTATAATATCATACTGTGTGATATGTCTGGTGATGTAAAGAAAAATATTTAAAAGGAAAAAAAACAACATATTAAACCTATATTCTCTCAAATAATTACTTGTCATTTACTGGTCATATATTAATAATGTTTTCTTTTTTAAGAGTGAGGTCCAAAATAGACTTTATTGAGTCATATTTACTTCAATGACTTTATATCGAGGTGGTCTTTAAGTGAGGGCCACCTGCTCTTCTTCTCTTTCATCAAATTGAAAATTTGCATTAAGCAGGTCAATTTCCCTTAATTTATCATTCAGCTAATTGCTACTTGCAACAGGGCTGAAATGAATGCTTTAGGAGTTCCCCAGCCAATCCACTAAATTTAATTATTTCAGGAAACAGCCCAGGACATTTGATATTGACAGATGCGCTGTATAACAGCACAAACAGTTGGTTTGTGAGTCCGTGGCAATTTGCAACAGTTTGTTTTGACAAATGAACTAGCTAACTCTTTGGTAAAAACAAGTAGCTTCTAAAATGACATCATCATTTATGAGAACATGAGCTCTAGACACTCAACTAAAGACCTGTTATTGCTGTTCCCTTAATGAGGGATTTTAAAGTTTTGAGTTTTCAAGCATTTTATTTTGGAGTGAAGAAAATTATCCCCTGGAGTCACTCGGTGTTATGTAAATGCACTTGAATTTGTTATTGAAACAGAATGTTCCCTTTAACTTCAAATATTTTGCATAGTTCTTCATATTTTTTTTGAATGATCAGCTGTATAGAGATTTTGCCAATTGAATTAGCCATTGAGCCAGATGGCACCTTAGTGTAGGTAGGCTAATATACAGATTCATCATTGATAACTAACTCATGTTCTTTCTGGTGTCACTTCAGACTACACAGTGCTTTAACACAGGTCACAAGCTTATTCAGTTAAGTCTAATTATTATATGTAGTGTTTATTCACAATTTATATTTAAATAAAAAATTGTACAGTTAAAACACAAAGAAAAAAAACAACTAAAAACAATGAAGGTTCTGGGTTCGAATTAGAGCCCAGTCAGGGTTATCATATTCAGTGCCTAATGCTGGGGCAAGTAAACCCCGCACATGGAGTAGATGTCTAACATAGTGCGGACTCCAAGCTTTATCATCTCATCTTCACGTTTGGCTTCAGATCAGTAGTACTGATTAACTCAAGATAGAACCATGTCACACACTTGTTAAAAAGGAAAATGTTTTACTCGGTGTCTATGCTGAGGCAAGTAAAAAAAACCCCACCCATGGGTTAAATGTGTAACATCGTGTGGACCCCAAGCCTTATCAACTCATCATTACGTCTGTCTCTGGCAGCTGGCCATAAAAGCTGGCGAAGCTTCAGACCCAGTAGCATTGAGAAATAACTAAATTTCTTAAACTTGAGAAAGACTCATGCGAGTACATTGTAGCTTTTGCTGTCTCCCAGTCTTCTATAAAACCCCACAAAAAGCAAGAAAGTGTAATAATTGGAAGGCATCCCCTGTTGCCTCAAGCATGTCAAGGGGTAATTGCCCATGAATGTCTGGGGCAAAATAGCCAATTACCCTCTAAAGGGGGAAGGTAATGATTTGAGCACAATTGCTAAAAACTATTTGATAACAAAAAGTGCACATAATAGAAAGTGTTGCAAATCACATTCTGAATGAAATCGACTGTAATGCTTCGAGTCTTTTTTGCACATTTTTTATGATAAAACATTTCCCCACCTGCAAAATTCTCTGGCCAATATATTTATGACTAATTGTCCATTCATATCTAAAAGTTTATCAGAAAAGGCACCACTTGAAATCGTCCAAAAAAGATCATCATTACACTGTATCAGACAGGATACTAGTTTTTGTCAAATGTATTACTTTGCTCATAAATACGGGTACATTGTATAGATTGATACAGTATATCATTTTGGATGATCTTCATATTAGAACATACAGAATACTCCTTCAAGTGGAAACTGTTTCTACACTACACCTAGCGGCCACCTCGCTGATAACACCACCTCACAATGACGATAACTGACCATACATATAATTATATAATTGATACCACTTCAAAACTGACAGTTATAAAACTTGGACAGATCCATATATTCCTTGCCTGAAGCACTGAAATGTTGCTTGAAACATGTATGCCTACCATCCTGACAACTTGCCGAATTGGGCCAAAATTGAGTCGACAATGCCTCGACATTGGGCCGATAGTACTAAAGGAGTTTAGAGTACCATAAGCCAACGTCGAGGCAACGTTTTCCTTGCAAGCAAAATGTTAGTGCTTGCGAACCATGCTAGGCTAGCAAATCAGCATTAAATCAAAGCATGCATATACACCCTTTAATAAAGTTATGTTATCCGTGTAATCAATTAAGCAAATTAGTGCAGAAATTAAAGCAGAAATAGCTAAAACAACCACTATAGTCTATAGGCAAGTATTAGACACGAAATCATGATGCTTATAGCGCATTAGACCACCGTACCGTTCTCCTTACCGGCAAGCTGAACCGGGCCGAAGATTGGATCAGTTTCTGGCGGAAAAGAGCAGTTCCAACGGTGTTTTCGGAACTGGTAAACACACTCGGAGAAGGCCAATGAAGCCCCCTGGCCCACGGCGGCAATGGCGTCAGGCCTGCTCCGGCAGATTGTTCTTTGGCGAGGGGTCAGGCCCGGCACTTTGTTGCAGATCAAATTGGCCCCTAGTGCCACTACGGATGATAGTGCTCTGAAATGATCAAATGATTTCAATTAATGATATAATAAATTGGGTATGAATGATATAAATAATAGGTTATATAATGGTGAGCACTATAAAGATTTCGCTAATATAGATTTTAAGTCCAAATGTTAAGTTTATTTTATTAATGTTTTTATTTGACTTCAGTTATTTAATTGTAATTTCACTATGGTTTTATCTTTACAATATGGCCCTGTTATTAAGCAAACATAAAATATAAAATATTGATATAACAAACAGTGTATTTTCTAACTGTATATGTTTACTTTGTCTTTAAATATATTTTATAAATATCAATAAATAAATCAATAAAGGCATTCCTAATCATAAGTAAAAAAACAAAAAAACAACAAAAAAAAAAAAAAACAACAAAAAACTCTTAAGACAGAGGTATTCATAAATATTACTCCCCAATCTTTTCGACAGCATAGTATTTTCTTGGCAACAGCATAGCATTTTCTTGGCAATATGTCTCACGCATGTGACTAAAGAGTTAGTCAATTTGACGACCTTAAATTTCATTACTTCAAGATGTGATCCAAGGCATACTATTTTTAGACCTGTATATTATCACCATGTGACTTAATTGTCGCCTTAATTGGTCAGCGTTGCGGCAGTGAAAACAATCAACAGGTCTAGCTTGCTAATTAAATTGCAATATCTGCTGACCAATCATGCATATCAAGAGCAGTTGTATTTTACTAAATGGTAATTAAATGATCAAAACGCCTTTTAAAACTATGAGATAATTATCACAATAAGTTTGTAAAGATGTCTAAAACTAGCTGGATTCCAATTTTTTATTAGCATAGAAAGTCCGCTTACTGCAAATTCCTGTTATATATATAACATTATATGGCAAAATCCTATGTTACATAGCTTCCATAAGTGTACACAATATATTGCTATATGTTTTTGTTTTCTTATATTATCATATTAATGTTATATCATTCTTGTTTTGTCAAATGTATTGCTTTATGCAAAACCTATTTCATGATCTTTAATAAACTTGAAATTGATAATGAAATAAGATTGGGTCAAGAAATTGTTGTTGAAAATTTCAATGTTTACAATTGGGCAAGTATATAAACACACAGTTTGTTAAATATAATGTGTACATGGTCGCATGTGTAACAAATTGCTTTTTCGCTGGTTACCATGGCAATGATTTATCACTCTGAAATGTTTTTATGAGTGTAAAAAGCAACTGGCGAGGTGCCAAGTTGGAAAATAAAAACATCAACAGTAATTAAAATGCTCGTAAATGGCCCGTTTCGTTACTTTGAGAAAGGTTTTATTTTAGAACGACAATGTCATAAAAGATGCCGTTTCGTCAAATTAGTAGTTATTATTTTGGAATGATGTTCTTTGATGTACAAGGATATATTTTACAGTGAAGTTGTTGGTAAAATACTATGATATATAATACAGTAAATATAATGTACTGAAAATTCACTATTCTATGTCAAGATTGACTCTAGATCAGACAACTAAAGCCTTAAAACTTGTAGATTAATTCATGGCTGAATTACATTAATATATCATTTCATTGTGCGGAATTTAATTAATTTTTCAATTAGATTGTTAGACAATGAATGAATAGTACACTGTATTGAAAACAAATTTCATTTATAAGATGCATTATATAAGCACGTCCATAAATTGTGTCTTTATCTTAAACCAGTTCAGGAATGCTAAATTAGAATATTCATAAATTTGAATTGTAACAATTTTCTACCAAATAATTAGCAATTAAATTAAACTCGGTGACACCTTCTTAAATTGTTTAAGGTCATTTTGTGAATTAGTCACATTAATCAGGGGTAAAACAAAGCCCCCTCTGTTACATAATATCATAAAGTTTAGCAACCAATGCTGCCTGACAGCTTAAGCCTTTTGATAAACTAAAAATTTCTACAGAAAATTTAATCACTAATTCTTTACTTATATAGCAATGAATTTTAAGTGGAAAACATATAGAACAACCGCAGACTGTAATTATTTTAAGATTTGATTTGTTTGCAACTCGAAATCGTATGTATTTAATTTCATGAAGCACGTGTTTACTGATTATTAATTAATCAGATTTAGAAGCTAATAACATTATCAGGATAACCTCACAATAAAGACCACTTCAAAAATAAAACTTTTTATCCATTATGGTCATATGCAAATGATGTAAGCTTATCATTGAAAATCTCTGACTAGGCTGTGAGTCGAAACAGCTTATACTTTTGAGCAACATTTTAGTTTTAGACATTTCTAGCTTATGACTAACTTTTATAGACATTTTGACTAACTGCAGACATCTTAACAGTGGATAAAATGACTGATCCCTCATGGCCGTTTTGACCATCCAGTTAGTCAACTTAGTCAATGCCCACTATCTGTTGTAGTCAAAACCGGTCACATATAACAATTACCAAGTCTTACTGGATAGGATCTCATTTATAATTGAAGACATTGCAAATGCACAGATTTCTAATCTGCACTGATACATATGCAACAGGCCTACAATATAATTTGTTGGAGCCTATTCCAATTGGAAAATAAGTTTATTCCCCCATTGATATTAGCCATTATAGAAATCGTATCCACAACCTGCACAATATAATTTAAGGAGTAAACACTTAAACCACTGGGCTAATCTAAATAAAAACAATAACATGGTCTATACTTAATTAAGGGGCACATGCAAGCTATGCAAGATAGTGCGTTGTTTTAACTTAATTAATTAACAGAGATTATGAAAACTTTAAAGACAGTTGCTGGTGATCATTCTAATGATTCAACACATACAATGTATTCATTTTTGGTGAACCAGAATTTAAACAATTTAAAAAGTATAATTGTCTCATCTTAATTTAAACATCTGGGCTACTTCCACTTCTTCTCTAATTTTCATTTCTATAAATTGATACTTTCATTGCTGGTATTAATAAATTAGGATGACTCCTTGACAATATATTTCGATGGTGCCATATGATCACATAAAACACTTTATCATGGTGAAGTCATAGAAAAAAAGGCAGACAATAATGGCATTAGTGACAATAAGTGCCATAAATAAATGCCATCAGATGGCGAGTCAAGATGGCATCTAATCAACATACTGATCTATCTACTCACAGAACTTATGGCATAAAGTGAGGAATTAAATTAAGAAGAAGAGAAAAAACTCTGCAGACTTCATGAGTGGACAAGCAACGGTAAATGACACCCTGAAAAATCTTTTTGAGTAATTTCTAAGACAGTTTCCAGAATGTAATTTCCACCATGGCCATTTTGAGCAAAAAAGCATTAATTAATTTACCCTGCTAAAATGAAGATATATGTCACTTTGACTTTATCTAATTACTTAGTCAATTGCTTGTAAATTGAAATGTTATACAGCTGCAGTCGATATATCTTCTGGAAGGTTAATTTCTTTGACACAATTTCTACTTAAGAAATAATTTCATTGTAAAGCCGTGTTTAAGGAGAGTGAAATTCACCTTGCTAATTCTTGAGGTAATTACTATACAAGAGAAGAAATATTCCAATGGTCCCATAAACAAGGAACATAACTTTAAAACATGAAGGTGAATACAAGTTATGACTGGCTATGACTAAACAGAGAAATATCAAAATTAACTCATAGGCAGTCAATGAAGTTCTGAATAGTTTTTTCGTTTTCTTCATTAAAATCATAGTATGACTCCTGGCATATTGAAAAGTGGTTTTAAAATCAAGGCAATCGTAATATTTTGTAATCTTAAATGTATATATGGATGAATAATTAGGATAAAATAATTAAAACCGTACATGTAGCACCTTTCAATGTCTATTTTAGATTAAGAATAGTGAAGAAATAAATAAATATAATCACAGGATGGCATAAATTTCAAATGTTGGTGATTAAACTCCTTGGAGGACTAGGATGTTCTGGAAGCTTGTGATTAAGTATAGCCTCTGAGAGGGCTCAGTAACTGATCATAGAATTGCAGGATTCTGCAACTAGTAATTTTTCGAGCCATTGGTCCATACCATGAATGTGCGACCGCGAGTTCTGAATCATTCTCCAAAAGGTCAGAAAATTACAGCTTACAAGTCATGGGCTGTTGTGTTATTTGACATGATCACTTGACCACGAAGCACTCTCATACACTAAATTGTAATTCGAGAGCCTAGATATTGTGCCATTTTTACCATGAGAGTAAAAGCAGACAAAATATTTCGTCTATAAACATCTCCTGAATAGTTTAATGACCATTTTCAGTGATCTCCAGTCACTGGGACGTCATCAGCATGCCTACCCAAAGAGACAGACCGACTTCAAGTCCTGTTAACTTCGAAATCAGTAAGTGTCTCGACTCTTGAAAAAGTCAATTATATTCTTGCCCTCAATGGTATCAGTTTCTCCTCAGAATAGCAGGGCAATCCACTCCAAAGGACCGGGAGTTCATTTGTCACCAGGCGCTGTTGAATGGCTGCGATCGACACAGTCCACAGCCTCCTCAGTGTCAAAGTGGCAGAGCGTTCATTTTGTCAAACGCCTTGGGAAAACCAGTCAAACAAACCACAACAAATGTGACTGGTCTCTTAAAGTGTTTGATCATTTGCTTCAGCTAAAAAGGGGACAGATTTTATGTAGCATCTGGAGTTTGTCAAATCTCATGTAATATAAAAATGAGCGAGAAAAATATATGTAAATTCAAGACTTTAAGATTTTTAATCCGACTGTTATAATCACCAGACTACGGTGTACTAAAGTTATGTGCCAAAATTCCGCTGTAATTACTCCTGCAAATAGACACCAGACTCAGGTAGACAGTCGAATGCCTCTAGCGAGTCAAAGAAAACGTCCAAATTCACAAATTAAACCTGGCCCAGCATTTTTTCTATAAGCAGCTGGAACTAATTCACGTCACAATGAGCTAAAACTGCAAGTTTCTGAGGAGTGAAAAGCAAAAATATATACAAGTGCTTTGTCGGACAAAAGCCAATTATGGCGAGAGAAAACTGAAACTTGCAAAGCCAAGGTTGACACAGCAGGAATACCACGTAGGTCTAATCGGATACAACCAACCCACCGGCCCACTGGGGGGTCAAGAGGCTACATTGGTGTCATGTTTAAATTGCCATTTGGAATGAGAAATAAACCCCATATTCTGATGATTTTTAATCAAAGGTTAAAAGGCGAGGCATCTATTAAAGGAACGCGCGCTACAATGTCCTTTCGCACGTCCTAGGGCGATTTTGACGCCCCGTCTTTTCGATCCCTGCGACGTAATAACCCCCAACGCTACCCCTTTAAATTTTACCCCACTGGAATCTTCTTAAAACCGCAGAATTCAAAGGATTGTGTACGAATCATTACAGGGTCATTTGAGTCAAATTAAGCAGAAATGGACACTGCTTTCTCATTGTCAAAACATGTGTCAAGCATTTGAATCTCCCTATAAAACGATACTCAAGGTGAAAATAATTGGGGTGAATCAACATTAAATGCGTTATAATGTATCCTGTTCGGAATTTTTGTGTGAAACAGTTGCATTTTGTGGAAATTAACCCCACCACATTCATGATGAGGGGTGAGATACATTAGCTAGTGAAAGTGATATATCTATCTATCTATCTATCTATCTATCTATCTACCTACCTACCTACCTACCTACCTACCTATCTATCTATCTATCTATCTATCTATCTATCTATCTATCTACCTACCTACCTATCTATCTATCTACCTATCTATCTGTAACTACCAATATCTCATAGTACATTGAAATCACCTGTTATATTAGTTTTATCATTGAAATTTTTAAAATTTGTTGAACCTAACTTAAGAACAAAAGGTACCTTGTTAATAAGCCTCCCTTAATTAGGGTCCTTAATTAGACCTTCCTTTACTTAAGGTTATATTTCAGTAGGTACCTTGATTTTGTATATTTCATGATAAATAACGACAACCCCACTAAAATGCTATCTAGACCAGAAATTAGGATGATCACAATAGGAAAGTTTCAATATTTTCTCAAAAATATTAGACCAAGAAAATAGAAATATCAGAGAGTAATGTTATTATCATACGTACAGAAATGAGGCCTGACCACTGCAGATGAGGTATAGCAAGCCGAGGACGGCACCTGGCGGAGGGTGGTGTCTCAGCCGCATTGCCCACCCTGCACATAGTCCCGCATTGCTCCTAGTCAGCTCTGACAAAATCCGCCCCTGTTATAACCCTATCCAAGAACGCTGGGTAAATCCTTTTGGGGTTAATCAGAGGATCAGGTGTCGCTCTAACCGGTATCCTGGCAACTACAAGTCATTCCATTAAGTAGAAACAATTGTATCCCTAAAAGGACATCCGACTGGCTCCACTTGCTGGATATGAAGCAAGCCTTCGACTCCCTCAAACTGTCAGTCAGCCCTCACAGGGGCAGGGGGCGGGCTTTCCTCACCCCAGTGCAACTGCATGCCTTGTCATTGGGCAGTCTCAGCTTTCTCCGCCTATTCCTTTCATTTCTAGGGTATCGTCAGTTATTTTGATCTATTTTGTCCCTAAAGTATTGTAAAAGAATTATAAAGTATACTAATTCTGTTTTGGGTGTTTTCATTTAGTATTGTCATGTCTTTTGGTATTAGCAATAAACACTACCCGCTGTGTAGAGGCAGATGTAATGATGAGATGATAATGCCTGATCGGAGTCCACACCATGTGTTTCTCAATGTCGCAGTTAAATGTCTCAATGCCACTGGTATGGCGCTTAGTCAGCTTATATGACCAGCTGCCAGAGGCAGACGTAATGATGAGATTATAAGACTTGGAGTCCACACCAGTTACACATTTTACCCCCATTAATGTATAAGTTACATCTGTTACAATGTTTATTATAAAGAAGCATGGAGTCAGTATCAGTATCATGAACAGTATTATGAATGTGGGTGATCTCAATACACCTGTTACAATGTTTATTATATATCATGAACACAATTATGAATGTGGGTGATCTCAATACACAGATCCATCCCACATCGAATGCTCCAGCACAGTGCATAAACTGAAAGCATTTGAGGACATCCAAGCACACGCACAGTGCCACACAAAAGACCTACCCTCAGGCACTGGCAAAACACTTGCTTGGAGCTTGCCTTTATACAAATAGCATCAACATAATCTGCACCAGTTGACAGCCTTAGATACCGACTGATATCTAAATAGCTAGAGTTGTGACAAGTCATTTATTACACACTAAAGTATCAGCTATAAACATGAACTCATGTCAACAGTGAAATCCATAGCCTAAGGCAGTAAACTCCCTTGCTTATTTCTGCATAAGATTCACCCTGTCTGTATACAATATAACTGAACAGCTGAAAATAATATTATTTACACAAAAAAAAAAGCGAATACATTGGTATGGTAGACAATTGGTCTAAATATAGAAATGATGTAAATTATGAATATTTTTCATAATAATAATTACATATTAGGATTCAGGGGTGGTCTTAGAAGTATATGGTGGTCTTCAAAATTATTATTAGTTAATAATTTCATAAAAGATATTGTAGAACATTTAAAGGATGTTATTCACATAATAGGCAATGATCAAGGGTTTAAAGACTATGACAGCAGCAACATGTCAACCATTATAACAATAGGTGTATGTTACATAAAGTTTCAATATAATAAATATTTATACTTTCTAAAAATAGCACTATTGGCCCAATTGACTTAGTGGTAAATAGGGTTGGCCTGCTCCTCTTAAAGCATGGTCCAAATCAGTCTGAATTAAATCTCCAATCGAGTCAAGTAAATGTGTAACATGGTGGAGACTCCAAGTAGCCTTATCATCTCATCATTACATCTGCCTCTGGCAGCTGGTAATATAAACTGACTAAGTTTCAGAACCAGTAACACTGAGACATTGAACATTAATTAATTAAATATACCATTATGGCGTAATTGACCCATGTATGATCAGCTGCCAGAGACAAGCATAATGATGAGATGATAAAACTGTAAACACTCATCCATGCAAAAAAGTAACGCCTTACGAAGGTCCTCTTCTGTCCTTTTTGGTGGCTTTTTCAACAAGACTCCTGATATGTCTAGACCAGACTACATGCACAGCAATGACACCACTGGTGGCGGCATCTTGCGTTAAGGATCAGATTTTCGAAGGGCCTCTAGGCCTGGTACAAGACCAAGCAAGATAATCAAGCTTAGAAGTAATTCACAGAATTATAATTTATTGACAGGTATACTTGACAGTTAAGTTCTGCATTACCGTGTGACATGTGGACTCCAAGCCTTATCATTTCATCAGTAATCTATCTATCTATCTATCTATCTATCTGTCTATCTGTCTATCGGTCCGTCTGTCTATCTGTCTGTCTATCTGTCCATCTGAAGGTGGTCGAGTGTTAAAGGCATCGGCCAGCTCTGGTCCGATTCTATTTTTTTTTCACGGCTGTGGGTTTACGTACATAGGTACCTACAGAGAATACTGTCTTTACCAATGTAAGGTCTATTCGATTGGTTTATTTACAAACTGAGAATAGACTACACAAATGAATGAAACTGGGTGATATGAGAATACACCAAGTGAATTGGCTCTCGTGAACCTCTCTCTGCCTCTCAGGTGCCATGTTGTTGTTAGGTGTCGAATGAGAAGAGGCTCATAGAGGCTGAAGAGCTCCTTGGCTCCCATTATGTCAATCACTCTCCCACTTCGGAGGAGCGTTACACTCCCCACGTGCGAGCAACACAAGAACTTTGTCTGTCTTTTCAAGAAACGTTTCATAATAGAGAAAACTATTAAGAAATTGAGTAACAAAAGGAGTAGTCGTCTTGATAAGCTTATTAAGACGTAAATACAGCAGTTATTTTAATAAGAAATTGATTAAATTAAATTTTGTAAGTGGTTCGAAGATGAGTCCTTGCTTTGCGACTGATGTCCAAACCTCCTTCCTTCCAATGAATAAACCGCAAACAGATCGCATAACACTTCAAGTCCCAACTATTTTAATAAGAAGGGCAAATATTGACAGAGGGCGCCACCACAGAGGCCTACTGTTCCTCGGCCAAAATGTCGTCTGCTTTTCTTCCAGTCGAACAATCGTCGTCTGCTTTGAAGAAGACACAAATGTTTACAGTTAAGCCCAATAGAGACGCACACAGTTTCATTCGGCCATAAGCTCAGCCTGATTGTTTTCTTTTCATGCGATGTGGGACGACTGTGCGCATTGCAAATTTGCTTAAAGCACTCTAGAGGTCCCATTGTCATCGATACTGTTTGTTCCGCAAACACCGCCTTTTACAGGCCACTGCTATTCGCGCCTGCGGAGAATTCAAACTCACATGAAAGTCTCAAATTTTAGCAAATTATGAAAACTATAAATGTTCCCGAAATAACTTAATATTCTAGTCTGGTCTGAAATTTGCATCTGTAAAAAAAATAGCCAGGAGAAATAGTAGAGAGTAAAGTAATCAAATGGACGAAAAATGGTGAACTGGTCCAGTTCTGATTGTGCAACAGTTTGGAAATTAGATCACATTTGCACTGAATTTGAGTTAGGTAGGTATAAATCCTACCAGTTGGGGGTAGGCGGGGGGGGGGGGGGGGTATGAATATGAAGCTCCTACATGTAGGTTCTGGCTTCGTGTACCTGTTTGATCACTCTCCACTGCGGTAAATGATGTGGACTATAAAGATTCACCATCTCATCATTACGTCTGCCTCTGGTACACGAGCCATTTTCTTTTAGCTACATTATGGTGTCATTAAACTCGTTAAAATCTTAACATTGTATACACAATCTTATATATATATAACCTCATGAAATCATTGAGCCATATGGTTGTCTAATGACTTGAGCTTAGTCAGCTTATACACTGTATGACATGCTGCCAAAGGCAGTTGTAATGATGACATGATGTGATGATAAGGCTTGGAGTCCACACCATGTACAGATTTGCCCCTATGGAGTTGATTACTAGCTTCAGCATAGAATATAAGAGGCGCTGTGTTCACTCATCATTGACTGATAATTAGAGGTGAAGGGTCAGACAACCACGTGGTCAGTCTGGGAGTATTGAGACGCCAAAGACATTCCAAAGACGCGCGTGGATGCGCCAGCCGAGTCGTAAAGAACAACATGTGCTCAATAGAAGCCTTTTAGTGGATCAGGGTGGCCTATGAGCCTATTTCTCATCACTTTTGGGTACTAAAGAATTTGAGACAAAATCTGTCATCAATCAACAGAGTCTCAGCCAATCTGCAATTACACCTTGACAGGCCTGCTCAAGCATGAGTACAGGCCTGTTTAAGCCAGAGTCTTTCTCAACTCACATCATGGCCCATCTGTACAGCCTTCTACACTACAGTTAGTGATTGCAAGATAGCTAACAGCATGTACAGTGAAGCCAATAGATGGCAAGCAATACATCTGAAATATAGAATGTGTATACTTAAGAAAACACAAGGTTAATTAGCTTGAGTGATTTTACAGAGAACGAACCATAGTTGCCAGAACTTTTCCTGAAAGATAACTCATATTACCCAGCCTCATTACAAAAAACCATTATTTCAGCCAGGGGTGGGGGCCTAGCTCAGTGGTAGCATGCTGGGCTTCCAAACACTGGGTCCCGGGTTCTATTCCCGGATGGAGCCTAAGTTTGATGGCTGTTTCATCCTTCGTCTCATTTCCATGGTCCCTGCCTGCCCTAATCAGCAGAAATACAGGACGGAAACAAAAGCCCAAAGGACGTCCTGTGAATGCAGGACACTCACTGGTGGAGGGACCGAGCAATAGGAGTCCTGGATTCACATGACAGCATCTGGAGTTTAGTTTCCAATTCTTTGAGTTCTGCTGTAATGTTTAAAACTAATTGTTCTAGAAGCATCTGAGTGTACTAATTTGTCATGGAAATGTCTCATGCAAACCAACACTTCAATTAACTATTTACATTTATATAAAGAGCTTACATGATGTGAATGAAAATGCTAAATATACGAAAGACACAATTGCATACAATTTCACAGCTTATAACAGAAATATCTGTGTTGTTATGAGGAGTCTACCTAGTAGGGTTTTAGGTTTCTTACTCAATTGCTACATGCATTAGTTGCCGCTCTCTGGATATCATCACCAGACATGGGCCATTGGCAGATGATGCCGAAAGCAATTCATCATTGCTGCATCCCCAGCATCTCTGAGATGTAAACAAATAACACCAATGTTCTATCCAAGCACTTTCGATATCTCATAGCATGTGATGAGTTTCAATTAAATCATAATTGATAAAATACTGTGAACTCAGTCCTCCAAAGATGTAAGATCAATTTGACCCTGGTTATAGTCTAGGGACTAAGTCTAAAAAATGGCTAAGTTTTTGAGCATACATGAGGGCTCCAAATGAATTCATTTGAAAAGGGGCTCCTTGTAGTTGAAACGTTTTTGAGTTCCACAAGGTAAACATTTTTGTAATATGAAAGGTCACCTCACCATTGCTATTTTAATACGTTTTTGGTTTATTTGTATCCGATATACCATGTTGATTTACTTAGGCCTAGATTGAGAGGTGATCCCAATCACTGAGATGAAGTATGGTCTATGTACCATTTATGTTGATATTGCATGTTAAAGTAATTTCAGTTGTCACATTTTGGTACACGTTTATTCTGCAAAGATATTAAATAATATGCTTTAGATATCGATGGGCAACAAATTTTGAATAAACCTACTGAAAAGGACTGAATTCCATGGAAGAATAAGGGGGATAAAAAAATATGCGTATTCATTTTAGAAATTCAATTTATCATAAATAACTGCATTTTTATTATACAATACTTCAAAATTGCAATAGTTGTATATATATTTCTTCTAATGTTTTTTGTCATACACAGGTACACCATTTACCAATACTGTATGATTTCTTTTTACATTTATCAAGTTATGAGATCAAACTATTTCCAATACTGCAGACACAACAACTTCACAGTAGAGGTTAGATGCTTCGTGCAGATAAAAGGCTATTAGTAAAATGTTGAAGTTCATGAAATGATTCAACAACAGTTAAATCTTAGGTCTGGGCTTTGATATTGAAGTAAAAAAAAAAAAAAAAAATAAAATAAAAAGTTGCTGTGATATTTTTTGTTTTCATCTTAAAGTTCATGGAAGGGAGCAGAACTGTGGAGTGGATTATGGCAAATGCAGAACCGGATTCTATCTTAGTTTTTCTTAATTTTTTTTTCAACCCTTCAAAAGTTCTGCTGCTGCAGGGTCGGGTGCTGAAAGGCCTACTCTGTTAGCTGTCTGAGGCCCATCCTGCCAACCTGGGGCCTGGCTGAGGCAACTGTGGACTCCCAGTACAAGCTAAATCTATTAAAACGCCGTTAGCTGTCAAGGGGTACATACTTCTCTTTCATCTGTTAAAACACCCCAATAAAACACTATCCCCCCCCCCCCTCCTACCCTCCAAGAAGCATGCTGGGTTTATCACACTTTTACACACTGCTATGTTCTGTTAATTGATCTAAACCCATTGAGACACTTAAGATAGTTAAAAGAACAGCCAATCACATTCTTATGGATTAATTTACAACAATTTAACAAACATATGATGTAACATGATGTAACAGTATTGTTTACGGCGCCACCTACAGAGTATTTTCTAGCCTCGTTCTAGCATTTTGACAACTACCTCGTTATGTATGTCACATTTTTTGCTCCAATACAAACCAAATCCGCCAGGGGGAGTTATAGTTAGAGCCATAAATTTCCCCTAGAGGGAGTTCTGTACTAATCTTCAAAGCATTTCCCGCCTCTGCGCCAAATTATGTTATAATAGCTAAACAGACAGGTCTTTGGGGGTAATTCCTTAATTTTTGGCGAGAAAACAGGAAATAATTATTCATAACAAACAGTCAATTTTTCAGAGAAATATTTCTGGTCAGAAGTTGAGAATGATGTAGTTGGGCAAACAAACAGGAAATAGTTTCCCAATGAGCAAAGGTAAACCAGGAATTTTCGCTGGTGGTAAATTACTAGCTGTGGGTAATGCTCATTTTTTGATGGTAAGCTGGTTAACTGGAACCAGATTTGTGACTAATATACATTCTTCCTTTGTAGAGGTCTGACAACTTAAACATTTTGTAGTGGAAACAGTAAGACCATTTTTCACTTCAATAAAAAAATCGTGTTGTCTGATGTCTCATGTCTATGTCCTATTTCATGCCTTTGAGATCTTTATGCCTTTAGAACCCTAATTGAACAACCACCATAAATATTTCCTATATTGTTATTACAGGGATACAACCAATGCAAATGTTAATTGTCCTACATGGCCAAATGTGCCACGTGCGTTTTCCATGAGAAGGATAAACGCATGGAAAACGCATGGTTTTTAGCTAATTATAATAAGGCAAAAACCATGCATTTTCCATGCGATTATCCAAACGCATGGAAAACGCATGTGGCACATTTAGCCATGTAGAAGCGCAAAAAAACTGTTGCAATTATTGTTAAGCTCAGTCAGCTTATGTGGCCACCACAGGATGATATAGCCCGAGGACCACAATTTGCATTCGCCCCATGTATGGGGTCTTCTCCTTGCTGCAGCATAGTTGCCTATTACTGCCTTATACTGGTTTAAGTCCAAACTTAGAGTTGGATAAATTTTGCTTACCAAAAATGTTTGAACTACTTCAGTAGTCTTGTTCACTTTGAAAGTGAGATCTCAATTTGCTGTTGGAGGGATGTTGGGTGATTGTTCATACGACCTCTATCTCTCCTTATTAAGGGCAGGGCAGTGAATTCTTATGTTGATGGCCTCTTTAATTCCCCTCTCATATCATTTGGGTTGAAAGTTTGAAACATAAGCACTTCTGTATCCTTCAGATTTATTTATGACTCGGTTGAACTATATGGACCATATGCTTTGAGATTCTGATGTTGTTGAACTGGGCAGTGGTGTTTTAAGAATCAAGCCTTCAGACAGCACATCCAACAAAATCAGGGCATCGATTCAGGGGGGGGGGGGGGGGATGTGGGGGGTTATCCCCCCCCCCCCCCACCCTGAAACTCACAAATGAAAATTACCCCTTTTCACACACTTTTGTTTTTTGAACATTTGTGCTTTGTTAAACAGCTTCGCACTTGATATCACATAAATGATCCACCATTAATTTACCTCTTGGCCAGTGTCCACGCATTAACTGCTAATACTTGTACGAGCCAGGGAAAGTCACATTGGGACAGACAAAGTATCCCCCCCCCCCCTCATCCATCAAGAGAAATCCCTGACAAAATGCACAGTCAGTGACACATCTAATAATAACACCTTGAGGTGTAAGAATCAAATGAAACAGACTACAGAAGTAGTTAAAACAAATTTTTGGTCAGCGAATTTTATCACACCCTAAGTTTTGGACTTTCGCCAACATGGCCACGTGCGTTTTCCATGCATTTGGATAAACGCATGGAAAACGCATGGTTTTTGCCTCATTATAATTAGCTAAAAACCATGAGTTTTCCATGCGTTTATCCTTCTCATGGAAAGCGCACGTGGCATATTTGGCCATGTAGATAGATGAATATACATTCGATATGCTAATTACTACCTTTCTCCATTTGAAATCATTGATATTATCATAAAGGTGTCTGGACCAGGTGTGAACACAGGGTACAGGAGAAGTATTGGACAGTGCCTTTACCAATGGGCTACCCAACTTCTTAATATATACTCTGTGCAACGAAATTTGCCATTATACTTGAACGGTGATTAATTTCATATTGCACACCTCAGATATGAGATACTTCAACAATCCTAGTTCCCATACATACATAAAGCACTCTAAATGTTGGTTTATGCAATGATAAGTAAACCGCAGATATGGAGATATGGAGATATGTCAGCACTTCAAGTCAAGTGACACTCAAGCCTTGTTGAGGTGGCCCTTGTCATCATTTATCATCTTCAGCTGTTATTATTTGTAAATTTTGACTGAGCATTTAAGTTTGTGGCACTTTTAGTTACTATACATACCCAAGAAATATAATTAGTTGTTTTAACCAACTTAATTCCTAATTAATGTGTGACCAACCAAGATGTTTGGTTGATCAACATTTGATTGAAATAAATGTTAGATATACCTTATTTCACAAATCAGATGGTAGGGTCAACCAATATATTTTGGTTGCCTGGACCAAAACTATTGGTTGGTCATTGATAAACTTGGTTGAAACATCCAATATGTATTGGCAATGTGTAATTGTTTTATTGCAACTACCTTGTATAACCCTTGTATAATTTAACATAATCTCAATCATTCATTTGCATTATATACCATGATTTGATGCATGTGTTTTTTAATAAAGTTATATAATTTAGAGTGGCATGGACATGATCTTACTGCAGCTAAACTGACATATGGACAGACAAACAGTTGAAGATAAAGACAGGCCATAAAAAAGACAGACAATCCTCAAAAATTAGTTGTGCATCCATTGATTATTAAAAAATACCAATAATTCAATAAAAATTATATATATAATATCAACAATGAATTGACATAAGACCTAAAATAAAAACAATTCGACAGAAATAGCATTGTGGTCAGTGGTCACCCACAAGACGTCCATAATACATGACGTCAGACAAATTATATTTCTAGGTTAAAGTACATTATACATTATAATGCTCTTTAATATTATTATGTTTTTAAAAGGAAGCTAAAATAATATATTTCAATGCAATTTTATCTTATTTCTACATGTTTTATGATTTTATATATATTTTCTTATTTTAGTTAATTTATGTACTTATACTTAATATTTCATCTGTATGTATACATTTTTGTTTTATTTTATTAATGGGCCACATAAAAAACAGTTTTTACTGATGGTGCTACCCATTTTAAATATAAATATATTAAATAAGGAGCATTATAAAAGTTAATATTGAAGTTTTGTTTTATCTGTGACATTATTTTTCGGGAAATATTTCAAATTGGAATAATTTGCAGGTATACGTGGGTGATATAATATACTTATTTATTGATCACAAATATGACATGGAAACTGTGCTCTAGACATTATAGCTGTCCCACTAAACTAAGATTAAGGCGCAGACAGCCAGCATGTTATGCCAAGACCTTAATAGCCAATTAAGGCTGGTCCTGTGTTGTCATAGGAATGTGCATTTCCTGCGAGACAAGATAGTTATCAACTGAAGACAAATAAGTTTATCACACCATTCGATTTTACAACACAAACATATAATAAGAATGCATGAATAAATTTCTCTATCAAGTTTATATTGCTGTCAGTATAGTTTTTAAATGGATCAGAAAATCCCTACTTATATAAAGGAACTCCAGATCACAAAGTAGGGTCAAAAATTAACACCAACATTTTTTAAAAGCTTAATACATTTGTACAGGCCGCTTTACTATATAGTCAGCTGAAAAATAGTTTCACATGTGTAAAATTTTTTAAAAAGCTCTTGTGTGTTGTAGTAAGTTATGCATCTAGTATGGCCAGCTGCAAGAGGCGAATGTAATGATGAGAGGATAAGACACGGATTCCACATCATGTACCTCATGGACTAATGCATGGGCCTGGGTCGAACTCATGCCCTTCAGAAGAGTTGACTTATACCTTAACCACAAAGCCAAATAACTCCACAACCTGCATGCTGCTTAATGCATGGTTTGTGCAAAACAATTGTTAAACAACAATAGAGTTTATTTGGCAAGGTCAATTGACTGCATTGTATGGCTATTCACCCACACCACCTGGGAGTTAGGTTAACCTTGCTTTTGCGCAACAACACCAAGTGGACTCCAACGGGGCTAGATCCTGGTATATATGTCAAGTTTGCAATTGCAATTAAGCGGATAATAGGCCAACACTACGGGTTAAATGCAATTGCAAGGTTGGATGGGTGCTATAAGACATTAGTTTGAAGCTACAACTTCTAAGGGAACACCTTGGAGGTGTTGGGCTTAGAATGCCTTGGCAGACAACATTTATTAGCCCGAGGCGAGGGGAGGACTGGGGCAGATAGTGGGGCGTTTAGCGGGGGCTGGCGGGGTGCGAATTTTGCCCCCGGGGGTATGAGATGCATCTGTATCAGGCTGGAGCAAGGGATCAACATCACCTCCTCCGCATCAAGACACACTAGCAGTCTGTGTGAGGCCCCAATTATGCTCTTTCAGTCAGAGTTAACCGTGAAATGGAAAAGAATAGCCCCCTCAAAGTTATTTATGCTTATATCTCCATGAAGACCCCCCCGGGGGGAGGGGTTGGCGGGGTGAGAAGATCCCACTGAGCTCCCTGAACCAGTTGGATCCCTCCCACCCTTTACAGGAGGGGGGGGGGGGGTGTATGTATAGTATTTAGACATCATTTGTTAATACGTAACATAAAAGAAATTAGAATTTCTCCAAGACCTTTCAAAGACAACGTCCACCCCACCACTAAGAAACATATTTTCAGATCCAACTATAACGCCAATTTAATCCAAACAATAAAAACTAATATAAGTCCGATACATGGGGCAAAAAAATCTTGGTCCTCAGAGAGAAACAGCAGAAATGTCGTTATATCAGTGAAGGTTTGACTAGAAATATTGCTAACTTTTCTGTCCAAATAATATGACAGAAAACCACAGAAATTCATTTTGAATCTGTCAGTATGACAGCGGATCATTGACCAAAATTGGTTTTGATAATGAGGTATTGTAGGGTCTACATAGCTATTGCTTTACAGGGTGTTCTTTTTCATTGACAACCTCACTAGTAAGACCACCTCTGGTAATTTTAGCCACGGAGAACATCATTATTACCAGTAAATATGTCTACCAAAAATCATCTTAATAATGATGCTTTCCTGCATATTTTCAAAATGATGTTATTACAAATGGCCCCACAATGCATCAGTGCAGGTGGAAACAAAAGTCGAACAAAAAGCTAAAAAACTGGGATACGGGCAGTACATTCGGAGGAAGCGGCTTGGCCCTTTGAAGACTCCGTGGGGAGTCTTTGATCTCACCGCCCCGAGAATACCTCTCTGCTTATATTTAGATGAAGCCATGTTACACCTCATGACGTGTGTTCCCTGATGAATTACAACGATTCCTTCGCACTTTCTTCTATTATCGCTCACACACTAAGCCCGCATGTGATGAAACCATCTTCTCTTAATTACGACAAAAAGTGACGCAATCATCTGACGTAAAAAGTTATAAAAAGTTATCAGGGCAAATGAGGCGTGCAGACGGCATAAAGAATATCGCTACAGGAGTCCAAAAAAGAGCATTATTATTAATGGCAACTAAATTGATGGAGAAATATTAAGGAAGGAAGGAAGGAAGGAAGGAAGGAAGGGAGGAAGGGAGGAAGGGAGGAAAGAAAGAAGGAAAGAAGGAAAGACAGAAAGAAGGAAAGCGAGGAAACAGTACCACAATGATATAATGTTATCATTTGTACATGCAAAGTAGAAAATAATTATTTGGATAGGAGGGATTTGGATGCAGAAGAAGAAGAAAAGGGGGTGGGCAGACATTTTCTTAGAAGTCTGAATGCACAGATCAGCAGTTGAAATAAGTCAGATTGTGGCGAGAAAATCAATCAAGCGACCATCGGTCAAAGCATGTGGGCTGCTTTTTCAGCAATTAAGTTTTACTTTGACTTACTTTTAGACATTTTGACTTACTTCTGATTCATAAAGCACTGTGACTAGAATGGCTTGACCCATGGCCATTGACTAACAGCTAAGTGAGCTTTGTGCGATAAGTCAGTCTTAGTCCGTACCATGCATGTTATTAGTCATAATGACTAACTTCTTCTAAAGTCAAAACATGTCACTTTGCATGTTGTTGAATATGGATGACTACCCCGACAAAGCCAACTCATTTTCAAGCCAGTCCAAATAAAGCTCTCAGTCAGAAAGATATTTAGTGAATTATAAATATGATTTAGATAATAATAATTCATGTTTTGAAAATACGCAATGTGCGTATTCAGGAGATAGTTTGGTAAAACTACTAGATGTGAAGTGCAATAAACAAACTAAGAAGCCAGTTGCTTTGAGGCTGCATCATTAGCAGGGACCATGGGGGGTGCAGGGGTACAAAACACCCTCAGAAAGGGCAAATAAGAGGGGTAACAATGTAACAACAATGAAAACGAGACAATTAAGATTCATTGTGAAGCCAAATTGAGATGGGTATTCAATAAATCATTCAGTAAGTTAGTTTAAATTGAGTATTGTAGGTAATATGAATTTTGAGTCTTATGGATGGTCAGAAAACCTGTCTAGTAAGACCGCTAATTACAAATTTACTGGTTTTAATGGCGAGGTGGCCTCAATTAAGAGGTCAATTATAGTGGTCAGGCCGCACATGGACACTTAATAATGAAGTCATAACAACTCAGTGACTGTAGTGGTCTTAATGACAAGGTGATCTCAAATCAAGGGTGAATAAAAATGTTGAAGTTATTAAGAATAGTGGGTGGGTGGATTGGGGCTTTAAATCCTGTAATTCTGCACCTGATGCAGTAATGTAATTAAGACAGGCAGGGACCATGGCATGGATAAACGCATGGAAAACGCACGTAGCACATTTGGCCATGTACAATTGGCCCACTCATAACTGGATAATGAAACCCTGGTTATAACGAAATTCTCATATGTAGGGTCGAATTTTATACCCGTATTTCCACCAGATGACACATAAAGTAACCCAGTCATATGACTCGCACTTACTGACAATCTCTAACGGTTAGTTATAAACGGGTTTTGACTGTATTGAGATGTGACGCACACTACCTATACAAGTAGGGGATGCATGCTGTGGCGTATGATGAACGACCCGCATCAACTGAGTTGCTTTCGTTACCCCCATCTCAGCTGCTGAGCCAGGTGCCTTGAACAGGTGAACGATTAAACAGTTCTTCCTCATCCTATGTTTCTGACCTCTAGGCTGATCATGTGTGTACGCCACAATGGCACACTTTTATACAATTATTAAAAATGATAATCCATGATTTACTTGATGTAAACTTGGAGATCTTGTTGTTATTTCATTACATAGTATTTTCTGAAGTCATTCGTTGATTTTCCAACATAATGGCATGCATTTTACCTGATATAAACTTGATGGTATTATATTGTTGCTATTTTGATATACTAGCTGAACATAATATTATAATATTTCTAATCTCTATTATCTAATATTCTGTGTCTAATTTATTATGACTTCTGTATGTCATTTTATATGTATTACACCTATGTTTGCCATGGTGTGCAATAAATACTATATATATGTTTTTTAATTTAAAAAAGTCCTTAGTTATACATTTTAACTTGATGCAAACTGGATGATAGCTTTGTTATTGTTATGCTATGCAGTATATTATTGACTTATTATCATATTATAGTATTTTTGGATTTTAAAATTATTACATTTTAACCGAACAGTGCAAAATTCCTGAGATTTCACACCATATGAAAATGGTTTAGTGGAGATCATAATCTGTCTTCACCATAGCTTAACCACAAAATTATTCCAATGGTTGATTTTGAACAATTTTATTTGTGTATGTGGATTCAATTTCTGTTTTGTAACACTCCTGCATAAAATATCTATCTACTGGTCTTAGTTGACAGAAATGTAGCAGTGAGGTTAATCAAAAGCAGCTTCACATTTTTGAGTTATATTTCACTATGATGGGGGGCTATGGTTAGTTAAACAAGAAATGAATCAGAACATCACAATAAGAATGCAATTACTCTTGAAAGCTTGATTTATATACAACAAAAACCCCACAATTGATATGTTTTGAAAGCCATTAAAGTAGCCCTTACATTTAGATGATTTCTTTAACTTTAATACACGTGTAGCTTTAAACATTAAAATCACACACACATTTTGGGCCCAAAAAAGTGGTCTGAAAATGCAGGAGGCCTCAATATTGATGTCAAAATTGTGAGGTGCTATTGTAAATATATTTGTCACTTTCCTCTATCAAGGGTTTTTGGACACTTACCCCAAATCTTCGATGAAAAATCCAGCTGCCAAGTGTTGGGTGAAGAGAGTGAGAAAACAGAAAAAGCCTAGAATAAGATAGTGCGCCGGTTCCCTCGTAAAAAGCATATTAATTCAAACATAGTATTAGGAGGGTAAGGAAATCTACCCATCCATCTCATCATCATCCGTCATCCGTCATAATTCATAATTCATAATTGTTGCATCACATGGCGTCAAATGATGTATGCACTCCACTCCAAAACACGTGAGACAGGTTCTAAGTGATACTGAATTCTGCATATAAGTTAGCTCGCCACTAGGGGCGCCCGGATCACAGGTGAGGGGAGAGAAACTAGCTGTCTGGCAGCTTGTTTTCAACTGTATCCTTATCAATTTTCATAAGACTATTCTAGCAGACGGCTAGTGTTCTTTACGTCATCTAAATATGACTTGGATATACACTTTCTTAAACTTTTGAATGATTTTGTCATTTTTGGTATAATTGGAACTCACATACTTTGACAGTCATGGAATTGAATTGTGGAATTTCTAAGGGTTAAGGGTGAATCAACAACAGAATAAGCAAGCTCTTGATGCCCTTTTAACACTTGTTTATGACAGAAAACACCGTTCATAATTATGACACTTCATTCAGAATATGAGATATATTCCATTGTAAGACACCAGCAATGAAGTGCTTCCTGATATAAACCAATCTTGCAAATGAAAATGTTTGCATTCTTGAAGCTCATATCTGCATGCGAATGGGTTCATTTCACAAATGTCTATGTTGCTTAGCTCAAATGTTGTTCCTCATAATTTTTTGCTGTTTATTTACATGTCTATGAGGTTGCACTTTCCCGCAACATCTTCCTCACTTTGATCTATGTTTCTAACCTTGAAGTATGTAAAATTGTAAAATAAATAAAAAAAAGAATATATTTATGATCGTTAAATTAAGTTTTTAATAATTATAGCTAAGGGCACGTGATAAAAAATAAAGCCTTCAATTTTTGTTTTATAGATTTGATAGGCTGTAACAATACAAGACAACACACACTGGAACTTCTCATGAACAGCAGCAGCAGCAGAAGCAGCAGCAGCAGCAGAAGCAGCAGCAGCAGCAACAGCAGCAGCAGCAACAGCAAGCAGCAGCAGCAGCAGCCCTGTGTAACTGCTTCATCACCGCCTTCACCTTTGCTTGGGATTATCCGCACTGACTTGTTTACCTTTGGCTTCAATCTGACCATGTGTTTTAGCAGTTAACCGACCAGTTTCTTGCTTGCTTTCAAATTTTCAATGTGTTTCGTCTGCTCTGTGAACATCCCGCCATTTGTCTTCATGGCGCGAAACGTCCATTACTGTTATCGCCTCCGACTGTGAAGAGTTCCAACAAAATCGTCTGCTCCTCCTGATTTTGGTATTTTATTAACTTTCTGAAGCTTGAAATAAGTAGACAATAATATAATAGGCCTTGGTAAAAAATAAGATAGATAAATATGTATATTTTTCTAGTTCATCCAAGATATAACCATACGGAGTTCTCACCAATTAAGATTATTAAATAAATATTATTTTCAGAATGTCAGTCTCATCTCTTTTTCACCATTGTTAGTGCTGATCGATCCGTTATGAACCACTTACAAGCGGATTGTGGTTTCTCACAACATGGGTCCTATAAAATGAGGCTTATAATTGAAAATTATGGAAATACACAATACATTTTCTTAAAATGCAAGTGTTCGTCAAACCGTCACTTTTTTGAACGTTTTGAATTTTGGTATGTCCAATTTAAAGATTTTGACTTTTAGCAGGGCACACCATGCAATATACACCAGCCTGATTCAGCGAAACTAGACTTATCATACTTATTCAGTAGGTGGCTCCACCTAGTATGTAGTCTGAGTAATACACTTAACCAGTGGTATGTGGTGAGGGAAATAATTTGTTATCATGGCTTCCATTGTTGGTTGTACATGTAGATGTATGCAGTGAGTTTTATTAAAAACGGCCTGTCAAATTGAGCCTAGACAAAGCTAGACAACATATGATGCTACCAGCCACTAAACAGAACTGTCTGGCTATAGCTGGCTACTCAAAGCTAGATCTAAAAGTATATGCAGCACCATTTGGTGCACAATTTGAGAGTTATGCATATTTGTAATTTGTTGTTGAAAAGATGCAGTCTATTACAAATGCAGATTTATGATATCTTAGATACATTTCTTACATTTACCAAGGTATATATTTTTTCAGTGGGGGAAGGTGTAAGCCTACTGTAAGCTAGGAGTAGACAGAAGTGGCTGGCTTGGCCAGTTATAGCTACAGCCAGGAATTGGTGGCTACAGCTGTCTAGAGTCAACCATACTTTATGAATCTAACTGTACATGTATAAAAAATTTATATCTGTACTGGGGGTCTAATTGAGTTCAGGAAACAGTGCCTTAATTCTGGCGATTTCCACCAGGGCCATAGTCTTAGACTTTCATGTTGTTTGTTATGGCGATGTTTTTGCTTAATTAACCCTGAAAACACTAAATAATTGCAATAAATTTGTGCATGGCTTGTACTCAAATGGAAAAATACAAAAACTATCCCCCAAAACGCATTGTGGAAATGTCACCACAAATTTTGAATATGTAATTACAGCTGTACATAATGAAACTAATTCGACCAATAATTTTGGAAATTCCTTGGCACGTTCTTCTTGGTTCTTCACTTTTATATTCTGCAATATTGAAATGTTTAAAATGATAATCTGATATTGGAATATATGCTTTCAAATTCCTGATATCACCTTGTGACAATGTGTTCCACAATATTGAAGGTTGTCACAATCTCATGCCAATAATTTTAGGAAATTTGGTTTGAAACTTAACAAGGGTTCACTGTCCACACTTTAACAGTGACAATATTACTGAAAACCGGAATATCTTTGCCTTGGGGGTAACTTTTGCCACCCAAGAAAAAAAACATTTTGTTGAGTCTCACTCTAAATCTGGCTAGGTAGTTTATTTTTGCATAAATATAATCGATAAATGCCATTTATTAATATAAATTTAGTTAACTAATAATTCTCTCATCCGTTTCCGGGCGCCGCCGTTCATCCAACTACCAATCATAGTAGTCCACCTAATTTTAATCCCTTTCGTTCCAACAAAACCGAGCTGCTGAGGCTTCCTCGGCATTCGTCTTCAGCCTTTCATTTTATCATGATCACACTGTGACGGGTTTCTGTAGTTGTCTTGCAATTTTAGCAAAGTTTTTACAACAAAATACTGTAAATTTGGTATAGAGCACACTACCGTAAAATATTTACAGTGAGATACCATAAATCTATCCTATGGCATAATACTAAAATTTACAGCTGAGGTAAAGAAAATGGCTACTGTAATTTATTCAGTAGATTGCCGTGAAAAAGACCAAAATCTACCGTGCAGGCAAATTTTACCACAGTATCTTGCTGCAAAAGTTACAGTTACAAGTTGGTCTTCCATATAACAGGACAAACGGATGTATACCGTAAAATTACGGCACACGCATCTAATAAGTTGTGATGATTGCTTACCGTGAAATTCTATAAATGGCACTTTACCATAAAATACCCTTATAATAAGCCAATGTTGGATTAACTACAGTAAAGTTACGGTATCATGCTATAGTAAGATTTACTGTAGCTGACCATAAAATGCTGCAGTATCATGGTGTAGAGTAATTTTATGGTATCTTTCCGTAGATTTTGGTCGGCACATGCATCTAATAAGTTGTGATGATTGCTTACCGTGAAATTCTATAAATGGCACTTTACCGTAAAATACCCTTATAATAAGCCAATGTTGGGTTAACTGCAGTAAAGTTACGGTATCATGCTATAGTAAGATTTACTGTAGCTGACCATAAAATGCTGCAGTATCATGGTGTAGAGTAATTTTATGGTATCTTTCCGTAGATTTTGGTCGGCACATGCATCTAATAAGTTGTGATGATTGCTTACCGTGAAATTCTATAAATGGCACTTTACCGTAAAATACCCTTATAATAAGCCAATGTTGGATTAACTACAGTAAAGTTACGGTATCATGCTATAGTAAGATTTACTGTAGCTGACCATAAAATGCTGCAGTATCATGGTGTAGAGTAATTTTATGGTATCTTTCCGTAGATTTTGGTCGGCACATGCATCTAATAAGTTGTGATGATTGCTTACCGTGAAATTCTATAAATGGCACTTTACCGTAAAATACCCTTATAATAAGCCAATGTTGGGTTAACTACAGTAAAGTTACGGTATCATGCTATAGTAAGATTTACTGTAGCTTACCATAAAATGCTGCAGTATCATGGTGTAGAGTAATTTTATGGTATCTTTCCGTAGATTTTGGTCGGCACATGCATCTAATAAGTTGTGATGATTGCTTACCGTGAAATTCTATAAATGGCACTTTACCGTAAAATACCCTTATAATAAGCCAATGTTGGATTAACTACAGTAAAGTTACGGTATCATGCTATAGTAAGATTTACTGTAGCTTACCATAAAATGCTGCAGTATCATGGTGTAGAGTAATTTTATGGTATCTTTCCGTAGATTTTGGTCGGCACATGCATCTAATAAGTTGTGATGATTGCTTTCCGTGAAATTCTATAAATGGCACTTTACCGTAAAATACCCTTATAATAAGCCAATGTTGGATTAACTACAGTAAAGTTACGGTATCATGCTATAGTAAGATTTACTGTAGCTGACCATAAAATGCTGCGGTATCATGGTGTAGAGTAATTTTATGGTATCTTTCCGTAGATTTTGGTCTTTTTATGAACTCTAACACTAATGCATATATATACCCTAACAAATTTTTATAACAATTCTCTTTATAGCCTAGTGGTGCCTTTTGATAATAACATTGACATATGTTGGCTATCTTTTACAAAATTTGTAAAAAATAGAACAAAATATTAATTTTCGTTTCCGGAGCAGAACTCTGACAATTCTGCACCTACATGCTTAAAACTTTGTCATGATATGTCTAAAATAGTGCAGAGGGATCTTTTGGGGGTCTCATGACCGTTAATACTAGAGAATTAGGGGAAAATAGGGAAAATTCTTACTTTTTCAAACCTCCATACCAAAGACATTATTTACCCTACATGAATGAAATTGTATCAACATATCTAAGTTATAGTGTTTTCACTTTTCAAACTTCATTTTGATATTAATTTCATGCTGTTTGTATAATATTGAAAAATCTGAAAAAAAAAAAAAATCTAAAAATTGTTTTAAATTGTGCACATGAAAAAGAAGACCATTAATATAGAAATTTACACCAATATTTTTAATTTCATATTCCAAAAAAAAAAAAATCTGGATATTGGCCATTAAACAATAAAATAAACGCAGTCCTTGACAGCGACAACATTTCAAAATAAGTACATTTTCATTAAAATAAGATTATGTAAGACTTAGTGCACAAAAGTAAGAGTTTATAAATACGTCCTTATTTAAAAAAAAAAAATTTAAGTACGATTTTATCAGACTTTGTAATAAGCCACGGGAACCCTGTGATATTTTTCACACTTGTCAGAATACAATGAACAAATGAAGAAATTCAAGAGTTAAAAAAATAGGACATCTTGGATTCTTCATTAGTAACAGGCTGTGTAGGCAGAATGGCAATCATTTTGGTTCATCACACACACTATGTATACACTCAGTAAATAATATTTTTTCAAATTTTGTAAAACATAGCTGAGATGTGTCGGTGTGACTATCAAAAGGCAACACTAGGCCATATAGAGTGTTGCTGTATGAAATTTTATTAGGGTAAGTGCATTAGTGCTAGAGTTCAGCTCTGGAAACGAAAGTGTGTGTTAGAGGTCTGCTCTGGAAATGAAAGTGTAACACTGCCCTCTTGCTGGAGAATGAACAGTTTTAATGATGCCTGTGTACTATGTGGGATTCGCTGACAGTTTTGCTGCAGTACAGCCTATGTTTCCAAGTGTTAACAGTAGTATAAGACACCTTATGGAATCGTCTAATTAGGGGTCTAATTAGGGGTCTAATTGGGGTCTAATTAGGGGTCTAATTAGGGGGTCTAATTGGGGGGTCTAATTGGGGGGGTCTAATTAGGGGGTCTAATTACCTATAATTGGTGTCTAATTAGATAGGCAATTAGATAGGTAATTAGATAGGTAATTATCTAATGTACCCCTGACCTATATAATTGCACTTCACGGTTCAACGGACTTATTTCCGTTAAATGTACCGGTATGCTAATCAAAATGCTAATCAAAATGTATGTCACCGTTACATTAACAGTAAACAGTATAATCTTTCTATCCGTGACAAGGTGGTAAGCGCGTGCAGTCAGGCACTACTGGCTGCTTGTTCCATTAACAGTTTAATCGTTATATCCGTTAGGATATTTAAATTTTATTATCGCTTTCATTCAGGCACTACTGGCTACTTGTTCAGGGTGCGTGTCATTCACATCGCCTGACACTTAGTCAAGGGTGAGTTGGTGTAACCCTTTTTTTCACCTTAATTACAAATGCCACAAAATAGGAACCTACAACTGTTCCTTTTCCCCAGAGAGCATTCCCTACTTAGACATCACGGAATATGGATGAATACTACACGGAATAATGTTACCTAACAAAAGACCTAGACAGGGTGGGGGCACCCCGCCTAAACCCTACAATATCAAGAAGATTAATGAAAAGAGGGTGATCAAGTACGGTGTCGAGGAATATACCTTCAAAGCAAAATTTAATGACGATATATCTCGTTCCAAGATATCCGAGTTCAAAGACGATTTACACGGCATGTTTGACGAGATACTCAACCAGGCATCTGAAAATTACCAAGATGGTGACAAGATGAGAATGTCAATTGAACACAGGAGTCTGGATAAACCTATCACTATTCATCTGCAACCCCGGGGAAATATTACAGCCGATGTTATAATGGCCAGGTAAATCTTTTTTGTAAAAAAATATAAAAAAATTTATTCCTTTTATTCTTTCATTATCCCTATAGAACTAATAACCTATCCTTGTTATTATTTAGTCATAATTGTTATATATATATATATATTTATCACCACAGATTCGAGGCCGTTTTAAACTCTAAGCAGGACATTGATACCGACGAAACATTCCAGGTCAAAGTGGGCATTCTGCAAAAGGAAGACAGAGGTGGGGGTCCTACACCTATTATCAATACTGACAACCAGTCCCAGCTGTGCTCCGCTAAGACTAAAAGGTCCATAGTGTTCATTCCAGCAATCGAAAATGAAAATATATGCGCCGCAAGAGCCATCGTTACCTGCATGGCAAAACTTCAAGGGATGCCTAGAAATCAGTTCAAATGTTTCATAAACAAAGCTCACTCCAGAAGCCTCGAAGACAATTCACAAAAATCCCAAGCCTTAAAATTACAAAGAGAAGTTGGCTTATCATTAGAAGAACCAGTCATGGTTAGAGATTTGTACCTATTCGAGGAATATCTAAACGTGCAGATAATAGTAATTTCAGTAGAGCTTCTTAACGAAGTTTGTTACACAGGATATAGCGACAGGGAGAAAAAAATATATTTGTACCTGAAGGATTCTCACTTTCACAGCATTGTGAACATACAAGGATTGTTACCTTACAAGTCACTATGTACCCACTGCTTTACATGGTATTGTAGACGCAGCAAGAATCATACCTGCACAGCCAGCTGCATAGTGTGTAAGCGAGATAACTGCGCATATGTCGGGTCTGGGGTCATTTGTCAAGACTGTAACGTCACTTGCAGAAATGCAGAATGTTACCAGGCTCACAAGACCCCCCTAACACACAAACGAGGTCCATTAGCCGGTCAGCATAAAGGGGCATCATCCTGTGACACATTTTACAGGTGCACTGACTGCCACGTGGTGCTCAATAGGACAAAAAGGGATATCAACAAGCACACTTGCGGTGAATACTTGTGTAACCAATGTAAAAGATATGTCACCGGTGAGCACTTATGCTATTACAGGATTAGACAACCCAAAATAACCTCCGGTCGTTTTCTGTACTATGACTTTGAGACCTCGCAAGACACCAAGATGGCGTGTCAGGAAGGTTACAGGAATGTCATAAGGAAAGACTGCCCGGATTGTTTCCCTGACCAACTATGCCCTCATTGCAGGAAATGTCGCAACTGTCACAGGCCATACTGCGGTATGAAAAGATTCTGTCCTAATTTCCTAGTCTGTCAATCGGTGTGTGATGAATGCGAGAATGACGCATGGTCAGATGATGCTATATGCTCCAACTGCGGGGATAGATGCAAGGTCTGTTCAAAGAAAGACAAGCACGGTGATTATGCACAGCTTTGCAATAATGGGAAGTGTGGGCTCAGGGAGAAAGTCTTTAAAGGACCGGAAACCACTGAAGAATTTTGTCAATGGTTGTTCACCCCTATGCACAAGAAGTTCACGTGCATAGCTCACAATGCCAAGGCCTTTGATGCCCACTTCATTCTTAATTACTGCATGAACAACACCATCACACCCCAGGTGATATATTGTGGGTCCAAGATAATGAAGATGCACATCTCTGCAGGATTAGGGATCAACTTTATCGACAGCCTCAATTTCCTACCCATGGCTTTACGGAAGTTACCAGCCGCTCTAGCACTAGAATCTCAGATAAAAAAGGGAGATTTTCCTCATCTCTTCAACTGTCAAGAAAATTTCAATTTCGTAGGTCCATGGCCTGCTCAAGAATATTTCATGCCCGACTTCATGTCCCGACAAAACAGGGAGGAATTTCTGAAGTGGTACGAGTTGAAGAAAGATTCTGTCTTTGACTTTCAAAAAGAAATGTTGGAATACACCAGAGCTGACGTTAAGGTTCTCAGAGAAGCATGTACCAAATTCAGAACCCTAATAAAGACTGCCACTACCGTGCCCGGTGCAAAGTCACCCCCCATTGATGTCTTCAGCCATGTCACCCTGGCCAGTAGTGCAATGCAGATCATAAGACAGCTCACCATGAGCGAAGAGCACGATTTACGGCTCCAAGACGGTGACCAATTGAAGGGGAATCTAAAAGCAGGGGTGTGGTCACGCGCTGATAATGGCCAGATCATCGATGCTGAAGATATTGCCGAAAGTAAATTTGTAAAATCCCAACTACCCCAGCCCCCACCCCGTAGTTATGGGCGTTACATCAATCACAGCCTCAAGTCCATTATGTGGTTAGAGTGGGTGGGTAAGAAATTGGGTAGGCGATTACAGCACGCACAAAATGGTGGCGAGTATAAAATACCAAACACCAATTTCTACACCGATGGGCATGACATCTCAACTGGAAAAATATTTGATTTCTACGGATGCCGATGGCATGGTCACGGTTGTATACCCTCCAGACACGTGCGAGACCCGCACACCAGGTTCAACATGGAGCAACTCCACAGCATGACAAAACTTAGAGAGAAAAAAATTCAGGATACCGGTCTTATCCACGAAACTATTTGGGAGTGCGAATGGGACAGAATGGTCAAGAGTGATGATGATCTGAAACTATTTGTGGAAAACTTTGATGTGCCACCGCCTCTCAGGATCAGGGATGCTCTGTACGGTGGTAGGACTGAACCCATACGTCTTTATTACGACTGCGACCCCGATGAAGAAATGAGATACCTAGACTTTTGCGTAAAAGACAATTTTTCTAATTAATTATTTTTTTATTTTTGGCTAAAATAACTTATTTCACACTTTAATATATATTTTTTCGTATCGTTTTTCAGAGCTTATACCCCTATGTGAACTGGTTTGGCAGTTACCCAGCCACGCATGCTATCATTCTCACCGATCCCGCAGTCATAGACCAATCATTGCTACCATACACAGGTGTTGCCAAGGTCAAGATCCTCCCCCCACCAGACCTATTCATACCCGTACTACCTTACAGGTGCAATGGCAAACTCATGTTCCCCCTATGTAGAATTTGTTGCGAGACTGAGAACCAAGAACAGTGTAATTGCGATTGCGCAGCCAGAGCTCTCACAGCTACCTGGGCCACTGATGAAATAAAAACCGCCATATCAAGAGGATACAAGATACTGAAAGTGTATGAGGTATACCATTACCCCGAGATGACGCAATACAATAAAGAAACTGATCAGGGTGGGCTCTTCAATCAGTATGTCACCATGTTTCTTAAAATCAAACAAGAGGTTAGTTTTTTTCTTTTAACTCTGTTTCTCTTTTTTTTTTTTTTTTTTTTTGCAATTATCACCTAAAATACAACTTATATATAATAAAAAATATATTATTCAAGGCTTCTGGCTACCCACCCCATGTTACAACCCAGGAAGAAAAGGACAAGTACATTGACCACTACAGCACCAATCAAGGAATCACCCTGGACAAAGACAAAATATGCAAAAATCCTGGTCTCAGACTGGTCGCAAAGCTTTACCTCAATTCCTGCTGGGGTAAATTCTGCGAGAGACAGAACAAAACTCAGACTGTATTTGTCAAAACTAAACTGGGACTGGCCAGAATCCGGAACGACCCCGCCAAGGATGTCACAGACTTTCACACAATAAATGACGCTATAATCGCAATAGATATTAAGCTGAAAGACACCTTTGAAGAAGATAATGTATTTCAATCAGACATTATAGGTGTGCTGACCACCACCTACGGTAGACTGAAGCTTTACAAGGCCCTGGAGTGTGTGGGGCACTCCATAGCTTACATGGATACAGACTCTCTGATATACGCTCAAGATAAGCGTACCAACAAAAAGCTCACCACCGGTGACCTGTTAGGCGATCTCACTGACGAATTACCGCCCGGTACATTCATCAAAACCTTTGCATCATCAGGACCAAAGTCTTATTCCTACAAACTCAATAATGGCGAACAAGCCCTCAAACTCAAGGGGATAAGTCTTAATTACAAGAATTCTAGTGTACTAGACTTTGACGTTGTAAAGAAAATAATCCGCGAGGAGCTTGACCATGTTAGGACGCCATTATCCAGTCAGATTACTAGGACTAAGTACACCGGTATCATATACAAAAGACCATTCTCCAAGGTTTACAGAAAAGTTTTCACTAAAAGAGTGGTCCCACCGGGTACCTATGTATCTATGCCTTACGGTTACAAGGGAGTCGCACCAGCTCGCTAGAAAAAAAAAAATATATATATAAATATATATATTCTTTAAATGTGACCTATTTTTGTACATGTCTGTAGTTTTCAATACTGTATAATGTCTCCATTTTGTATTAGAAGACTCTCTCCGTATTAAATAAACACTATATCAACACTTATCAACAGCTCATTCCTCTGCCAAAAATCTAATTTTCCTGGCCGATGTATGCCGAAGAGTCAAATGCTCACTCTTCATACTAAGTAGTGTAACTAGGCATAAGAGTAGAAAAGTTTCGAGATGTACTCTCTCATTATTATTACAATTACCCTACTACACGGGATTTGTATGGGTTACTATCTGTACACCTGTCAGGGGTGTATCTGCACCCGCTATGCTACTGGTAAAATAGAAGTAGATTGCACCTATACGGACCTCGCACTACCACCGTACTTCGCCTCACACGCTGATGTACAATTTATCGACATGACTGGCACGCCTTTTTGCAGAAAGAGAGCCATGAGATCTGGATACATATTGTGTAATTTTGGTAAGAGTTTCTATTAATATTTGCTTTTCCTTCTACCCATATGGGGAAAAAAACTTTTTTTTAAGACAATCTATTTTTTCTGTAGAGCCAGAAGAATATTCTGGAAATCACCAACAAAATGGTGAGACAGATGAGAGGGATAGTCACCGGGGACTAAACACTGGGTCAGATACTGCACCGGATACTACATCGGAGACTGCATCTGTGACCGTATCAGAGTTTGAATTTGTGACTGAGCCGTGGAGCACCAGCCAAACCGGCGAAACTGGGGACACTACGCTACAGGACAATACCGCCACTGGTTCAACAACAACTGAAGATTTTACAACATTGTCCAAGGCCGATGAAGTGGTCACTAAATATACAGTCGATTCTATTCACTCTACCCGGGCTAACCCTATTTATCAACACACCACTATTGATGACACCGTCATTTACACCAGTATTGACACTGTCACGGACACCAACACTGACACCAACACTGACACCAACACCGGCACAGGTACAGTCACAGACAGAGTCACAGATACAGTCGCAGACAGAGTCACAGACACTGTCACAGACACGGACAGAGTCATAGACAGAGTCACAGACACAGTCACAACCAGAGTCATAGACACTGTCACAGACACTGTCACAGACACTGTCACAGTCACGGACAGAGTCACAGACACAGACAGAGTCACGGACACAGACAGAGTCACGGACAGAGTCACAGACACGGACAGAGTTACAGACACTGTCACAGACACAGTCACCGGCACAGTCACAGGCACTCTCACAGACACTCTCACAGGCACTCTCACCACCACTAATGAAGTCACTACAGCCAGAAAAGACTCTACAGTGCAACCATACACTTATAACACCTCTAGTACAAGTGCCCATGATGTCACACCTGTGATCTCCGCATCATCGGTCATATCATCACCACTCCTCATTTTGATGCTTATTATAGCACCCTTCATTTTGGTGGTTACCGTACAATGCATCGTGATAGTGAGTATTTTAATATATATATATATATATATATAACTTACCGCCATCATTACTGAGATAAAACACATCGTATTATTTTATTTTATTTTGTTACAGATGTGTTGCATCTACAAGAGGTTCTGGAGGAGATCTTCACCAGAACCGCCCCTAACCAGCCATCACATCAGCTGTGACACAACCGGAAGTTGCCAGTTCCGCACAACCACCGTCTAATGAGAAATACATTTTTTAGCCATAATTTTAAATACATTTTTTAGCCATAATTTTAATTTTTAAATTTTATTTATTTTTTTTTGCTTTTAAAGTTAAATTTAGCAGTCGCCTGATTGCCCCTTTCTTTTAAGCTTATTTAAAATATAATCATACATAGTAGTTACTATTAGCAATGTCATTATTGTTGTAACCGCGCGTAGTATTATTATTGCAACGGTTTGTAGTATTAAATTGTCAATGTCATTATTGTTGTAACCGCTCGTAGTATTATTATTGCAATGGTTTGTAGTATTAAATTGTCATACTTTACGCTCTCTGTAAAAAAAAAAAAAATAAATAAATAAATAAATAAATAAAATAAACATTGTAATAAAGTATTGTAATAAAGATATATTTTCGTTCTAGTTTCAAAAAACAAAATCTACATCTGTGCTATTTTACTAGATTATATAACACTTTCCCCCCACCTGTGCAAAAACAAAAGAGAACAAAAGCAAGCACTCGATCTCCAATCAATTAACAATCTTACATAATCTTACATAACCCTACAGAAAAGAGTCACCAGACTCTGTTAAGAAATTCTCACGCTCCTTAAATCGTCTTAAATTAAAATTAGTCTACCCACAGAATTCGAGGAGTATGGACGCTTTTTTGTCGCGGGTATTTTTTTTGGTACTGTTTTCAAGTCTTTTTACGACAGTCGAAATGGGCATTTCTGTCTGCGGAGATCCGCCTTGTCTGTGCGTCACTTCCCCCGAGGGCCTCATGACCGACTGCACAGAACCGTCTTCCAGGACCAGACCCCCCATCTTTACGTCTCGAGAGATGTCTTTACTCGCCGGGGTAGACATGAGGGGTACCCTGTTCTGCTCTAGGGGTGACCATCACCGGCAACCGCCTGACCGGCAACCGCCTGTTCTCTGTCATGTGACGAAAACCCCGGGGCATCCGACGACCGTCTCAGCCGAAGTCCCCACCTCAGGTACCACCTCAGGTACCACCTCAGACCCGTCTGAAGAGCCCTCTGTAGAGCAGTACCAAGAGCCCTCCGGAGAACCCTCTGAAGAACCAACTGAAGGTCCTGCCGGAGCCTATACCGGGACGGTTAGAGAGCCCCACCACAGCGTGCTGGTGATTGCTCTAGGTTGCCTGCTTGTCGTTGTTGCCGTTGTATGCATCCTACTCTTGGGCGTCGTGTGCTTGTGGCTTCGGAAGGTATTTTTCATTATTTAACCCCTATTATTCTATTCTTTTACTAAATATATTATTCTCTAGTTCAGTATTTATCATCATATATATATATATATATATATATTTAGTTTTTATGTTTTGGTTTGTTTTGTTGTTCTATATAGCAACCTCAATAACCGTTATGTACTCTAAACCTATGACCATATTAATAAACTATATACAGACAGCTCCCTATTCTCCACCCCGCAATTGATAAAAACGATTATCAAATAGGTCACACTATTAAGAATTTAGCTTACTATAGAGAAAACCATCTCCTGTATCCACACAGTTATTAATTTAGTTTATTAGTTTATTAGTTATGATGTGCTTGTCATGTTTTGGACTTTAAGAGTGAAATGTTTTTATTAGCGGCTTGTATTTTTTTTTCTATTGCGTATGTGGATTTTAAACACGTATTATAAGTTAACTTGGTGGCTGGAACCTTGATTATTGACATTTTATTACTTTCTGTATTTACATTAATGTCTCTTTCATGTTATCTTGTAACCGAATGACATATGTATCGCTTATGATATTTTAACAATACAATTAGAGCTCAAAAGGTCAGGGGTAATTTGCATATCCACCCCTCCCTTTAAACCATGCCGGCTGATGCCCTGATGCCGGCTGATGCCCTGATGCCGGCTGAAGCCGGCTCCTTTTTTTTTTTTTTTTTTCTAACGCTAACGCTAATGCTAAAAGTTAATGCCAGCTCTCCTTAATACTAAATACCGGCTAGTGCTAATTTAACCACGCCAAGCTTGGCCTCTTGCCAAGCCTGACTCGCTAATTTAACCACGCCGTGCTAATCTATGAGCAGCGCAGCCGTATAGCCGTACAGACGTACAGCCGCACTCCAGCCCAGTTGTGACTCGGTGACCTCGTGACTTTATTAGATTAGCACTAGAGAGAGTTGGTCTCGCATTGACAGTTCATTGGCAGTGCATTGACAGCCCGTAGATTAGCGCTTAAGTTGGTCCCTTCCTCCGCACGAGCGCATAGGAGTCGGTCTTGGCCGCCATAAACACGTGACTTTCAGTCAGGATCTTGACCGTTTTCTGATTGGCCGATTGTTTTCTGGTGATTAATTGGCTAATTGTTTGGGGGCGTGTCCGAGTCAACCTACCGGAGAGCACGACGCGATGACCAATCATAGCCCCGCTTATCCTCTGCCAATCTCAAACCGTGAAAGAAATGCTAGCGACCAGTCTCACTACAGTGCTACAGTGCTACAGTGCTACAGTGCTAATTAGCGCTGCGCGAAAAACTCCGGCCCCACCGGGGGAGCCACCGGGGGAGCCACCGGTCAGTGTTTGAGAATTTAGCTGCAGTTGCACCTGTCGCCCTCTCCAGGTCTGTTGAGAAGTTACGATTTTAACAAGAGCCACTATTTTCGAGGCTTTTAGTTAGTAAAAGACCCAGGGGTGTCGCCACTAGACCGTGCGGTTCTTTTTTACCACCGCTGTATTCTCTGTACTCTACCGCCATCTGGCGCTTTTTTTTTGGGGCACTCGGAGAGCATCCTCAGCGCTTGCGCAGGGTGTCCGGAGAGCCCTGGAAAAGGTCCTGGAAAAGTTTTGAAATTTCCAACCGCGCTACGGTTACTAACTATACACCATAGGATACCTAACGTTACGGAGCATCGTTTAGTATACAACAAGCGGATGTACCATTCCTGGGGTCTATCACGGATTTACCATGACAAAAAAAGATGGGGAGAAATTTGAAAGTTTTTTCCAGAAGTTTCATAATCAAATATGGCCGCCACGTGGGGACTTACGAGGTAAATCTAGTAATCCGGACAGCTTGTTTTTTTAGTTATTTTATATACTAATTACCACCGTTTTTAATTAATTAATTAATTTATTTTATACTTTGCCAATACTATGTCGATACTATGTCAATACTATGTCAATAGGTCCAAAAAAACAACAACACGAAAGCGTCAATTTTTATTTTTATGTTTTTGACAGATGGTACAGACGGTACAGATGGTACGGTATCATACGTTGTGTCATACGTCGTGTCATACGTCGTATCATACGGCGTATCGCAGAGTCTATGACAGACGTTATGAAAACAAAACTCGATATAGTATTATTATTATTATTATTATTATTATTATTATTATTATTTTTGTCTCATTAATAATAATATATCGTGCGTATTTCATTTTCTTAATAATAGCGTCTCTAGCGGATCTCTAGCGGATCTCTAGCGGATCTCTAGCGTATCTCTAGCTCTTCCTCTCCTCTCCCCCCACCTCTCCTCCTCTCCTCTCCTCTCCTCTCCTCTCCTCTCCTCTCCTCTCCTCTCCTCTCCTCTCCTCTCCTCTCCTCTCCTCTCCTCTCCTCTCCTCTCCTCTCCTCTCCTCCCCTCCTCCCCCCACCCCCTCTTTTAGGGCCTCTAGGGGGGGGCAGGGCCTCTAGGGGGGGCAGGGCCTCTAGGGGGGGCAGGGCCTCTAGGGGGGGCAGGCAGGCATGCTAGCTATAGGTTAGCGTGCTAGCGCGCTAGCGTGCTAGCACGCTTACCTATTGCTACCTATTGCTACCTACTGCTACCTATTGCTACCTATTGCTACCTATTGCTACCTATTGCTACCTATTGCTAAGGGCGTGCATTTGCGAAATAATACGAGTTTATAATATTTTTAAAATAAGATATATATATATAAATAAAATTTTAAAATATTTTAAAATAATATTAAAAAAATATTAAAAAAGAAGAAGACATAAAATGCGGTTTAAAATATCGTTTTATTGCGAAAATAAAATGAGTTAATATATATATATATACGTATATACAAATATACAAATATTTTTTGGAAAATATTATACGACATCCCGATGGCATCCGTATAGTTATATATAAATATATACATTTTGTTATATATTTGATAAAATCTGAAATGACATCTGAAAAGACCAAGATATTGCTAGTTACGGTATAATATAAGGCTCGAGGCGCTGCTTTTTTTTTTTTTCTTTTTTCTCGTGATACCTAGTGCTACTTTTTTTTTCTAGTGATACGTAGCGCTACATAATACCTAATGACACGTAATGATAAGTAATGATACATAGCCATACGTATAATTACTTCTGCTACTTCCACTACTTCTACTACTTCAAAAATATTTCAACAAAGTTCAAAATTTCTGGGCAAAGTTTCGCTCCGTATAATATATTATATTATACCTCTATTAAAGACTCATCTACCACAGTTATGATGTCCTCTTCCGGCTTAGGTAGGCGGGTTACAGCGGTTATTACAACCTCGTCTTCTTCTTCTTCTTCATCATCTTCCGGTGGGGGTGGCATCGGTGTTGAAAATACTGTCAGCATTTTTAACCAAGCGAGTAATTTCGCTTTTTGATGGGTTCTTCCGTGCGTGACCCGTCCTGCTCATGGTCTTAGGACCGGGGTTGAGTGGGGGCGGGGGTCTAGTAGCCCTGACGCGTTTAGGGGGTGTTTTTTGGGTTAAGGGGGTGCTCAGTGGAGACTCGGGTGGGCTGATGGGGGAGTAATTCTCCTGCCCTTTCTTGGGGGTACTCGTGCGTATCTCGATAGGGCTATGGTCGCGATCTTCTTTAAAACCCCCTTCTAGGCGTATGCGTTTCTCCGGTGGGTTTTGATCACCGAATCTGCTTCCCCTGTTTTTCAGTTCTCCGTTGGTGGACACCACCACCTGATTAGCACCCAGGTTGATTGAGCTCTCATGGTAATTACTGGTGTGCGTGATGATGGATTCTGGTTGAGCGGCTTTCAACACTCTTACCTTACTCCTGCCTTGGTGCCCTTGGTGTCCTTGGTGCCCTTGGTGCCCTTGGTGCCCTTGGTGCCCTTGGGGCCCTTGGGACCCTTGGGGCCCTTGGTGCTGAAGCTGGGTGGTGGTGGTGGTGGTGGTGGTGGTGGTGCCGGAAGATTCCGCTTCCAGACTCACTCCGAGGGTGGATTTCGAAGGGGGTCTAAGAATTGGCGATGCCTCGCAATCCACAGATGCCCCCAGCAAGAGAACGGTGTCATCACAACTGCCCCATGTAGCTTCTAATTCGTGAACGGTCTGCCGAGTGGAGTCGTTTATGGAGCTGGGGGCTTTCGACCTGATATTTTGAGAGGTCTTTTGGGAGGTCTTCTGGGAGGTCTTCTTGGAGTTCTTCTGGGAGGTCTTCTGGGAGGTCCTCTGGGAGGTCCTCTGGGAGGTCCTCTGGGGGGTCTTCTGTCCGAGGTTTTTGGAGGTCTGAGGGGGTTGTGATGCGTGATTTGTCTTCTGCGAGTTCTGATAGTTCTTTTTTGCCCCCTCATTACTCCGTCCCCCGGCGGTGGTCATCACCACGCTACCCTGGTTCAAAATGTCAGCCTGCGCTGACGTGGCCACGGCCTCCGCGATTACTTTTAAAGCGGGTTCCCCCCTGGCAATCCCACCCACTGTCACCACCTTCTCGCTCAGGATGGAGGCGAGACCCATGTGGGGTTCTTCCGTTGGGGCGGGGTCTGATGGTTCGGGACGTAGGGGTTTGTACGTGAATCTTTTCGAGAGACCTTGAGGAGGTAGTTTATGGATTACCTCCCCTGTAGGGGAGCAGTGGCTGCAGCTCTCCCCCTGATCCGGTTCGTTCCGGTTGTAGTGACCGTAGGCGCAGGGTAAACGATTTTCCATGTCCACGCGGTCCAATAAGGTTGGTAGACCTTTACACAGGTTGAGGAATTCCCCGTGGTATAAGTTAATACCATTGCCCAACACGGCTGCAGCGATGCCATGGGTCTGCAACTTTTCATTCGGGACTTGGTACTGTCTCAGCTTCACGCTCTTAAATTGAGCTTTAGCACTGGCAAAAAGCAGCTTCCCGAGGTGCACGTCCTTGAACTTGGGCGGTAGTATTGGGAAGTTTGTAAGGGATTCTAACTCTTCCTGGGTATAATTGTATACTTTACCGTGCATAGTTTGCACCATGGCGAGCTCCCTGCGTCTCAGCTGAAATAATTTAAAACGAAAACTTTAATACGAGTTTATAGTGTACTATAGCTTTTTTTTTATTTTTTTTAAAAAGTATTCTAGCTTAATACTGGTTTAATAGCTTAATACTAGCTTAATACTGGCTTAATACTCGCTTAATACCCGCTTACTGGTTAAAAAGATTTATCTAGTGCTACAAAAAAAAAAAAAAAAAAAAAAAAAAAAAAAGTACTAAAGATTTTTAAAAAAAAGGCTGCAATGGATAGAAAAATATACCGCCTTACTTATCAAACCGATATTTCTAACGCTAAAAGTTATTAATGCGTTTTAAAAGAGTTTATAGTATACTAGAGACTTAAAACGAAAAGTATGTATTTCGTAAAATAAAAATAAATTAAAAAAAAAAAAGGAGCTTACTTCACGCATCTGGTTCCTCCTCACAGTATACAACAGGTCATCCAGGGTAAACATCAGGTCCACAACCTGCTCTAGATCCAGTTGAACGTAGTCACGTGCTGTGACCAACCTGTCACCCTGCGCACCGAAGTCCTTTACATAAAGGGTCAGCTCTTCACCTCTACTCAGAAAGGCGTGCTTAGTGGGTGACAGCTCCAAGTGCCACAGCCCGGAATAGGGTAACCGCATCCCCTGGCTGGAGATTAAACCTTCTTGCACCGATTCGTCCACATTGAGTCCGACGCCGGGTACTCCCTTCACAATTCCCTGAGCGCATGCCATCTTAAGGATATGGTGAAGTGAAAAAAGGTTGTTGTAAATTTGTCAGAAAGCTAAGGAGTACCCCTCCCGATGCCCCGAAAGGTCTTTTTATACCTAACGTTATGTCACGGTCTTGTGGCGCGCACGTGCCGGCCATCCAATCAGCAGTTACTTTTTTGACTCTGTTGGACATGGCTGGACATAGCGTCTTAGGACTAGTGATGCGTGATTGCGTGAGGTTTTTTCAAACGAAAAAGAATTGATGACACTTTTATGTAACCGTTTGAAAAACAACAAAAAATAATAATTAATAATAACAAAAATCTAGCCGGTAAGGAAATAACAAAAACGGAGTAATACAAAACGATATTCTTTTTGTTTTTCAGCAAAATAAATTATGCTTTTATTTTGTTTGATTTTTATTCATAATCTATCAATAACCGGTGCGGTATACAAAAAATAAGGGCGTTTATATATATATATATATAGTTATACAAAGCGAATAGAAAATAACTAGTTACATTTCGTATTATAGACTTATCCACTCTTTTAACACTTTTGAGTAAGGTTTTTTACTCGTAACGGAGCTTTTTTTATGGCGGTTATCAGTGGTTAAAGGTCTTTTATTTTTAATTTTTTTTATTCTAACTGCTGCAGGATTGACAGAATCTGTAGTCTCGGGATTAAGGGCGATACCCGGTGGTAGAAAGGCATCGTGGTTGCTCATTATCTCCTCCAGGGTTCTACCACTACGGTCCCCGTCAGACTTCTGGGGTTTCTGGGGTTTCTGAGGTTTTTTCTGGGGTTTCTGGGGAGAGTAAGGCTTCTCAGGTTTCTCCGGTGTGGTATCCTTGTAAAGTGATTTTTTTGGCGAATGGGGTGCTTCTGGAGTGGTTTTACCGGGTGACTGACCTCTTGGTTGATTAGGGCTATCGGCATCGCTCGGGTCTATTCCGGTGTGGTCTTCATTACGGTTGCCTGGGGATGGGGTAAGATTTTTGACGGGTTGTGTCATCCTGGCTACTAGCTTGTCATATCGTGATTTCGGGATTAGAATATTTTCTTCACTCATATTTGTCCAGGTTTAATAATTCTAGTTAGTTTACCGACTGTGGCTAGCACTAGAGCGATCACGGCTGGTGGGTTGCTTTTAATGGCTTTAACTCTCTCCGCGTGACTGGTCCCTTGTGAGGCTATGAACCTAATGAAGGATTTATACCTTCTCAACCGGATTTTATCAGTGTCTGAAACTTTAAGCACTTTGTTTACCACATTAGTTGCGATGTCAGCGATCAGCTTAGCCTGCACTTTTGTAGAGCCTCTTATAACGAAAGAGCGTTGTTCATTAGTCATTTGTTGGAAGGCTTGTAAAAACGGCATGTGTGTTTTTAAGATATCCATGATTAACAAAAATGTTTTTGTTTTTTTTCTCGTAGATGCACACTGTCCAATCACCAAAATACAACTGATGGCGGGTTAATTAATGCTGTTGGTTTTAATTATAATGGTTAGGGCTTAATTCTTTTTTTAAAAAAAAAAAAAGATAAATAACTAAATAACAACAATTATTTTTTTGGTAGATAAACGGTTAAATCTTCTCCGGGGAATACGTTAGATTTCAATCTTAATTTCTTGTCAGTATCAGGACATAGGTCTATGAGCAAGTAACCGTAATTTCTCTCCGTAGCCTTTTCATAACTATCCATAAAATAGTCTGTTAAGCGAGGCATGATCTGCATGCCTAGGGTTTTAACCTGAAGGTGACTCCTGTTGTTTCTAAAGAGGCAGATGTAATGACAGTTAAGAGAGATTTCTCGCAATATCTGACTGTGGAAAAGGTTTTGTGTGGTGATGAGACAGGAGATGTGGCAATGGTGAGACAGAACGCAGACTACGTCTACTATGGAACGACCTTCGGAGTCGTTTTTCAGAGATGACATCTTATCATCAAGCACGAGAATGGTTTCAACTTTTTGCTGTTCCCACAGGTCTGTCAATTCTTGAGTGCTGGGTATGTCAGTCCTGAAAACCACGGTGTCAGCCAGAGCGCTTTGTAAATCATCGTAACAGGGTTGCCATGCCGTGTAACAGTATATGACCCTCTGCGGGGTTGGGTGGAAAACCTTTTCTTTTTCTAATAGCAATCTATTGATAAATTGGCTTTTTCCAGACTGGCTACAACCGGTTAGTAGAATATTTTTAGGCAGTTTAAATCTATGAGTGCATACTCCTTCCATCATGAAGGATAGGCTGGTACTGATCACATATCGTATACACCCCTGTTTTTATCAATTTTGAAACCTGCGGGGAACTTGGCAAAAATTATCACAGTTTTGGTCTGATCCAGCTGTTTATCAAATTTCATGCTGATCCTCACGTTGCCGGTGCGTCGGAGTGGTACAACATCGGATGAGTTTGTGGTGTCTTCGTGTTCCACGACAAACCTGTACAAGGTGTAACCGTGAAAAAAGTCTCTGCGACTGATGGGGTTTTCACCAGGTCTACCGTCAACCCCGCAGAGCGTTTTGTAAGCGTCCATATAGAGGCTCTCCTCGGGGGTCTGGGAGTATTTAGTCATGATGGGGGAATTGTTCAGATCTTCTCCGTCACAAGTGACTTGTATAAAGTTTAGGTTGTTGTGTTCGAACAGGAAGGGGTCAGCCTGGAAGTCTCCGTGGCTAGCCTCGCCGTACACCATCCCGATCACTAGCTCGCTGGGGAGGCGGGACTCGAAAGAATTGTTTAACTCGGCACCGAACACCCCTTGGCTCAGTGTAAATTTTTTTATCTCAGTCTTGGTGTAAGGGAATAGGGCTGGTTCTGACACGAGGATTTCGGAGTGGGCGGCTATGATTTCTGGGGAGATTTCGGCATGCCAGATCTGTAGACTGGCCTTGGTAATTACGACTTTGTAATCGGGTATTGGTACTATATCAGGGGTCATCAGACAGAACTCGGGTGTGTTGGGGTATAGAGTTAGTTGGAGTGAGACTCCGTTGGGGATCAATCTATCGATTTCAAAAGCATCACAGGCCAATTTCCCACACATGTCAATCTCTCGAGACCCGGTGAAGAATTGACTACGCGTTGAGAACCCTTCATCATCACTGGTTGTCCAGCTTTTGCTGTTGTATGACTGGTACTTGCTAGGGTAATACATTTGCATTTGTAAAGAGACATTCTTTGACTCGTTAGGGGTGTGTAGCAATGTCTTGAAATAAGCCTGGTAGGCGTAAGAGTTGTCCGAGTCTGTCAATAGACGGTTCTGAAGCGATAGGTCGACCCTGCCAAACATGGAATTCATGAAGTTATTCACGACGCCTACAACACCCACTCTGGATCGACTGGTGGTGTCTCTTGCCGTTCTAGAGGTAGCACCCCCGGGGTTGGTTCCCTCGGAGTTTCCGCTGTCGGGGTTTCCACTGCCGGCCTCTTTACCAGTGTCCCCCGGGGCGGGGGGTAGGACCTGGACGGGTGGTTGGGCTAGGGCTAGTGATGGTTGATTCGGGTTTACCATGGCGGCGTGAGCTATGTTTGAACCATCCCTCCTGACGATTTTGCACTTGATGTTGAGTAATGTCTTGCTCAGATCTATGTAGCTGGCACCATTACCATTGATCATGAACTGTATGACGCCTTGAGTAGTAAAGTCATTAACGGGGTAATATTCAATGGTGCGATACTTGCGTATCCCCACATTCTGGACTGCCTTGCTGAAGATAGCCAAGGATTGGGGATAACCGATTACTGAGTCAGTCAGCACCTGGGCCATTTTTTTTTTTTTTTTTTAGATTTAATTACCTTTATTCTTGGTGAATAAAAGTGTTAAGGCAAAATAGTGAGACGCTAATCGAAAAAATCCTTTGCGCGTTTTATAACCTTTTTAGCTGTGGAAGCAGTGGCGTTTTTACGTTTCCTGTTCTGTCCTTTCCGGCTTCCTGTCTTAGAATGACCACCGTTGGGAATTGCTGTGGGTTTAGTAAGCCCTGCTGTGGCGGTTTTACAATCGTGAGCCTCGATTTGGACCTGGTCAAGGGCACGTCTCCTATCAGCCTCTGTAGGTTCAACCACCTCCACTTTTGGTAACTGGCCACTGTCATTTTTTTCGACGTGATCGGCTAGGTCCACCAACACCAGAGAACCATGGGTAGTGGGAGTCTTAAAAGGTCCTTTAGAATCTACTGATCTGCCAGAATCTTGTAGTAGTATCAACTTCTGTGTACCTTTAGCCTGGTCTTTGAAATGTTTCAGGAATTTCTTATAGCTTAACCCGCCATCCAAGGTGAAATATTTCTTATCGAAAGCTGACATGACGGGTGACCTTCTTGTTTTTTTGTCTTTTCAAAAAGTGTGTATACTAGGTTCTTACTCAGGTGTAGTGTACAAGTCGAGGAACCGGGTCTGAATGATGGTGTGAGCCCTTGATCATCGGTTATGTACAGATCAATAATGTCCAAAGACTTGGTGTTGAGTGGGACGTAACGCGGGTTGTCTATAGTGAGGGGGCGACCGGTCTTGATCTGAGTATAGAATAATCTGTGAAGCACTGGTTTTAAAGATGCCTGAAACACAGTGGGGGTACATAAGGAGCTGTGTATAACGAAGAATTTGGGTTTGTAATCTTCGGCAAGTTTGGGTATGATTATAGATTCCATCAGGGCAATTGACCACTCTCCAAAATTTTTTAACTTTATAGGTTTGGGTAGCTTTACTCTGAAGTGGGTTGAGGAGTTACCGGGATAAATTTCCTGGCATGTATCGCTGGAGACGTACAAGAACATCTGGTGAGTCATTTCTTTCTGGGGTACTTGACGAGGTCTGCACTGGGTATCAGAGTATTAAATTTAGGGGGGAAGCCGAGCCACTTAACCAAGCTCTTTTTACGACCCTTGATTTTTCTTGTGTAGATGACTCGTTCTATTTTCCAATTAACCTGGTTCTCGTCTTTAGCATTGACCCTTTTTAACTCTTGGTTATAGAAACTGCCTTCCACGTTTTCTCCCTTGAGATCCCTGATTTGGTATCTGGGGGGATGAGAAGCGGTTCTAGAGCGTATTTGGAATATCTCCTCACTCCACTTCTGCTCGTAGCCTCGTTTCAATCTACCTCTAGCTAGGCTTAACCTGACTAGCATTCCGACCTCGAATGAGAACGGGATCTTCTGGTTTGCCCTCTTATTAAGTATGGGGATGTATACCCGCTCGTAAAGGGCCAGAGCGTTGTCAGGGGTGACCTGGGCTGGTGCAAAGCCTGTAGTGGAGTGTACTGTGGTGTTATACGATTTCACTAGGTCGTCTATAACGTCAGAAAACTTGGATGTTGTATTTTCGTACATATATCTGTACAGCTTATCTTGAAATGTGCGATTCCAGCGTTCTATGTAATTGGCTTTTACGGATCCATAAGCCCGTATGTGGTCTATTCCTTGGTCTTCCAGGAGGTCCTGGAAGGGTCTCCCCATGAACTCACCACCAGAATCGGTTCGTAGCTCCTTACACTTCCTTCCTTCTTTCAGTATACTCTGGAAGGACTTAGCGGTTTCACTGGCGGATTTAGACTTCAGTAGACGAACCCAGACATACCTACTAAACAGATCGATGAAGGCCACAAGATATTTGAAGCCTCCGTTCATTTTCGGGGTGTTGGGGAGTTGTAAAATGTCACCATCCCACATCTCATCCATATATTCAACGATTATAGCCTCTGTATCAAATTTTGACTCGGGCACTTGGTAAACCTGATGGGTTTCCTGATCGTTTAACCATTCTGACAAATTTGATCTGGTGACATCTGCCGGTCTGTTTGGGTCAGACTGTATATGCGTCCATATTTTTTCGAATGATGAAAAACTGGCTGGGGCTGGTGGGTGGTGATATATCGATGAGAAATACTTTTCGATTGCGGGTGGTACTGTAGACATTGTAAGTGTTAAGGTTTCGGTCTTCAAATTATGACTGGAGTAGTGCGTTGATCACCCCCCGGTTTTAAAACGGGCATGTCCGGGTGTGGGAGGACCGCCCCAAGACTTGTTCCTATTAAAAGGACCCAAAGATCGGATTCGTTCCCAGTACTGAGGTTGACTATGCTGGCTATGAGCACTGTGTAAATGACCACTATTTGTGCAAAAAATACTATCTCAGATTTAGGTAATTTTCTGCCAAACACGTCCCAAGATTCTGATCTTGTAGAAACGGAGTGTAAAATGCCTGTCTGAACACCCTGATCATTCATGGTTGAATGGCTGTGTTAAGAGGGTATGTACTATATGTATTGACTAAGAATAATGGAGGCTGAGTAGGAGGCTTTGTTAAAAAAAAGAGGTAATATTTTATTAATTAGACATTATAAGTATGTGATGAATATACATAACAATCATATGTGTGGCATATTATAAAAACATTTCATTTCAAGTATTTATTTACAAGTTTTAGTAAAAATATTGAAACTACTTTTCTTTTTTTTTTTTTTTATAAATAAACTTGCGCATCGGTAGCATTTTTTAAAAAAGTGTTCATGCCTGTATAGCCAGTGGTGGAAACTTGCACATCGGTAGCATTTTTTAAAAAAGTGTTCATGCCTGTATAGCCAGTGGTGGAAGCGTGTTAAAAGGTCATTTTTTTTCAATAAAATATAATAGGGGGGTGAAATAGGGGCGTGGACGGATAACCCCTCAGCTGATTCTGGTGGTATTCCGTGATGTGGCAGGTTACGGTGACATTAAAAATATATATTATCCATCTTGGTATAACTGTTAGCAAGCTAGGCGTGTTACATAGTCATTTTTTGGTAAGGGTTGCATTCGGTGCAAAGCCAACAACCCAGCTGGTTTTGGTGGTCTTCCATCGTGTAGCAGGGGACCATGGTATCCAAGACCGGTACAACATGCTTTACATGCCAATAGTTATGAGCAAGGTTGAGGAATTCTTCTTGGGCGAGTGTGACGCTTTCGGAAATTGGTGGTGGAGATATGAGAGTGTCGGATAATGGGTTGTACATTATTATTGGAGTCTGAGGTGAAAGACCTTTCCTGATTGTTATGACGTTGTGACAGGTGTCCTTAACGGCGTGATAATCACCGCCGAGATGAACTGAGGTGTCTGACCCTGTTGTTAAAGCTTCCTTTAGCTTCTCCATTGATGAAAATAAGGAACAGAACCTTCTCAGTGATAAAGTAACACCGGCTTCTGTGGGTTTCAAACGTAAGGCGTTGTCAAGCTAAATAAAAGAAAAAAATGGGGAAAAGGAATAAAAACGGATATAAAATATTTAAGGATGTTTTATATATAGCTTATGTTTACGAGTGACTTAACAAAAAGGGGTTTTTGAGGTTTTATATACAATAACAAACCTTGTACTCTCTGATGTCGATTCCCAGAGTGTCATTATAAAGACCAACTGTGAGCACTTTCATGTTACCCAGTGGGAACTTCAATCTCAGTCCCAGTTGTATTTCCGCTATATTGGCACTCAGTAGGGGATAACTGTTCCTTATAAAGTCCCATATATGGTAAACAGCTTTAGTGCTGCTCCTGGTATCCAGACTTTCCAATATTTTATCAAATTTAGCATGTTGATCGGTTTGTAATTGGATCAGTTCGAATTCGGAACTATCAATCATTTCTTGGAATCTTAAGTTTTCTGCAAGTTGTGATACATCGATGTTGGCTGATATATATTGTATGTGGTCTTTCAGGACTTCCATCTCGATAGTTGTTGCACTAGATGTTGCACTAGATGTTGAACTAGATGTTGCACTAGGTGTTGCACTAGGTGTTGCACCAGGTGTTGCACCATGTGTTGCACTAGGTGTTGCCCTTAGTGTGACTAAGAATGATATGACTAGCAGTTAAATAAAAAAGGGATTATCTCCTCAAGGCTTATATGACTTATAGGGGGCTTGTTATTGGTATCCTTTTGAAAACAAAAGATGATAGGAACTATGATTATCACTGTCACGCAATACATCATTATTACGGCTTATGGTGTGTGACCTATGAATAGTAATGTTGTAAGGGGAAAAGGTAATGAACATAGTGCGTGGTGCGTAGATTACTGTATGAAACATAAAAGTTAATGGCTCGTGCTGTGTGGGGTAGTCACGCGAGAACACCTGACACGATTCGATGACCCCACACCTGTGAGACTGACACGCGACAAGCTTGTGCGAGTAATCAGTGTCAGTGTCAAGGAGCCCCCAAACAAGCAGCCAGTAGTGCCTGACTGCACGCGCTTACCACCTTGTCACGATTCGAATAAAAATAAAATATCCTAACGGATAGAAAGATTATACTGTTTACTGTTAATGTAACGGTGACATACATTTTGATTAGCATTTTGATTAGCATACCGGTACATTTAACGGAAATAAGTCCGTTGAACCGTGAAGTGCAATTATATAGGTCAGGGGTACATTAGATAATTACCTATCTAATTACCTATCTAATTGCCTATCTAATTAGACACCAATTATAGGTAATTAGACCCCCTAATTAGACCCCCCCAATTAGACCCCCCAATTAGACCCCCTAATTAGACCCCTAATTAGACCCCAATTAGACCCCTAATTAGACCCCTAATTAGACGATTCCATAAGGTGTCTTATACTACTGTTAACAATAACCCTGTTTGATTTTTGTTCGCTGAGGGTTAAAAACCTCAGGATCCTTTGAAATACCATGTATAGGGTTCTTCCCAAATACCCTAGTGGCGGGTCCCACATGTGACCTTGTAGGGTTCTGTATTTGTGACAAGCTGAAAAACCCAAATGGGTTCTACATGGTACCTTTTTTTACTTAGAATGAAGGGTCCCCGATTTTGTGGTTTACTGATGCAGTCTACATATGAAGTATGTAGAGAGATTAATCCAGTAAAGTAACATATTCATATCACTGCGAAAATAAAGAATCTGCTCATTATGCTATTTGGCAGACATTTAAATGTTGAACTTCAGTCTTATGATAAACCATCAATATTCAAGGGTAAATAGGTGTATATTCTTAATGAACCTGTTTCAAAGTATTGCTACGCCATTGAACTTTTCATATCATAGCCAAAGAGTCAGGTGGCATCAAAGCGAAACCCATGGACAGCCATATGTATATCTTTATGTAAAGTTAATTTATGTGGAATAAAATGCATTGGTAAAACCAAAGTATGTGTTTGCCCAAGTTGCTAAAGGTACCCTGGTTTATTGCATTGAATATTGTGGCGTGATTGTCAAGATATGTTCATTTTTGCAGTGAACCTTCTTCTTCTTCTAGACAATGGTGGGATGGGGGCCTAGCTTAGTGGTAGCATGCTGGGCTGCCAACCACTGGGTCCCGGGTTCAATTCCCAGTTGAGCCTGAGTTGGATGGCTGTTTCATCCTTCATCACATTGCCATGGTCCATGCCTATTCTAATTAATTAGCCCATCAGGTGCAGAAATACATGACGTAAAGCCCTAATCCACCCGCCACCCACCCACTCAACTCTGAGGATATTTGTACCTACACTGCGTGCACAATTATTATGCAAGTGTCTTATTTTTCAATAATTCTAATATTTAGCAAGCAATGGTGTCTGCAAATAAATCCAAAGCCCTACAGCAGGAAAACGCTTGATGTGATAACAAAAACATTCACATTGCTTATGTATGATGTGAAATATAGCAAAAAATATGAAATATTAGTGTTCATAATTATTAAGAAACTCACCAGCTCATCACTTTTCCACTACATTTTGGACAATTAATGGAATGATAACTTGTTGACAGTGATGTAATAACATATATAAAAGCATTTAAAATAATTTTGGTTGCTTCTACTTTACAGGTACTTGAAATATATTTAAATATTTGTGACAGCGACAACATTTCAAAATAAACAGTAATATCATACCACTATCACAGTATTATGGTATCATTTTCAGTTCAAAGTGGGATTAAGTAATGCTAAGATGTTTCCAATGCCAGTTTTGGGCTAAGAAGTTGAAATGACCCACTGCAGCCTCATTATGAATGTTCAATTCCAGCCCTCTTTGATGACTTTCAGACCTTTTATGGGTGTTTTGCTAAAATTAGCTATTATTTACACATATTTATAAGTTTTTCTGGCTACACAATCAGTGGCAAGAATATTTGCAGCACATGTTTTATTTTAAAGGAAATTCCCTATATTTCAGTCACTTCAACTTATGTTCAGATCATTTAGTTCAAATTTTTTTGTCTGAAACAGCGGCATTGACTTTTTGAATGTATTAAGTGAACTCTGCTATCCGATCCTCAAATGGTTGCATGAGAAATTGTTGGAATATATCTATTTCCCAACCTTACTGACTTCATAAGCAGAGGCAATTTTTTGTCTATTTTATACTTATGCAACCTAAAGAACAATTAATCTTCCTAATTATGTTTGATTTACTTTAAATTTATGTAGAATATCATTAAAATAGTCGAATCTGATCAATTTGATTCTTGAAGTTGTGGTGAGTGATCACAAAACTGGTGGTCAGACTGGATATATGAATATGTGCAGTGAATGAGGGGTCAATAACGCATATAATAAGTCTTCTAAAATGCTACAAATAATTTGAAAAATTGCTAAAAAGGCTCTTGGAACATTAGAGTAGAATTTGTGGAGAGATTAGATGGATATTTTTCAAATAATACAAAATTATTTGTTTATCACACCATTTTACAAAATTATGTTACAAAATCTGAGTTACATACATTACTGTTTAAAATGTTTGCTTGTTCTTCTGATATGTATTTTGCAATATTCAATCATTTATTCCAATATTCATTCAACTTTATTTAATTTAGTTTATTAGTTTATTAGTTATGATGTGCTTGTCATGTTTTGGACTTTGAGAGTGAAATGTTTTTATTAGCGGCTTGTATTTTTTTCTATTGTGTATGTGGATTTTAAACACGTATTATAAGTTAACTTGGTGGCTGGAACCTTGATTATTGAAATTTTATTGCTTTCTGTACTTACATTAATGTCTCTTTCATGTTATCTTTTAACTGAATGACATATGTATCATTTATGATATTTTACATGTCAATAAAATCTATATATATTTATTGGTCATTTCTGATTCACTACTACCTGCATAATTATTATGCACACATAAATTTGACCAAATATTCACTGTATAGGGAACCCGTTTATATAGCAACAATATTTACAGATTATGTCCGTACACCTTCCACAAGTAAATAAAGATTATTTTAAGTCAAACTGACACTTTATTGCTATAATATCCTCAAATGGCGACTTGCATAATAATTGTAGTGCAGTGCCAGGATTAATGTCGAATGGTGCATATTTAATATTTACACTGCAGCTAAAATCTGTTGCAGTTGAATGTCAAAGAGGTTGCGGACAATCCTAGGCAATAGTAGTAAACATCATCACCACTTTTGCCTGTGCTCTGTATTCTTGCAAGGTCTTCCATTTCAGTTGTTCAGCATTTTAATGACGCTGCTTGCATATCCTGATATCACCGTTCTACATGGCCAAATGTGCCACGTGCGTTTTCCATACATTTATCCAAACGCATGGAAAATGCATGTGGCACAATTGGCTATGTAGCTCCCTGAAATTAAACCTTTTCACCATTGCGGTGTGGGGATCCCAAATTGTGCCAGATCAGAATACATTTTGTAATTTTTCAAATTATGAATGTGACATGTGTATTCACATAAATTGGACAAAAACCTGGTCAAATATGATAAAATTATAGTTAAAATGGTGCCTATAAAGAGTACATGGTTCAAGAAATAACCCAGGCTCTTCAGTGCATTAAAAACCATATTTTAAAGTCTACTTATTAAATCGAATGTTTTCAATAGAAATGTATGACATATAAAGCAGCGTTCAATCCATTTCTTAGTGCATAATTCTATATATGCCCTTGTCCTTGATCAGTACTTCGACTTTGACTGTTGCTACTTGATCCTGTACTTCGACTTTGACTGTTGCTACTTGATCCTGTACTTCGACTTTGACTGTTGCTACTTGATCCTGTTTGCGAGGAATTGGCAACACATGACATCTTAGCCTTAACAGCATTTTGGAATTCACGATATTGCGCTGTGTAAATGAAGGGATTAACAATGCAATTGACGAAAACTAGATAGACCGTAAAGGAGTAGAAATTGCTGGTGAAACTAAGTCCCACGTCCAAGGTAGTTAAGAGCAGGTAGACACTATTGAGCACCCAGCAAAGAAAATAAGTGACACAAACAATAGAGAGTGTCTTGAGCAGGTTTCTTTGGGCTTTCATTTTTCGTTCTTCGCGAACTCTATCCATAGCAGGCATGTTGACATCAGCCGTTGGACTAGTCATTTTTTGGATGACCCGCACCATTTTGACATAGCAGAAGATCATGGTTGTCACAGGGACAACCAATAAGACTATTACTATAGTAGTGCTCATGACCTTGGTGGTTGTTACAGTAGGCCATCCACTGTACAGGATGCAGTATCCATTTGGTCCGGGGAAACTTGGCACTACATTCATTACCAATGCATACATCATCCCTGTTGTCCAGACAATGGCAAAAGTAAGTTTTGCTCTCTCAGGACTAAAGATAATTGGGTGGGATAATGGGTGGAGGATTTCAACATATCGCTCGATGGTAATAGCGATCAGGCTGACAGTAGATACTTCAATCATAGCCCATAAGAAATAGCTAGAAGCCCATAATCTGCAGTAGAATTGGCCTAGTAAATTTGATGACGGTTGTCTCTGGTTAATAATGGCTGGATTGTTGATAACCAGAAATAAAGATCCGAAAAAGTCAATAACACTTTGGTTAAGGATGAAACGATTGCAGATTTTTTTACGCATCTTCTTATTTGTAGCTATGATGACAACTGCAAAGCCATTACCTAAAAGTCCCAATGATCCAATCAATATATACACTATCATATCTTTGCCTGGGTTATAATTATCACTTCCACTTGTTGTGTCGGTGGTGGGAAAAATGCTTGTGAATTCTTCTGTCATAGCTGACATTTCAAGAGCGTTAGATGTTGAATTGATCATATCTTGAATTGATGTCATTTGTGACTAATCTGAAATGTAATCAGAAATCATTTAGGACAAAACTGACAAACAATATTGAATAAAATCTCAAGTACATGGCCAAATGTGCCACGTGCATTTTCCATGAGAAGGATAAACACATGGAAAACGCATGGTCTTTAGCTTATTATAATGAGGCAAAAACCATGCGTTTACCATGCGTTTATCCAAACGAATGGAAAATGCATGTGGCACAATTGGCCATGTTGGCTTCAAAATTGATTCCCTTATGTTTTCGATGCAATACAATGTATTATAGTTATGCCTATTCAGGTCGTAGACCAAAACATTGAATGCATGCGACACCTGGTGGTAATAATCGGCATTGCTCTACTATTGACACTATCCAATCAGATCATCAGTTAGAGACCACCAGTCATCCAATCAGATCATCTGTTTGAGATTACTGGTACAGTGGCAATAATCGTCTTGGTTCTGTTGACGAAGCATAATGAATGTTTGAAGAGGGGTAAAGGAGTTCCTTGGTTTGAACTTAGTAAAGTTTTAATCAGGCATTTTTTCCTCATAGAATTAATTTGAAAGTTCTGACCATATACTATCATATGCCTGCTGAATCTGTGGACTTCTTTAACACCCAATATAGAAGTTGCTACACAGGGTGAATTTCTGTTTCTGGTTCCTCTGGCTCTTTATGACCAATCTGTGAAGCATTTAATTAACCACATGCTTCAGATATTTTGCTTTCTTCACTGAAGGGCGTTGGCCTATTTACTAGCTAATGCATGTTATCTATACAATTATAATCTTCAAAGCTTTGACAAAATATTCTTATTGTTTGCCTATCAAAAGGCAAAGGCGTTGGGTTTGCGTTTGCACTATTTCATCACTTTCTGTGCAGCTCCTATGGTGCTGTGGCTTCTATGCTCTGGTGTGAGCCACACCCTAACCTGGGCCTATTTCGTCAAAAGGGAAAAACCTTTCACGAGCTTTGAACTCGAACTCAACTCAACTTAGAAACTTTGTATCATTGATTTTTTTTTTGTTGGTGTTACTTAAAATAAATCTAAATTATAGGTAGCTATGTAGAATGTCAAGTAATTTGGATGTGTAGTGTAGTCCAAGGTTGTGGCAATTTTCTTTGAAATAGCTACAATTTGACACGTTCATTCTATTTATGTGTGTCAATAATCATATCCAATAAGTTACATTTATTCTATTTTAATTTTTACATGTATGCCGTATATAGTTCCATTGAATTGTGTGTCGAATATTATCTTTAACTACGTTATGAATGGCAAAAGTATGGACCCCTGTGGTACACCATGTCTAATTATTAAATTGTCAGAGGACATCGGTGTTAATTACTTAATAGCTCCTTATGTGTTCAAGGATTTGTCTCTTTATCGTTTTAATTTGTTCAGTGAAACAGTATGATCTAATGTATCGAGAGCCTTCGAAAAATCCACGTGCAGTGTGTAATTATATTATTTTATTGGGTTGTTTGTATTTATCCAAATGTAAACGATTCTGTCTAATTCAACAGGAGCAAATTCTGTGTAAGGTACAAAATCCATATTGTATAAAATAATTTGAATTAGTGAAGTATTGATAAGTTTGGTCATCAATTATATTTTCTTTTGATACACTCACTAGGCAATATATAGACTGGAAAGTAAATTTCTAAACAAATATTGACATCTTTTCAGATGGTTATTGCACTTGCTATAAAAATCCAAATTTAATCCATTAAATGATTGCGACTTCACATTTTTGTTTCAGTGTAAAGCTGTGGTTTTAACAAGAAAAGCTCTCTTTAAAAAAGAGACCTGTAGACCATCTATCAGTCTAGACATGCAAAAAAATGAATTGATCTATTTTGTACAGACTAAAGGGTATTAGTTGCAGGTAACAGATACTGACAAGGTATCATGTCAAAATATTACAATCAATTAGTATAGTTCATATCAATTTATGTTTTTGTCTTTATTACCGAACTTGCTATAAAATGTACTTTTCCGTAGATCCTCGCTTCTCTTGCCTAGCTACCCGCAACTGTCTGCAAATCGACCACTTGCACCATCTATAGTATTAGTAATTATAAAAACAGAAATACAATACTTTTGTATTTGAATTTGCAATGATTAACCAACATAATTACTAGTTTAGGTTCATTAATAAACCAATATACTAGAAATACCATTTTGAAATTTAGGTGAACCTTAATTTCTGGTATTGCAAGAAATTTAAAGGCTAGAATAAGCCGAGGGAGTCGTACAATACAATTTACAATTATTATTGTGAAAAATATGTATACAAATATTGAAAAAGTATGAAAGAAAGTAAAAAAAAAAGCATTTTTGGAACAGAACATTAAACAACTAAAGGAGGTGGAAAGACAGGCAAAGTAAATTACTAAGGCTAATTACAAAATACTTGAGAAGAAATACCCATATTAAGAAAACACAACTAACCATGGACAAATATCTTTTGAGCCCACAAATCTCTTTTTTCAATTTCAATTTATTTTCCATGAATTCTTATTGCAGTTGTTCCCCTGTTGACCATGTGAATTCATATTAAAAATCATAACTGGTAAAATAGAAAACTATTAGGTTAGTTGTTACAGATATAGGTGTTTAAGGTAAAGTTTACCAGAAATCTTGGGGTGATATTTATTTCTAACATTTCGTGCTGTGCTGTGAGTTGCGAAAAAATACTGCTGAAAACTAGTAGACTTTAATTTTTGAATCCACATCATATATTTTGCAAAATAAACTTACCTTATAGTTGTCGAGAGAATGTTAAATGTTCTGAGGTTTTCTCATAGAAGACACAGACTGTTCTCCTTCATTACTTTGTACCAATGTGATTCCATACAGCTAAGCGCCAGCTTCTTGTGACATCATGGCATAAGTTATGGGATGCTGCGGATTCTTTTGGTGGCCTCTTGCATAAATTTGCATCATGTGGCAGGTGAAATTTTGAAAGGTAGGATGCATGTAGGCCTTTTTCACAGAACACCTAAAAATGTGACACTCCACAAAGTCACTCAATTTGCTTTTCAGGCTTATATATAAATAATAAATAAATGAATAAATAAATAAATGTGTATAGCGCTTGTTTCATAAATTATTTCTGCTCAAGAGTTTATAATTCATAGAAGTGTTTTACCCAGTGATTTAATAAACACAACTTTCAAAATAAAATTAACACAGTTCATTACACTATAACATGTGAAATATACATAAAAAAAAACACATAATACTGCTGCTTAGAAACACTTTGCAGCATTCTGGTGTAGTCACCCAGTGAAATTTTCTTGAAGCTTCCTGGAAAATCCACTATTGAGTAATGTGTCCACACATTGTCAATTATTAGCTTTTGCTAGACTATGCAAAAGAAAAGTAGAATGATTCTGTCCAACGTTTCACGAAATCGTTAAAAAATTAATTATCCATATATTGAAAGCTTTTTATCTAGAGATATTGCGGTTCAAATTCTCCCGCCATTTGGTTTAACTGGTTCATGCCCCATTTCGCCGCGCAGGGATTTGTGTGATTATTCATCTCCCTTCTGATTGGATGAAACACAAACTTTTTGCACAATCAGAGAAGGTCTTAGAAAGCACTGCCATATTTGAAGAATGGTGTTAACTGGCGTCTGACTGGCTTAAACACTGATATTATCCACCTGCAAGTCTACCATTGGCCCAGCAATACTGTAAATATTACAATTACTTTACTATTTTGTATAACATGTGTTGCTATTTTGGTCAGTTTAAAAAGGCAATACACCCTATTTCTTGAATCTATCTTGTGTATTGTCACTTCTTTTCTCATCTGGACTTACAACATGCTCATTGTTTTTTATTCCCAGAATGTAGATATATACATAATCTGACTTTCAAATACTAAAATTAAATGCCTGTTCAGCATTGACGCGCCTTAAATAAGCTAGTGATTGCACAGTTTCTGGGTTGCACATGTATCGTATTTATTCAAGATGTTTATTGTTGTCCTTGGGTGCATGGTTGTCACAGACAGTTCTTTGCTTTCGTTTTTATTGTTTGTGAGATTTTTGTACACGCCATTTATCCATTACTTTGGTATACACGTTTCATGATGCAGGATTACGACCAGCTCACTTGGGGTCTCGTTGCCATGGTCCCTACCTGTCTTAATTAGCCCATCAGGACGTAAAGCCCTTTTTACACACACACACACACGCGCACACACACACACACACACACACACGGGTTATTATCACAGTAATATCTCATATCATCTTATCTTATCTTATCTTATCTTATCTTATCTTATCTTATCTTACCTAATCAATAATTGCTCGCTGGTGGCCACTTAATAGTTTGTATAAAATCAGCCAAGATATTGCTTGGCTTTAAACAACGGTTGTACAAATCAAACAGTGATATTGGTTGGTTTAGACAATCATTGGTAGTATTCGACTGGGCTTTTTCGTTGAGCACTTACGTTTCGTAGAGCACGAAGTGTATTCGACTGGAGGTTACAATAAAATCGTAAATTTTCGTGAAGCACAAATGTTCACGAAGAAAAAATTACATAAACCTCTGTAAAACAGAGTCACATGATCATATGTGGACAAAAAGTTAATGGAGAGTGTCGCCGATTCGCGTCTTCAGAGTCATTTTACAAAAAAATGAGATCGGAGTTGTTGCAATTCACACCATCGGCGAACTACAAATACATTTTTGAACATAAGGAACTTGAAGTTTTGAAAATCGGACGAAAATTGAAGGAGACAAATGCATCTTGGTCAAAGTAATTCCAATAAGGCCCACTTTTGGCTCAATGTTGTGTTCACCTAATTGCCATGTCAGACCACTGTGGACTCTATGTTCTGCCCAGTATTCACTCGGCCCACTGCTGGCTCAGTGTTGGCCCAATATTGGGTGTCTCCTGACCATGCTGTCCTTTTTCTTCTTCTGTATATGTATTTATGGATTTTGGTCAATAAACCTCTCTCTTGTCTTGTCTCTCTAGACTTACACTTTTTTGTATGAATAACTGATCAGGTAACACATGTCTTGAACAAATTTCATGTATATAATTAGGAATAAAAGAAAGAAAAATCTAAATAGTAGACTAAGATCTGGATAGTGATTAATGATGAAGTACTAAAATGTATAATGTGCAATATATATAATCTTTTTGGCAATCTATTCGAATGATGTCTGGTAATAAAGCAATTTCAGCTGCAAGAGGAGGTAGGCTATTATCTATAGTTGCAGATATAGCAGGACTGCTTGTTGAAAGTTTCTTTATATTTACTGGGAAAATGGTTTTTCTTCCCTAAAGATATAATCCAAATTTACTATGTTAATGAAACATTTTATGTTGTTGTTCAGTTGCTTGGGGAGTTGATATCACAGGTTGTATTCACAGAAATTGTGTTTAATTTGAGGTATGAAATATGCCTGAGTTCTGGTATTATAGGAATGACTATCTAATCTTTTATTAAAGAAGGATCTTGCAGAGAAGTAATTTGGTAAATCATACTGACATATTCGAAAGTAAAATTTGTAGGGCTTTCTGATCAATATGTGCTGTTAAGATTCGTAGGTTTTTAAAGGGAGGTTGGGTATGTGCATTATATTTGCTCTTGTAGTTTGTGAATTCTATTGCATTTATAGCCTCTTCTTAGGGAATTGTAGATTGTTTTAAGAGATTTCTCTGGGTGGTAACTTTTAAGTTTACTCAGAATGACAATAGTTTTACTGATTTTCTTTGATATATAATCATAGGTTTGTGTGACAAGAAGTGGAAGTATTGATGCAGTTGCATAAATTACGATGTAAGTTGAATTGAAAGAACAGATTTGAGTTCAAACTTTAGCATCCTTGCTAGTGTGGAGGAACCAAACATGTACAGAGTTCTAACAATTTTAAAGGATGATTTGCCAGCTTAGCTGATTCTGGGTGCAACCAAGGCATACTAGTTCAAATTATTTATATTATCTATTTTTGTTCTAATTACGGTCCATCTGGAGAGAGCATGACACTATCGCAGTTCACAGATAAAGCCAAGGTGGCACTGCAGACAGCCATGGAAGAATATGGCGCCCTCTCGACAGCATTTGGAATTGGGATGGCTTCAGCAGAACATGGATGGATTATTATATTATTATTATTATTATTACAGCTATATGCATAAAACCTAGATTAATTTAAAGATATGTAAATGTATTATTCTGCTTTGTATATATTGTATTCATAGGATGGCTAACAAAAACAATACAATCAAATAAACCATGAGACTGGTGGTGGATTAGGGCTTTACGTCCTGTATTTCTGCACCTGATGGGATAATTAGAACAGGTAGGGACCATGGCAATGAGACGAAGGATGAAACAGCCATCCAACATAGGCTCGACTGGGAATTTAACCCGGGACCCAGTGGTTGGAAGCCCAGGGCGCTACCACTGAGCTAGGCCTCCACCCCCCAAGGGACTGGTAGGATGAATACTGTACATGTTCTGCTTAATATTTCTAAAAATTAACCAAAGAATTATCATCTTCCTAGATAGCATTCCAAGTCGCATCAACATTGGCGCGACGTCAGCGATGTTGACACAAAGTTGACATGATGTTGTACTGACGGCAGCCGAAATGTAAACGACGCTGGCCCGATTTGGAATGCTATCTTGGTTTGAGATATGCTTGAATTCAGCTATCAGTGGTTTTATATATGGATAGCACACAGATAGATAGATAAATATAATCTATCATTTAAATGGACATTTTTGTCTAAAAATCGAAGTCTGTAAAAACTGTATATATATTTATGATAAAATATGCCGCTTATACTAGGGGGGGGGGATATTTACATTATCATCCCCCCCCCCACCTTCTTTGGAGGGGGGAGGTGTGACATCCCCTAGGTCAAATTTAAGTTAGCAATTTTAGTGCCAAAAATGGAGCATTCTTGTACCAATGTGATTTTATGCGGCCGAGCTAAAACGTCTTGTGATGTCATGCCATAAGCAATGGGATGCTGTGAATTCATTGCTAACAGGGCGTCAACACAGATAGGCTTTGGCCTTTTTCACATCCTACTTTTTGGTGAAATAACAATTTGAATTGAATTGTTAGCTTTTACATGAATTTACATCACACAGCAGGTGAAATGTTCAGAGGTAGCATGTTCTGTAATGTGTCTGCAGTTCATTTACTGCAACATTATGCCAGAATATGCAAGTAAAAGAATGTGTTTCTCCAACGTTTTACAACCTTAACCTGTTTTATTGGTAAATTGTAGGATTTTATCAAAAGAAATTGTGTTATAAGAGCTGTGAAACTTAAACAGGTTGCAATGCAACAGTAATCGTCAAGCATTAGGACGGATTCTGTGGTACCGGACATACCACCAGATGTCAACACCTGTCAGACTGGTGGCGTCACCTGGTGTGTACTCATGTGTGACCATATTAGACACCACAACTCAAAAGAGGGGTGTAGGAGGCCATATGGAGAGGATCCAACAACCAACACTGAAAAGGAGAAGGGTCTGAGGTTCAACCTGTCTTACCAATGGAGGAGCTTCACAGAGTCACAGTTTCACTACCGTGGCCCATAAGTATAATTTCGACGCAACAGGAATTCTTGATGCCAGTGAATCTGCTGTGAAGTCACTGCGAAGTCTACACAGCTCCGCTGTGAAGTCTACACAGTACGGTGGCCCATATCTTTAATTAAGACAGTCAGTCAGGGATAGATAGATTTTATAGACATTTTACGTAACAAGAATTAGTGTTAAGTGTTGACATTGAAGGATTTAAGGATCTTGGTGTCATAAAAAACTGAGTTGAAAACAAATGTGAATTAAATCCTTCAGTTGATAGGAGATAAGATAAGATAAAGGAAAAATCAGATAAAGGATAGATAGATAGATATGAAATTTATAAAAACACCTATTTAATATTTATTTAAACTGTTATAAAAGAAAAACATTAAGAGGAAAGGTCTAAATATAAAAACTGATGAGTTGACAATTAAGTTCTGCTTTGAAGTCTTTTTTTTTAAATATGAAACATAAGTAGACAGACAATACAGTCATCAATATAAAAAATGTTTAAAATGGATTATACAATTATACTACAGATCTGATGCTCTTTTATTGCAAATTGCACTTGACTATAGATATTGACACCTTACAACAAAGCATAAAAAGTAAAATGGCAATTAACCAATAGCAGCAGAGTTGTTTTGACTTCGCACCGGAGCTGTTTAGACTTCGCAGCGGAGCTGTATAGACTTCGCAGCTTAGCTGCTTAGACTTCGCAGCGGAGCTGTATAGACTTCGCAGCTTAGCTGCTTAGACTTCGCAGCGGAGCTGTATAGACTTCGCAGCTTAGCTGCTTAGACTTCGCAGCGGAGCTGTATAGACTTCGCAGCTTAGCTGCTTAGACTTCGCAGCGGAGCTGTATAGACTTCGCAGCTTAGCTGCTTAGACTTCGCAGCGGAGCTGTATAGACTTCGCAGCTTAGCTGCTTAGACTTCGCAGCGGAGCTGTATAGACTTCGCAGCTTAGCTGCTTAGACTTCGCAGCAGAGCTGTATAGACTTCGCAGCTTAGCTGCTTAGACTTCGCAGCAGAGCTGTATAGACTTCGCAGCTTAGCTGCTTAGACTTCGTAGCAGAGCTGTATAGACTGCAGCTTACTTGTTTAGACTTGGCAGCAGTGCTAAAATCACTCAGCGGCATCTAGAATTCATTCTGCAGCGTCTAAATTTCCCAGTGACATCTAGAAACCCTGTTGCGTCAAAATTTTACTTTTGGGCCACAGTAGTTTCACAGCTCTAATGACACCAACCACTGACCAGACCATCATTCACCTGATGAAGTCCATGGGTCAGGAGGACGAAACGTTGTAAACTGCTAAGTAAGTCCAGTAATTGACTTATAATTCCGCATAAAAAGCAATCATGATGTACAGGTTAAAAGACAAGCTTCTCAGCTGGTCAAATATTGATGAAATACATTTTTAATCAAACATGTCTTATGGTTTCATTAATCGAAGTCTCTCAATGACAAGATTCGCCAATAATTTATTCCTTCAAACATTATACAATAAAGGATCATGCAGTTTTTGTAAGACAGTGAAAATGTCTTTTTTGCCAAGAAATGACTGGCATAGTACATTATCAATATTTTGTCCAATATATTTATCTTAAACGATGTCTATAAATTAATTTACTGTTTATGCAAGTCTTGTGCATATTAATTACTAATCTAAGACACAGCCTAATGTTCCAGCAATCAGTTTCTGTAACTTTTTATCAGATTGGTAGCTTCAGATATAAATGCAGGATGTTCGTCCCAGCATCTCTGTTTACCATCGCATCGATGGATCTTCAAGCGATTTCTGTTCCAGTTGAGTTTAAGTATGAGTCTGCAAAAAATGTAATTCAATTGTAGTTTGCAAACTGTGTGAGATACAAACATCGTAAAGTGAGTGTTCTGCGACAATTATAGTTTTAAGAATATTTCGGTAATTCCCAAGAGTGGTATTAACTTCATATTGATCAGCGGCTTTTGGCCTTAGTGAATGTCTCCTATGACCATAATATAACCAGTTTTCCTTGATTATTTTTGTTTATGGTCAAAATAAATACTTTCTGTCTGTCTGTCTGATACGATTAGTCTAAATTTAAATTCTGTTCAATGTGCAGCGCATCTGAAGATGTAATTCATATATTGCAGACTGCGCTCTATAAAATAAATACTTTACAAATTTACAAGCTTCATATTGATGTTTCTTGATTAATACTTAATCAAGAACGTTAACGTTTTATGTGAACCACTGAACATGGAATTAAACAGTCTTCAGAGCACTACTGTTGATGCTCTAACTAAATATGCAAATCTGATGTCAAATAACTGTCACAAGCTATATTATCTAGTGCCATTTAGCCCGAAAACAAATAGACTCTATCATAAAAACGATATAGAAAGGATGCTAACTCGATTTGGAATGCTATCAGGGAACCAATGTTTGTATAAAATGACTGTTTTCCAACTGATATTTTTTAATTTTACCTCCAATTTTAGTCTGTATGCTAGTAATAGAATGAATAAAGATAATAATATTTAATCAAACTCTGATAACATGGCAGATCGGGTCTATATTATTCCAATGTTGGCTCTCAATGGTCGTCATTGAGCCAATATTTGGCCCATGTTGAGCCAATGTCAGCCAATTTTATCTGAGATTTAGTCTGTACTAGTACCTGTGGCTGTGACCCAAGTCTTCAGTAGTGTCAACAGTGACGCTCCGCCCTGCGATAATGGATTGGATTTCCTCAGCGGTAAGCTTGAACGAATGGGAATGCTGCCCAGGTGGAAATTTGGTGGTCTCATCTGGAAAACAAGAAAAAGTCAAATCTTTAGAAGAAGATAAAGGACCAATATTGCTTCATAATATATCTAATACAATGACGCAAATACTGCAGATACAAAGACAGCTAAATTTATTGATCACATTTGATGAAGTAGCCTTACTAGGCAGATAAAATTACAGTGGGAAAATACAATAGAGATGAGCAAGAGGTTGGTGGTTTTATCTACATGGTACTCTTAGGATACGGTTGAATGGTAATATGTGGAATAAGATTATTAAAGTCCATGACAATGTTCTTCCCATGTCTATGTTTTCCAACTAACTTGCTTCAGCATAGATACTGATTTCACTCAATGGCTTTGGCGACGTCTACGTTATTCTTTTTAGCAACAGGGAGAATACTTCTATCTGCAAAAACTTTTGGTGGACAGACCAGAAACAGTTTTTTGAGGCAATGGTATGTGCAAATGTGTGTCTATTATTTATACAACATTGTCATACATCAATACACAAAAGGACTGTTTATCTTGATACTTACCAACGTTTAGTTCAACATCTGTCACAGGAGGGCGTGGAACCGTTCCACCTGAACCAGGGGGCAGCTCAAGCAGCATGTCAGAATAAGAAGACATTCGAAGGACGATGTCTTTCAGAGCATCAAGTTCCTGAAATAATGATTTCCGAATACATTTTTACCGCTTCTTTGTTTGATAAATCTGAAATGAAATACCAGTTTATAAATATCATAATGATTATAAAAACTTTCTCCAGATAGCATTCCAAATTGTATCAACTTCGGCGCGATGTCGGCAATGCTGAAACGATGTTGTACCGACAGCGACCGATATAGAAACAACCCTGGGCTGATTTGGAATGCTATCTGGGTCCAATGTACCTTTAAAATTTGGTTGCCATCATTTGCCAAAGGAGCAATTGGCCACCTAGTTCGGATTGTGCCCACTCCAGGGATCAATGGAATGAAGATTTGTGTTCCTGAAGATCTGACCTGTCGTACTTGACCAGTGCGATCCAAAACACCAACCACGCTATTTCCTGTATCAGCAGCATTTGTGTCGGTGGCATCTCTACAAAATAATATCAGTAATTATTTAAAAATTTTAATTATCAATACCCCAAAAGAATTGTCGACACTTTAGTTCGGTGGTTCAGATGTTAAACCAGCTATCAGTGAATTCCCCTGAATGTCCTTGCAATACATGGCCAATTGTGCCACGTGCGTTTGGATAAACGCATGGAAAACGCATGGTTTTTGCCTCATTATAATTAGCTGAAAACCATACGTTTTCCATGCATTTGTCCTTCTCATGGAAAACGCACGTGGCACATTTGGCCATGTAGGATTGATCTTTGACTTGAATTGTGCACTCTTTTGGTTTAAATCTCAGCTGTATGTTGTCTGCTTGACACCCCAGAAATTGGGCAGTGCTGGGACAAGTGAAAAATACCATCAACTGAGTATTCGTGAAACAAAATGGTTCCTTTTGTCACTTCATCTTAACAGGTGTCTAATCCTAATCTACTCATTGTCAATATAAAAAAAAAAAGATTCCAATTTAACCAAGTAATTGGTCACTAATGTAAGTTTTATTAATTACTGTGATTTAATGCCATCAAGGTCATTATTATCAATTAGACTTACTCGAAGAATTCAATGGGTGTTCGGAAGAAGGATCGCTTGGCATTTCCGTTGTATGCTTTATCGGCTGTGAGTCCACCGTTTCTACCGCCCTGGGTGACTGTACTCTCATCTTGACCATCTCTGTATTGCAAGTTGTAAGGGTTCCAGGAGAGAAGAGGGGTCAGGTAGATAATTTCCAAAGGAATTGCCCACGACCACTTTTGTCGGATGTCTCTGCAGGTCCGTTCTCCACTTTTCTTATTTCTCGAACAGCTTTTGTACTGTTACAATTGAATTTAAAACATTTTTAAAAATTAGGAACATGTTATGTAACATTATTTTGTAAAATTATCCTGTGGCGTTATTATATCAGTGAAGAAAAAGTGTCACTAGATACTCGGACCAGTATTCTTTCACTCACAGAAATGCGGGTGTGCTAAATCATGTCTTATTTTAATTATCCACAACTTCCACTGTTATAGAGCATTCAATCAAACTGACAACATTTCACAAATACAATTTATGGAAGTGTTGATGTGATGTCATGCTGTTATAAGAAGCTCTGGCCAATCCCGGGGTTTGCCGTTTTCCCAAATAATTGCAGGGATACACTGTAGCCTTATAAATTAAATGTGGACCAGAAGGTATTCCAGAAAGTCTGACAAAACTCCCTCTTCCCAACTTGCAAAAAGTGGCTCTTTGGTGCACTGGTCACAACGCTCTCGATTCCTATGCGCAAGGTTCCCAGCTAGGGTTCAATTCCCGGATGGGCACTCTCCTCTCAGAGACATAACACATTGGACTAAATGCAGTCAGTTTGATTGAACAAGCAGTAATATCTGGATAAATGAGTGTTTAATGTAATTCTTACTCCAGCACCAGGTATATTGGCTTGGGTGTTCTGTGCCATGAACACATTGTGGTCAGAAAAAGATCTTCTTCTCTTGCTCTGGCCCATGGCATCCTTTTTGTTAGCCTGGATAAAGAAAAGATAATAAAAAATAACAACTTTGCATTGATAGATAATCTAATCTTGACACCAATAACTTAATAAGACCAAAAAGCTCAGCACTCCTAACATTAAAAAAAATATGCCTTTCCTTAAAACATTTATTACTTGTTTTACCCATGTTAAAATATCCTAATATATTCATAAACTAAAAAAAAATTATTTATTTATTTTTGTTTCGAAGATGTTTGCCATTTACCCTGGGGTAAATAAGCTGCCATGTAAAGGTAGAAATTCACAAAACTAAATCGTTTCAACCCCAGACCATCATCTAAGTTTCTGTATGTCGTATGATTCTCCATATGCCTTGCTAGACTCAACACAACCATGAACACTGAATGATTTACCTTGAAGACTCTGTTGTAAT